>JAODKN010000044.1:3412484-3430336 GCA_026774425.1 Petrocephalus zakoni
CCTTTTATACAAATCTTCTCTCGCCTATATCCCCTTTATTGTAAAATTCGCAATATAGTGAAACACTAATACATTACCCCCACAACCACCCAACCCCCCCCCCCCATACACACACACACACACACACACACACACACACACACACCTCTGTGCTTCATCTATTCCTTCGCTAGACGACCGTAATATCTCCTGGGAGCCCACCGCCCAGGCCGTCTGCATGCACGCTGGGGAGACGCGAAGAGACGCCTAATGTTGCAAAATCCCTGAGACCGAAGAAGCTGCACTAATTCTAAGCCACGGCCGACGACAGCACCGTACTGCGACGAGGCGTCCGGCGGCACACTGCCGAGCAGACGCCGGCGCTGCCATACACTATGCGGGCTGTATATTATCCTCCTGAGATCTCATTTCCCCCCCGTTGTACCTTGAGACTGGGGCTGGATTCGGATTAAGCGGCGGAATTCGCATCGGACGGTCCCGTTTGATCTCCGCACTGGCTGCGCGTCGCCTACAGCACCGAGAGATCATTTCCTTACCGAGAAGAATGGATGAAATATAGAGGAGCAAAAAAAAAAAAAAAAAAGACGGCAAGGACCAGATGACCAGGCGCTGAACTGCGGCTGCTGCAAGAGCCTGTTAGCCACAACTTTTTGGGGGAGGGTTTGTCAGTTTCATTTGACAATGGTATGTTGACAAATCAATTTGATGATTATTTGTAGTTCTGGCAGCTGGCGCAGCGCAGCCGCGATCGCGACTTTGTATCCCCCCGTGATAAGCCGGGAGCCGGGCTTGCGGCTCGATAAGTCCGCGTATCGCCCCGCTTTGCCCCCGTTCTCGGGAGATGACTTGTTTCTTGTTGACTCGCAGCCAGACCTAGTGCAGCTTATGCGTGTGCAGATGTTAGACCGCTATAATAATCCACGCGCGCCCGCATCGCTGTTTCTTTTGCATTTAATTCCCCTTATGCATACATACAGCCCGATGCGCTTCTCACTAGACGCGGACCGGTCACGGGACCTTAAAGGCCAAGTTGAAGTTCAAGCCCGACAAACGCAGTCCTAAGGCGCAGAGTTACGGCAGAAAATGGCCGCATTCGGAGCTGCAGGCGCGCCGGCTTGAATTTGAGCGATAGGCCGGCAGAGGCGCTCCTTCGTAAGGGCTGGCCAGAGCCGGAGAGCCGATGTGGCGCGGCGGTGCACCCTCCATAATCGGAGGGGCTGCTTTTACGTGACCCGGGCTGTGCTCCCCTCTCGTTTTCGGGCGCAGGGCACGATTCGGCTTTAAAATGTTTAAGGTGTTACTGGCGAAGCCTGTAAGGGAGGACAGTCATGTTTTCCGCTGCGTATCGACAAAAGGTCAGTTCGGATATTGATGGTTAGCGAGCGCTTCCTCGGATAACGCGGAGGTTATTGTCATCAAAACAAGCCTGACAATGAAAACAGCAGTGCAACATAGGAAAAACAGTATTTAAAAATGACCCATTTTATCCGATATTTATTGATACGCGTCGTATGTGTTTATTTAACTTAATTCTAAATATCCTAAAGAGCCCACACAAGGCCAAAACGATAGCCGAATTAAGGCAGTACTTGGGTAAATAAAACTATTAGAAAATGCCCCAACCGTAGTATTTTAGACAGTAACAATAAAATCAATTAAAAAATAAACAGTCCATCTTACCAGCTCATCTGACCAATTCCTGGTAAATTCCTGAATATTAAGTTATATCTTAATGCACAATCTTAGTTGAAAATGTCACACTGGTCTATTTAAAAACATCAGCGCCACTTTAATGAGTCATGTTATATTTTATATGAATAATTTCAGAAGTGATGTGTATGATATATATTTGTGAAACATATTAGATATATCTATGTAGGCCTACATACTGGCATGTAAATTAACAAACTAGACGTCTGAATGTTGAATCTACCGCTGAAATACACTTGGTTGACTTTCATCGCAATTTGTCGTGATATTCAAGTCTAGTTTTACAGATAGATTTCATTTTACTCTGCATAATTCTTCTGCAGTTAACCTCGGTTAATCCCCGTTTCTATCTTTAGTTTAACGGAGTATAAACAGTTCTTTTATTAACTGGATGTGAAAAGAGCCGCCGGAAGCTTGATTGACACGTCGTCTAACTCTACGTTAGAAAGCCCCATTTAGCCTATCATCATGAGTTCTGAAATGAATATTAAACTTTACTTTGAAAATATGTAGTTCAGCCAATGAATGCTAGTACTTGGTAGACTGTAAAACGTCCCATTACAGTATAAATGGCTCTAAATACTTGGTGCATTTATATTTAGAAGAGAATGCAGAAATACATTGTGTACTTACGTTTTTCCTTGTAAGAAAAGGACAACAGCTGAGGTGGATTTTTTCTTCCCAGTAATGAAAGTAGTGTTCCAAAATTACTGACAATGCATTAGAATATTTAATAAAAAATCAAGTGTTGGTGCAGGTTGCATTTATAAGTACGTGTATACGAACAGAACTTGCAATATTTATTTGTATATTTAGTGAATATTAGGCTGTGTTTATTTTAGTTAAACCTTATATATGCAATGCAATCGCTTATTGAATTTCACCAATACTTTTTATTGTACTGCGTTTAATGATATATATGCCTAATTGATGATTGATGGACGGATCCGCGAGTGAAGCTTAATTCCCGGATTTGCCTTTTCTGCCCTGAGTACAGTAGGCTACAGTAACACGTCACCGGCTGGTGCGGCCAAACGCGCCTTCGCGGCTCCGCAAACTTTACTCCGTGCGTCAGCCGCTGCGGGAGCGATCGCCTGTTTAACTAAGCCTTCCGACCGGAATAATGCTCACGCCGAGATACGAGTGTGGGCACTAGGCACGAGTACATGGAAAGCGGCTCCCCATCCCGATTTTGGAAAGAGGGGGGAAGCAACAGCGCGTGGGCGCACGCTGGAGGCGAAATACTGCGTTTAAAAAGTATATCCATGTATCTGGCATATTGCACCTGATCTAGAGGGCGAGGCATATCAGCGAAGTGAACTTGTACTCCGATCGTAGACCAGACCTTGCTGGACGCTGGAATTCGGACATACTGCATCTTTAAGTAATTTTTTTTTTCTGGGATGGGCTATTTTCATAACGTCATTTAATTCCTCCCTCTTTTTCATTTTCCCATTCTTTGATTCTTACTCTTTCCCATTTCCTAAATGGACCAGATTTTCTAACTGTCTCCGAGTTTTCCATATTTGTTTTTCTTGAAATTATTTTCTCCCGGTATTCGTTTTTTTTCATATTTTTTTTGTTCAAGTTTCTACGGACAAAAAAAAAGAAACTCTCAAGTGAAATGTGGGGGTGATGATGGTGATCATCAGATGTGGACATGATTCAGTAACTTTATAAATCTTTTAGAAGTCGCCGAGTCGGTCCCATTACAACATGATGTATTCGCCTCTGTGTCTTACTCAGGTAAAAACTTTCGCTTTTCATATTTTTGGTCATTTTGCGTAATCGGCAGCCTGCGGGACTTGAGCGCTTCTCGTTTGAACCGGGGGCTCCGAAATGAGTTGGGTTTAGAAAAGCGCGGGACTGGACCGAAGCAGCCGGGGACCATCGCGCTGTCAGCCCGGTGTCAGACGCCCCATTCGCCGGCGCAGGGGCAGGCGTGGGCACGTTTAACCGTTTGCAGATAACATTATTCCCTACTTTTCAGTGCACAGTGATAGGCTGCTCCTGACGCTGCGGCAGTTTGAAAAAGAGTCAGTGGAAATCGCAATATGGAGCTGAACTGAAGTAGATTGATTTTCATCTCCAGTTATTTAAATGCATGAATTAATTCGTATTTATAATTATCAGAAGTTATTCTCTATTTGCTCCTCGCACTTGGAGAAAGTTACGATTGCAATGGATGCTTCCATAATGTACCTGGCAACATTTAGGGAATCAAGGTCATAATTAATGTCCCTTGTTTTTGTTATTGCTATTACACCGCTAAATGTGGTAAACACAGGGTGGCCGTTGCAGAGGGTTCTCTCTGCCGCATGTTACTTGTCGTCATGTGGCGTGGTTTGCGCACTGACAGTTGGGTCGTTTCCCGAGCGCGCTGCTCAGGGAAGGACTTCTGTTGGACGCATGGGTGGCAGGTCCGAGACTAAAGTGTTAATTTAATATATCAGTACCAGACTGTACATATATATATGGTTCTGTCTGTGCCACTTTTTGGTTATTAGCATTTCCCTGTAATGGATTTAGTTTTGGTACGAAGTAGAAGTGGATTTCAGCCTAGAGTTCAACGGTTCTTGAGGCATCTTCTTGGTTTATCCGACGGTCATCTTTCAGGAATTTAATAAAACGTCCAAATTTCTATAATCCGGGTTTTGTAGTCTAACCTGATTCGCAGTATACATTTGCCAGACCGCCCGTTCTGAGAGGATTTGAAAGTAGCACACGGCTTTCTCAGAGCACTTTGTGTTGCTGCCTTCCAGTTCCCAGGGTAACTCATATCTCAGGAGCTAATGGACTTTTTGTTAATTTCTTGCATGCATCAAGTGTCACGAAGCTAGTCAGAACAGCCCTTTACTGTAACTAATACGAAAAAAACTCTGATCTCATTTAATTATGTCCAGTCTCTTTAATCTTTTCTGGCACTTATTAGTAATCATTTTCAGTTATGTTGGTTTGGAACATATTTGCATAACAATATTTGGCAAGATCTGCACCTTAATACAGTACTGCAGTTTTTTTTAAGTTAAGATAGTTTTGTACAATCTATCCTTCGATGTTTGTTCATATCTGTCCACAGAAATGAAATTGTTTATTAAAGTTTTGGTTGTAGACGGTAGAAGTTTGAAATTCTTTGTGGGACTGTGCGCGTGGCTGCGCTCGTCTCGGTCCGCCTGCAGCTTTTCCCCGAGGTCCGACTTCAGGCATTTATATCATTTTACAATATTGACCTGTTACATGGTGAAGCAAGCAGGGAGAACTGAATTATAATTTCATTGCTTTCTATACTGGTCTGTTTTTTTTTTCTGAGCTGCTAGTCCGGGCTGGTCAAAGCAGTTTCGTGCTGTGCTGTACCAAATGGATTTTCTGTTTCCATTCAAAAGGAACACGATAGAGCAATCTGGTTATATTCAGCATTCTTTAGGACAAGTAAAACATTTTTAGTGCTGTGTCCCCTTGCTTATTGTTTATATACGAAAACCATTTCTGACTCACTGGTAGATTTTACTTTTACTGCTCTTCCACAATTCCGTATTGAAGGAACGTTTCTGCAAAAAAAATCAATTTAGATTAATAGCTGAAACACTAATTATTTCTTTTATATATTTTAAAGAAGCTGAAAAATAATTGAATATGATTTACAAAATCAAGTTTTTTTTAATAATTGGAAATCACACTGTTGTGTTTAATGGAACAAACTAGCTTTAAAAATGTTCTTAATTATAATTATATTATTATATTTCAGTCTCTTCCTGTTAAGTACATGAGTATTTAATTACATTAAAAATCTAGTTTATCAGTGTGTTTTTTCTCCCATAAACATCATGTCGGTGAGCTGAATGAAGTTCAGGAGCCAAAAAGAACCATCCAGGAAGCTGGCAGGTTGTGAGGTTGGAGAGGTGGCCCTCGGAAGCCCCCTTAGAGCCCCCTGCCACGGCAGAGTGGCCGGCCCCTGTGCTGGGCGTCTCTCGCCCGGGCCCAGGTAACAGCTGTCCTCTGTTTGTGTTTATTCTCACAGTGCCGCGTTGCAACCCGCGCGGTGACCTCAGCGCCAACCGTCTCTGCATGCAGCTGGAGAAAGGCCCCTTTCTGCAGCTACTAGTGTTTACACTCTCAGACACCCCACGATGTCACTTTATAAATATCTCCTTATAAATACAATTTTTCAGACTCGTGTTTGAAAAATGAAAGTTTTAGGTGTCCCCCCCCTCTCTAGATAGGTGGTTGATTGTAGAATATATGCTAATGTTTTCTGTAGCGTATTAAGAATCAGTATAAAATTCTTGTCGTAATTGCTGTAATAAACATGGCATTATTATGGCATGCTGTGTGGATCCTCGTGGCGTCTAACCCCATTCGTCTGCTCAGGGAGCTGAAATTTCAGGACACACTGTGGTTTTCATTCGGAGGGACCGGCACTGTTGCGCTCCTCTCTTCCACTCAGTTTTAAGAGTCTTTAAGTCTCTCTCTGTTCTGGGGGTTTGTGTCAGCTCGGCGGGCATGGCGGTGGCATTCCCGGTGGCACTCGCGGGTTCTGTGCCATGATGCCGCTGCCAGGATCTTGGTTTGGTTCTGTGATCTCCTTCGGAGGCAGCTGGGCCTGGGGCGAGGGGCGGTGCCGGTGGTTGTGGGTGTCAGGTCGGGCAGAATCTGGAGAGGGGCGTCTCTCGTGAATTACATGCGGGTCCCTGCCAAACCATTCCCAAGCCCCACTTCTCTTCGTTCTGCTCTGGGCCACCTCCGTGAGGCGGGGGAAGGGAGCGAGAGCCGGCCCGGAGTTGTGGCGGGAACCCAGAGCCGTCGGCCGGCCATGTCAGACAGGGTCACACCCCCACCTGTTCTAAGCCAGTGCTGTATGATGTTTAATATGCAGGTGTTTGGTTTTTAAGCCAGTGCTGTATGATGTTTAATATGCAGGTGTTTGTTTTCTAAGCCAGTGCTGTATGATGTTTAATATACGGGTGTTTGTTTTCTAAACCAGTGCTGTATGATGTTTAATATGCAGGTGTTTGTTTCCTAAGCCAGTGCCGTATGATGTTTAATATGCAGGTGTTTGTTTTCTAAGCCAGTGCTGTATGTTGTTTAATATGCAGGGGTTTGTTTTATTCCCAGTATTAAGTTCTGACTTTTTGGAGACCCTGCCCGCAGGTTTTAGGGTCACGCTGGGCGTGTTTGTGAGGTTGAGGCCTAGCAGAGCCCATTGTCAGGCGTATAGATTCCCAGTGGAGTGCCATTGTCCTGGGGGGGGGGTGGTCCGGGAGGCCAGGCCCGATGCAGTGTCTCCGCGTCCCTGGAATATCCCGGCGACTCGCCGGTCTCGGCTGCTGTGGGTTTCGTGTTCCACCCCTCCGATGTGCTGTAATGTATGTTTGTAACCCTACCCCTGCCTCCACAATGGCTTACTTAACCCCATAGCTGCTGCGGGGAGTGGGGGGGGGGGGGATTCCGTGTGGACGATGCTCTCAGCCACGACCTCGAGCGGCCCGCTGCCCCACGTCGGCCACATTGGATCTTATAGTTAATTCTGTTGATAGATAAAATAAGCGTTTGAACTGAACCGTTCAGGTTCTCTTCCGACACGTGTCGGTTTAGTTTGTAGTGTTTGGGAGTGATTCCCCATCTTCTCTGGATGCATTCTAATATTTTTTAATTTTTTTTTTTCGGGGGGGTGGACTCGTCCCACATTCCCCCCCCAAAATTCTGAGTGACAGAAGCCTTGGTGCAGCTTTTCTCTCTGCTCGACCTGTCAGTGTCTTTTAATATCTCCCCCCGAGTGCATGATAGAATATTCATTAAGGATCTCGTTTTTTTTTTTTATGAATTTTTTTTCACTTTCTTGCTCGGCCTCTGAGAAGTTCTGGCATCTGAAAAGTTTCAGACGTGGTTTATTGCTGTATACATATATATATATTTTTTTTCCTCCACTTGAGAAGCTGAAAGTGGGGCACTGAGTGTAAGTAGAGCAAGAGCTTCAGTGTTTTCATCTGGCTCCCCGTTGTAGGTCTGCCCTTGGTGCTCCCCGGGGAGGGCGAGTTAGCGAGCGAGGGGGGTGGGCGGCCAGTCGGAGGCAGGGAGGAGAGCCCGGCTCAGCTCGGGCGCAGATATAAAACCTGGCAGCTTGGCAACCGCCTCTCTTGACGGACACTGACGTCCAGCTGCGCAGATGTTCGGTGACGGCTGGCTCTGCTTCGTGCCACACCTGGGCTCTCTCGGAGGAACCATGGTGAGATCCCTCTGCTTTGAGATCCCTCTATTTTCCTTCATCCGCAGCTCCGGGACCCTGGGGGGTCCCTATTCCGAGCGGGAATAACTGACTAATCGTTTATCCGTGTCCTTCTGGAATACTCCTCTCTGGAGTTTGCAGTAATACATGTTGTTACGGTCCAGTAGGAGCTCATAAGGAACCTTATTGGGGATTTCTTGGGGGGGGAAAAGCGCTTGATATCTAGTGAGACTGGTGTTTTTTTTGTCCTGTAGTGAATTATGAACGTGTAACCGTTAGCCAAGTTTGAGGGCTAGCCTAGCGCACGAGAGGGGTGTAAATGACGGTCGCTGCGGCCAAGGGGTGTGTTTAAAGACTCGGGATCTCGGGTCTGGGCTGTGGATCGCGGGGAGAGGAGAAGGTACCTGCTGGCGGGGCGGTGAGGAGCACGTGGTTCTCGGCGCTCATTCCAGCATGAGGGGAAAGATGGAGCTACCTCAGTGCGCGGCTCTCGGGGATTCTGCGTCTTTGTTTTCCCCGCTGTAACGTAAAGGCCACCTTACACCCCGAGATGGGAAGGAGTCTGTGCAGAGCTGTTGACGGTCTCTGTGGGCAGACGCGGATCAGGGAAATGCGCGCAGTGACTGGAACGCGGTCAGCCCGGAGGCGACGGGGTCATACAAACGCCGCCGCTCAGCTGGAGCTCTCTGTAGCGCACACAGGCGCTGGGCCGGCCCGGGTTACATTCTTGCTCCCGTAGGTGGCTATAAAGTCAGAGAGGGAAATGAATTGCCGGTTTTGTGGTGAAACGGCGTCGGTGCCTGTTCCGGTGTGGGCCGGGGTGGTGGGGGGGGTGCAAAGGGGAAACACAGAAATGTTGATCTTCTCCGGACCGGCCCCACTCACGCTGCAGTGCCTCGCAAGAGTGGAAAATTCCCCGAAAGTCCGGCGCTTTGGAGGTAGGGGTTAATCTGTCCTGGAGGTTTGGATCCCTCAGACGGAAACACGCCCGGGTCGGCTCACACGCTTTCGTACATGCGTGTGTTCATATGTGTCACGTTAACGCGGGATATCGCGTGAGTTACTGGTGATGCCGGCTAAACCGCCGTCGACCCGGAGAGCCGCTGTCTCCCACAGATCTGACCCACTGAGCAGCCGTCTGGGTTTAGAGCCAGAACTAACATCGCCTGACCCAGCCCGGAAGCCCAGCCACACCCATGCCTTTCTGAGGGCCACAGTTGCCTCAGCAGAGGCCCCTGCTGGTGTGTAATCGCCCCCCGGAATTGGTCTTGCATTGTGGGACGTGCCTGTCTCCTTTTCGTCACTCACTTGGGGGAAATCCAGGGCAGCGCGCTACAGTCCGGTGTATGGGGAACTGTGGCCCTTGTCTTCGTTGCACCGGGGAGCCATTTGGGAGACGGACTGGCTGTGCGCGCAGCTCCTGTGCCCCCTGCTGGTGCTGGGCTGTCAGGGGTGCCTATTGTGATCACTCAACCTCGGCTCTCACAACAGACTTCAGCTGGGCTGGAATAAATGACGAGCTCGCGGATAAAATGATTTTCAACAGAGACCAAAACTGAGGGAAACTTTATGTGGGGCTGAAGCTTTATGAAGTGCTACAAAGTAATAGCAGATGCAACAATGTTTCCTATTTAATATTAAAACTGGGCTTCAGGTTTTAAGGAAGGTGCTTGCGTACAGTTATGCAGTAATGTGGTTTAAATGCATGGCAGTGGGCTTGATTACTTGGCCTGTCTATGAAGCTGCTTCTGAAAGGTTCTGTGCCTCTGGCCTGCCCCAATGGCCCCACCTTTCGCTGTCTCCCCTCCACTTGACCTCATCAGTGCTCTTAATGTTCCCAGAGAGACTTGACGAAAAGTGTTTTTTTGAGCTGAGGATGAAGGGGAGGTGATTCGGTGTCATTTAACTGTGACTGTAAGTAACTGGGTGCCGCTCTGATGTACATCAAACAATTTATGGCTGTCATCGCTGTAGAAAGCTGACAGGAATGGTTACCACATGGACAGGCCAGGCAGCGGGGTTCCCTCTCACTACTTTCGCTTCAGGATTGCTTCAGGAGAGAGGTGCGACCATTAGGACTTGCTGGAGGTTCGGAAACCTGTTAAACTCCCAAAATGCAGTTCACCTTGGCCACTGTTTCCTCTAGGCCATTTCAAGAGTTTAACTATTCTTGTGGCTGAATGGTAGGGTTACTTTTTTATGGTGTGTGGCTCCCTGGTGAGGGGTGCCATGAGATACTCCTCCTAGGACTAGAAAGGATGGGGCAGTGGGACATTCCCACCAGCGTCTGTTACCACGGGGTTAAAACACACCCTGCAGAATGCTCGGTGTGCCCGCTGGCCTCGCTGCACTCTGCACCCACACACGCCTGCATGGGCTGCTTGCAGTGCAAAGCGCGTGTGAATCCGTGCGATGAGGACTCCAGCGCAGGGACGGACGAGGGATGCGTCGCATTTTGGTTTCGACGCGACAGAGCTCTGGGTGTCAGGCTGGCGTCCCGGGGAAAGGGTGGGGTGCGTCACCACACTTTCGCTCTGTTCCGGCCCATCAGAGCCCTGAAGATGCAGCACGTCGTGTTCGAGCTCTTCTGATTCTCCGTCCTTCGTAGCAGCAGTTATTAGGGATTCGGTGACTTCATAAAAAAGTGTGAGAGCGCAGAAATGCTGTGTTTTTCCGGAAACGAAGCCGCCTCAGACCTTCTTGTTTACGATTTAGCCCTGGTGAGCTCTGCTGTTTTAAAAACACACACTTGGCAACGAGTCACACGGCTGGCTGTGATGTCAACCAGAATCAGAAGTCGGTGTGAAAGGACTCTGCTTCTCTGGCGCTCTGGTTTCTGGGCTGGTGTCTGCTCTGCGGCCGGCAAACCCAGCGGCTACCTGATGTAAATAAGTGTTTTAATAGTGCATTTATTAGCACTTTCTAATCCAGCGTTTCCCATCCCGGTCCTCGGGGACCCACAGACGGTCCATGTTTTTGCTCCCTCCCAGCTCCCTGCCAGACAGTCCATACTTTTGCAAGAGCATGGACTGTCTGCGGGTCCCCAGAGCCAGCCGTTGGGAAACACTGCTCTAATCCGTCCCAGAAAGTCGGTTTTTCACTGTAGCCGCTGTGGCTACCCGGCATCATCGCTCATGTGACACGCGGGCGCATTTTGCCAAGCTGCCGCTGAACCTGCAGAGCCCCCCCCGCCGATTCTCTGCGCGCTGCAAGGAGTGTGTGATTACTTACCTCTCGTAAGAGCTCCTATATTAAAAACTACTTTCATTCCGTTCTTCCGTGTTAATTATATTGTTCAAAGTTAGCACTTTGCTAAGGCAGGGCTGTTAGATCTCAGCAGTAAATCTCGACAGGCCCACGGCCTTCACGGTCCTTTTGATTTTTTAAGTTTGTTTCCTGCTCGCTGCTTGCATGAATGCCAGCTAACGCTGAGTAATCACTGCGACTGCTGCCACAGGAACATAAAGCCCAGTGCTGAGTGTTATTGCTCCTTAGCTAGCCTTTGTGCCCCTACTTGACGTGTATTCATGGCTGATAGTCCTGTGTCCTAAGGCAACAGCAATGTGGTCGTGGAGTCATAGATGCTGACTCAAGTACCTCCAGGAGCCGTGTTGTGGTACTCTGCAGTGCTGTATTATTTTGTAACACTGTAGTACTCTGTAATGCTGTGGTACTCTGTAACTGTGTAGTTACTGTCTAGTGTTGTAGTACTTTGAAGGGCTGCATTACTCTGTAGTTACTGTGTAGCACTGTAGTACTCTGTAGCGGCGTAATACTTTGTATTGCTGTAGTATTCTGTAGTGTTATAATACTCTATGGTGCTGCAAGACTTTGTAAGACTTTGTAGCACTGTAGTTACTCCGTAGCACCGCAGTACATTGTCGCATCGTAGTACTCTGTAGTGTTACAGTATTCAGTAGCGCTAGAGTACTCTGTAGTTTTATAGTATTCTGTAGTGCTGGAGTACTCTGTAATGTTACAGTATTCGGTAGCACTGTAGGACTCCGGTGCAGTAGCTCTCTTCAGTACTGTAGTACTATGTAGCATTGTAGTTCTCTGTAGGGCTCTAGTACTGTGTACTGCTGTAGTACTCTATAGTGCCATAGTGCTCTGCGATCGGTACTTTTTAGTAATATCTGTTGTGTTACCTTCATATTTGTCTTGGATGTTGTCCTTTGTGTATGTATATTAATTGTGTCTTGGGGAAATGTAAGTGTCCAATGGGACCACATGATATATTAAAAAAATGAATATAAGTTTTAAAATGTTCCTGTGATATCAAACCAGGAAACATAGAACTTTATTTACATGGACAAAAATCCTACAGGGACCAGTAAAAAAGTCAGAACTGGTTTCAAAACTCAGTGAGGTGATTGGTGGATGTCACTAGTGAAAACCAGCTTTTTAAAATTAGGATTTGCTTTTAAATAATTAAATGCCTCAATTCCATATCTTTTTCACCCATAAATTATTCAGTTGGTTTGAAAGTAGATTTAATTTAATTTTGCCTTTTTAGAACCATTCCCCTGATGAAGCTATGGACCGGCAAACACTATTTTCTGTCCCCCAGTGACGGGCCCCTTATCCTGGGGTCCTCCCACACCACACTGGTCCAGCTAACCCGGGGCGGCGTGGGGTAGGGGGCAGGGGGCAGGGGGCTGGGGGGGGGGGTGAGCCAAGGCCAGGCGGTCGAGGTCTCTAGGCCCCAGATGCTCGCTCCATCTCATGTTGCTCTAATTAAGATAAAGTCGAATCGACTCTTTTAATTATAGAGGAATTGATAATTAGCTCATCCCTTTCCCAAAGTTTCTTATGCCCTCCCTCCTCCGCTTTGCCACTCTGTGTGCTTTTTTTTGCCAGAATTAGATCAAATGTTGCTTTTCCACCCACCTGGTTGATTTTAAAGTCAGGTCACAGGACATGAAATTGTGATTTCTTTAGAGCATTAGACAGCTTGAAATTAGGGTAAAGAAATAAAACAAATAAATATGACAAATACACAATAATACCAACAGCGACGTGCAAACCGTGCGTATGAAAAGTGGCCCAAATCAGTGCAGGCAGATAGTTCAGGTCCAGAAAATAAAAATCCAGACCAAGATTTTGTTTCAACTAGCCAGTTGAGTACTCCGTGATTCTGATACTTACTCCACTAGTTGGTTGAAACAAAATCTTGGTCTGGATTTCTACTTTCTTGACCTGGACTATCCACCTCTGACTGCATATAGCTATATAAACATCCATCCAGCCAGGCAGCCAGGCAGCCATGTACAGTCTGATTCAGAATCATTTTAATGACTTCACGATCAAAGTCGGTGTAATTTGCTTTTGGTACAGCATGGCAGGTAAGCTTGAATGACATTTCCATAACAGGGGTTATAAACATAGGCAGATATTGGTATCACGTTAGATAATCAGCATCCATCCACCCACCCATCCATCCATCCATCCGCCCATCCATCCACCCACCCATCCATCCATCCACCATCCATCCGCCCATCCATCCATCCACCCACCCGCCCATCCATCCGCCCATCCATCCATCCACCCACCCGCCCATCCATCCATCCATCCATCCATCCACCCACCACCCACCCACCCATCCACCCATCCATCCATCCATCCGCCGTGGCTGCCATGAGCCTGGAGTCCATCCCGGGAATCTCATGTCACAAGGCAGGGGACGCCCTTGGTGGGACACCTAGTCCATAGCAGGGTATACACTGACAGTCACAGTCACACACAATTCACCAAAATAGTTGGATCACAATACATTTTTCTCCAAAAAAGTTTGGGTTGGTTTGTGGTGAGTGTGACTGAGAAATGAGGTCACAGGGCAGCTGGGGGGGTTTCGCGGTTTTTGACTCTTTTACGCTCCTCTTGTAAATGAGCTTCGGTTCAGTGGGAGGGCTAGTTTTACCTGGTTTCAATCCTGCACGTTCCGTGCGGTTCTGCAAATCTGTCCTTCATCTGCCGTTCTTTTGTTCCGCGGACCTACGGCCTCGCGGGGGAGTCTTTGTTTCTCCTCCAGATTGGATCCCATGAGGCTGAACTTCAGCACCTCCTCGTGTTACCGCGGTTCGCGCCGTGCCGGGGCCGAGGCAAAGTGGGCCTGAGAAATAGCGAGGGACTTTACTGTTAAAAAGCGGGAGAGCCTCACTTTCGATGGAACTTTTACAGTCGCTCGGTGCTCGTGTCTCTGTGATGCCACGCCAAGCCACTCTCTCCTCGTGCCGTAAGATTATCATTGGTCAACCAGCCACGTGTGGCCCACCATCGCCCCCTTCAGGACGATCCATGTGGCGTGGATTGCTAGGTGTCCTTGGTACTGATTTTTGGAACAATTCAGCATAACCTGAATAAACCTTAAGCCCTACCCTCCTGTTTGTGTCTGTTGGCTTTGCTCAGAGACCCAGCAGTGATATGATTCCTATGCTGTCTGTAGGATTCCAACTCAATGTTCCAGACAGTGGCTTGGATGGTTATGCTGCTGGGCCACAACAGGCCCGGACAGCCCGACTCCTGAGCCCCGCTGAGGGGGTTTCTACGAGGGGGTTGTGACCTGGGCCCCCCACATTTCCAGCGCTTTCACCTTCAGAATCGGGAGTCTTTGGGCCTTTTTGGGCCCATGTCAGGGTCAGGGTTTGAAATAAAGCACTTCATCCAAAGTGGCCCTGACTCCCTGGGGATGTGGACACGCGTGCTGACCTCACTGTGCCACTGCAGGGGTTCACTTCCGGGTCGCCGAGTGCGGGCCACCGCCGGCTGCTGAGATGCAGGGGATGCCTGTGCAGGCACTGTGAGGCCCCGCCCCCACACGCTTGCTCTGCCTCAGAGTGCAGCGCAGCACTTGTGGTTAGAGATTGGAAAACAGGCTAAAGAAACGGAGGGGGGGAAAAATCCCTCTTGCAGGGAAGCTGTCTCTTTTGAAGATTTCACTTGAGTCAGCAGGAATGTGTTTGCGGTGGATCGCTGTCGGGCCGGAGGGGCCTGCCGGCTTCCCAGCCCGGGCTGCTGAGAAGCAGGCCGAGGCCTAGCACAGCCTTCTGCATGGAAATGCCCCTCGGCACAAAACAAACCCTGATTATAATCTAAAAAGGGACAGAAGCAAACCCAGCCCTACCAATACTATAACATGGACACAACATTGCCTGTGTTGTAGTATGGGCACAGTCTCCACATGCAATAAGGATTACACAGCCCTGCCTGTGCTGTAACACGGACACAGTCTGCCTGTTCTATAAGGACAGCACAGCCCCGCCTGCGCTGTGACATGGACACAGTCTGCCTGTTCTATAAGGACAGTACAGCCTCGCCTGTGCTGTGACATGGACACAATCTGCCTGTGCTCTAAGGATGACACAGTCCTACCTGTGCACTGGCATTCCTCAGACTAGGATTCCTGATCCCACCCAGTGCGAGGGAGTGAGAGACGGAAGAATTAGAAGTGACACAGTCTTTGTATAACGAGGCTAATCTGTGATTCGCTGAGTGTAACAGGGACAGTTTTGGTTGTTTCCGTTTGCGAGGCACAGGCTTTCGAAATGAATGTGCCATGTGCATATACAAGCGAGTTCAATTACGAAACGCTAATCGCAAAGCCCGCTTAACGAATCTTTTCGGTTCCCACTCTACAAAGCATCTTTTATTTTCTTTCTAGCTAATTGCAGATTGCCGGATAATCGTGATAAGGCTGTCTTTGTTAATGTGGCTCGAGAACGTCTCTTATTACCCGCCCCCCCTTTGTCATGCTCACAAGATGCAGGGACATGCCCGGGGGGGTGGATGCCTCTACTGTCCTGAGCCTCCATCTGAGGGCCTCTTTCATTAACCACAGCGCTAATCAGCTAACAAGCTGACTAGTGCCTTTAGTCAGAGCCACCCCCCCATCCCCCCCCACACCACTGGCACTGCAGCTCAGCTCAAACACAGAGTCACCTGGGGAGGGGTGGTGCATGCTAGCATAAAGCGCTAATTGTTTTTGCAGTGGGCGGGACTTGCCGGCGTCCTGCGTCCGCTTTGTCCTTGGCCTGGTGGCAGCGGCGTGTGTAAATAGCATGTGTGGGCTATCAGCCAATCAGCTCCTCGCGGGTCTCCAGCACTCCTCACAAAAGCCCCGATACGGCAGCAGAATGACGCCCGTGCCTCCTGGCCCCCGTGTTCCTACTCCAGGTACACCCCCCCCACCGGTGGAGGTTCAGGCAGGACCCCCTCCTCATGTACCCCACCTACTCGTTTCTGGGGCCTTCACATGGAAGGAGTGGGCCTCTCCTTCCCAGATGTGCCCCCCCCCCTCGGCTGCCATATGCCGCCCTCTGGCTGGGGAGGTGGACCCCTGTCCTGCTCCATGACATGTTTGTTCATAATTCTAGTTCTAGATCTAGTTTGCTTCTTTTTTGCCATTTTTCTTACTGTCTAAGACCAGCGCCCTTCTTTGTGCTGGAGGTTACAATGAGCTATACCGCGCAGCCATCTTTTGGCGCCCTGTCCCGGGATGTTCCCTACCTTGTGCCCGCAGCCACTGGGATAGGCCCCCCTGAATAGGATAAGGGGTTATTGAGAATGGATGGATGGATAACACAATCCCCCCTTTGTGGTGACCCGGAATCCCATAAAAGAGCCCATAATCGATCCTCCCTTGCTGCTGATTGTGTTTGAAACGCTGGGTTTGCTCAGACTTGCCTTGGTATATAACGGGCTTGATGTTTGTTGGTGATCTTTCCCATTTCCCTGAGTATGGGACACCTTGTGTCCTGGGACGTCAGTAGGAAGGGTCATTACCATGTGTATCTGTTTGGGGCAGGCTGGGGGGGCAGGTTGCAAGGAGCTGGTGTGGGTGGGTGGCGGGGGGGGGATTGTATCACAGCCTCTCCTCAATTTCTATGCCCTTGTGAGAGTGGGGACCCCCACCCCCACCCCATTGGCTGCTGCCTACTGGTAGCCCCTCCCCTTCTTGGTGTTGCCATGGTGGGGTGGGGGGGGGGTGAGGTGCTGACTCAGCAGTTGCACTTTGCGGGGGGGAGGGGTGGGATGATTCAGCGTGCGGCGTACCTTCCGGAGCGAGCCCTTAGGGTAGCATCCTGCCGGTAACTGCGGCGTGCTTTTCTGGGTCACGCTGGCCTCGTCCATCACGGAAAGTTCTGGAACTGGGTGGCACACACACATACGCTGACACGTAAAAAAAAAAAAAAAGAGGAAGATGGTAAAAAGACGAGGAGGTCGCCATGACGCTTCCAGTATGTCTTCTGCTCCAGTCCTCCAGTCCCCGTCGCGAAATTGTACCTGTCCAGGCCGAACGTGGAGCTGGTCCGAACTAACCCCCCCCTCACCGCGCGCGCGTTCCGGCGTTCCCGTCTTTCAGGAGTCCGCTGTGCCCCTGGGTGGGGGGGTAGGCACTTTGTGAAAGTGAAACCGGAGATGTCACGAGTGCCGTCGCGCTCATGAGACTTAATCACAGAGGGGAGTTTTATTGCACATTTCGCAGGCTAATTATACACACGTCTGTCATTGTGCTGCCACTGTGGCCCCCCCCACGCCTCACCCCCGAGCGTGAAAACAGCCCAGAGAGAGACGCGTGACCGCGCTCTAAATCCGACACCTGCCCGGATCTCTCCCACTTCCGCAGGCGTGCCTCTTCGGGGCCTGCTCTCAGGATGGCGAGCGAGCGCCTGGTGCCGACGGACGGCTTCTCCGGGCGTCTGCCTGTTGAACCGTGACCTCCCCGGCCCCGGCCTCTTCCCTCCATCATTCATGAAAAAGGCTCGAATCACCTTCTGCCTTAATAAGAGCAGAAATTGTATCCTAAAGACAAACAAAAGCATGGAAGGTGTCTCTAATAGACCCAAGAGTGGAAGGCGTCTCTAGGAGACCCAAGAGTGGAAGGCGTCTCTAGGAGACCCAAGAGTGGAAGGCGTCTCTA
>JAODKN010000044.1:3437066-3450603 GCA_026774425.1 Petrocephalus zakoni
GAGTCGTCGCCATATTCCGCAGGGGCGCCATTGAGTCCGAATAATTTGTAGAATCCGCAGAATTGTTAAATTCCAGCCTCTTAAAATGCTCTTTGGGACGGACAGAACTTACTCAATGGGGGGACAGCACGCGCATGAGCAGATTAACCCTTCCCGTCAGCGCGTTAGGCCGGGAACGTCTCCTCTGGACGCAGAATTACCGCTGAGCTGGGTCCTTCAGCATCTCCTGCAGGGCAGCGCGGTGAGAGGTGCCAGCATGTTCTGCTTGGCCTTGTCTCTGGGAAGGCAAGGCTGGAATGTGAGTGGGAGACATTTAAAGATGCAAGATAATGAATTATTGGGTGTTAGATGCGTCACTGTGCATGTTTGTCTATACTCAGGGTATGTCTGCAACCACACAGAGATCCATATCTGTGCGTAAATACTAAAGGAACATCCTGCCTTTTTTTAATACTTCTGATTGATATTTGTGGAGGAAGGCTGCGTTACTTTTGCTAAGTTACCCGGGTTGGTTTTTGAAAGTTTTTGCTTTGAAATTGAAGCCCTAGTAGTCACGTCTAATGCCGCCATGTCACGAGTACGCGGATGCACGCCTCATGACCCCACACTGACCGTCTCTAGCTGTTGTCCCATGTCGGGACCACGCAGCTGCCCTCTGCCTCAGCTCAGCATTTTTTTGGGGGGTGCAGTTCCGTAAATCCCCACGTGTCCCACGACAGCTGCCTGATGCAGACAGACAGGGATATCCAGGGAAGGCACATCACAGAGATGGCCGCCATCTTGGCGCCGCCTACCTCATGCTGATGGACAAGTGGTGTAATGACAAAGGTCAAACGTCGGGGTCAAATGCTGCCATGACAGGCCTCTGCCTATCGCTGCCCGGGGTCAATCCGCGGCTTTAGCTAAACGCTCTAAATAAATACCAGCGCCGTCGTTTACATAGTCCCCTTCTGCCATTTGCCGGGGGTTCCTGGGACTGAACCAGTGAGTGTTAACGGCTAATTTGTTCCATGCCATCTGTTTACCGACCTACTGTTGCCATAACCAGTCAGCCTGTCACAAGAGAAAAAAAGTGGCCTATTTTTGTTCAGGTTTTTTTTTTGTTTTGTTTTGAGCAGAGCATGTGATGTACAGTAAATAGTAATCTGTGGAGTGAGCTTCAGAGATACAGATTTCTCATCTGTGGTTCAGGACGCCCATATCCGAGAGAGATCTGTTGTCATTCTGCGAAACTGTACTTTCAGGTAGCTGACCGCGCCGTCGACGCGCGACGGATGTTTCTGGAATTGTCGTGGTCGAGATGCCGACGGTTTCCCCCCGTGCGGCCTAGGGTATGAGGTGCCTGTTCGAATCGCAGAGCCCGTGGCCCCAGGCCAGTTGTACTTCTGATTTCGGTAAGCGTTTCTCTGTGGCGAATGGATTTCGCCTCGCGCCTTGTCGCTAGCTGGAAACGCACAGAAGGGGGCTGCCCGGCGGAATCTTCCGCGGTCGTCTTCGAGTCGTTGTCCACTGCGTCATCGCCGAGAACCTCACGCATCCCCTGATATTTTGGTTCCCAAAGCTGCATCGATGGTTTTTCACGTGCCACTTGAATGCAGGGCTTTCTTACATTTCAAAGGATGCCCTTGGCAGCCCGTGATGAATTATGTGACTCGGGGCAGATTCGAAAGCTCTGATATTTCCAGCAAAAATGGAAAATATTACCGACTTGTCAAGCTAGTGGTGATGTCATCCGCTTTTGCTCATAGGATTATGATTGACGATGTAAATATAACATTATAGTGGCCGGGAGCTCTAAATGTAGCGACTTTGATGCATAGAAGAGGAGAGACCCTCAGAAAGTTCTGGAGTCTGTAAGTTTCAGTAACGTGGAAAACTGTCGCTGATTTCTGGCACACGTCAAACACCGGTCACCCCAGTGTGCCAACTCCGGGCCCTCAGAAACACAATCCGCACTGCGGTGGTTCTCCCGAGACAGTGCGGTCTGCCGTGATTAAAGAGCGCCCCTTCAGACATGACGTGATAATCATTTCCGGACTTTTCCCCGATGGACTGGACCGGTCATAGGCTCCCCATCTCCCCCGATGCATCTCAGGGCAGTAGGGCGATTTCTCAGCCCACTGGAGCTGCCCGGCAGGAGTGTAGCGTGGGCATGGGCAACAGATTAACCTAAATGACAACATGGGATCAAGTGTCAAGGCTAAAACCACCAGCTAAGTAATCACCTTCTCTACCTGGTTAGTCAACGGCAATGTTTACCAAGTCCTGCCTTTGCGTGAGGTCCCTAAGGTTTGGGGGGCCCCTATTGGCCACAAGCAGTCACTAAACCGGGGGGCGGGGCACTATTTAGACTTTTTGAGTTGGGCCCCAGAAACAACAAGCCTGCCCCTTTGGTTAGTATTAATTAACCCAGGAGAATTTTAACTTGAGTGGCTAAACAGCATAGTGATAGCAGCAGACTGTGGACTGTGCTGTGTACCGAACACTCATCTAATTCTACTGGATCAGCCAGTAATCTTCTTAATTTGCGTAATTTGGGGGCTGGGGGGATCCTGGGAGACACCGTAGCTTGTCCTGGTTTCTTGCTTGTTATCACCTCATCATCTTCCCTGGATCAGATTCTCTGCACCCTCAAAGGAAGCAATTAAAATGCTGCCCTTAGTGTCTGCCGGTGGAGAGCAAGGGATGCAGGCTCATTTGACAGCCAAATGAACCATAAGTGGTTGTTTTGCAGAGAGACTGCTGGGTTAAATAGCAGGTTTTGGGGCTGAATTAATGGTGTTGTTGGGGGGGGGGGGTTCTTTGTGGTCGCGTAGTAGCTGTTCATGGCTCCAGATCGCTAACGGGGCAAAGCTGCAATTACTGCTAATTACCGCTATCAGCGTGCAAATAATCCCGCGGCCTGTAGCATGATGTTCGGTTAAATTATCACAGTTATTTTCTTACTTTGTTAGTGTGGTGTCAGAGTCGGGGGGGGGGGGGCTGTCCAAGCCCGGTTGGGCCGGTCTGTGTGTCTCATAAGTATAGTAGCATTCAGTTAGCAAGTGGCTAAAAGTGGATAACAGCTGCAGTCATGCCATGACCTCACTCACCTGGGGAGGCCATTGCATTTGGGCCTGAAGTCTGAGGTCTATCCAGTGTCATTCAGCACCTTCACCCGCCAGAGGCCCCTTGTGCAGGAATGTGGCAGGCCACAGGGGGACCTCGATTGGGCTGCCTTTGGGCCTCTGAGTGACGTCCCCAACATGGATGGCTTCAGGAGAGCATCCGGCTATGTTAGAGGGCAGAGCTGAATGAGGCTTCAAAGTTCCGACTAAAACCAGGCTTGACATGTGTTGGCTATGGGCAGGACTGGTGGAAATACCTCCATCTGATGCCCCGTCGGATTGGGCGGTGGCCGTGCGAATTCACCGGGCCGTGCCACCCGCCAGCACGGGAGGAAATGTAATTCCCAGGGGGGTTCAGAAGGAGGGTCCACGGTACGAGCCGGAAGCAGGGGTCCGAAAGGCAGCGGAGCGTGAGAGGCGTGCGGACGGAATCGGAGGGCCCACTCTGGAGGTCTGGAGATGGTGTGAGGTTGAGGTTTAGATGAGAAAGTGAGATTATGGGATGGGGAAGAGGAGCTCTCGTTTTTTTTTTTTTTCTCCACTTGGGAATAGACCAGTGACCCTGAAAGTGCCTCCCTAATGGTGTCTCATTAGACATAAATGTGTGCAGGTTCCTGGCACGGAGACTCGTGCGGTTTAGCCAGGGTAACCCAGCTGGAAGCAATCACACGCCCGCTTCCCCCCCCCCCAGTGTGATCTCATTGTCGGGGTGGGGGGAGCGGGGTGAGTGTGAAGCCGTCCTCTCGTCCCGCACGCAGCTCGGAAGAGAGGCTCGACCCCGATGGTAATTTCCTAAGCAGCGCAGTGCTGGAATGGTCTTGATACTCCATCGTGGTTCGTTCCTATGCTGAAGTCATCCATATTTCTTCTTTTTTCCATTCTTTGGAAATGCGCGTGTGTTTTCATCTTATTAAAGAAAACGGCAGTTAAATCAGCTTCCAGTGAACTGTCCAGGCTCACTAGAAGGCCAAAGCCCTTCATTTTGGGGGGCGGGGGTTTCTTATGACAGAGCACTGTGTACAGCCATATTGGGGAGCCTGATCATCGAACTGAGGATGACAGTCTCCCACTGCCTGTTCTGTCTGTCCCAGCATCCATTGGGGGGGGGGGGCTGTCCCCATGCGCTGCCTCCATAATAAACATTAAACTGCAATCTAAAACATGCATGCATTTTACAAGCTCTCTGCACATGACGTCATTTCCTGATGGAGGACAAACACATATGGTGAACTTTTGTGACCTTTACAGAAATTGACCCCCCCCAGTCAAACAGCTGGAATTTGTCATCCCAATGGACAGCTGGCATGTGGACTGTCGCCCCCGCTGTCAACAGAACAGAAGGGCTGATACTACCGAGTGTCCAAAGCCCTCGCGGCCCAGCAGGAAGACCCTGACGGATCTTAGCAGTGTTTGAACTTGAACGGTCTGCTACACAGCGACTTGCCTGAGGGGGGGCAGGCTGCTCGGCTGTGATCTCTCTTACCTTCTGTGCGTAAATCCATTTGCTAATCCATCCCATAATGAAGGAAACGAAGGAATTCGCCCCCGACAGCGCCGCCCTGCAGGCACTCGGGAACCATTAACCCTACGTGCCCTCAGCTAAGTGCTGCAGCTGTGCGTGACTGCAGCAAGGTGTGTGTGAT
This sequence comes from Petrocephalus zakoni, assembly GCA_026774425.1. Taxonomy (NCBI): domain Eukaryota; kingdom Metazoa; phylum Chordata; class Actinopteri; order Osteoglossiformes; family Mormyridae; genus Petrocephalus; species Petrocephalus zakoni. The sequence continues at coordinate 3,441,817 of JAODKN010000044.1, forward strand.
GTCAGAGACCCTCACCCCCCACCCCCCCCAAATCTCTCAGCAGGCCTGGAAGGGGTCTCTCGCTGGGAGCCCTCACTCCAGTGTTAGACATGCTTCAGCGGGAGGGGGGGTTGGCGATTGAGAGTGAAGCAAGGGGGGTGGCACATAGGGGTGTGGACTAGAGTCGAACACCCCCAGAACCAGGCAAAAAACCAGCACCAATCACGAGACAGAAAGCATCCTGTGAGCGGTGGGGAAATTTCGGCACGGGGCCCTGAAACACGGCGTCCCCTACTGCCCCCTGGTGTCTGTACCATGCCTGTGCGCCATTCGTTAGCGCATTAACACTTCTGCTCACTTCATTTTCCGTTAGGAAGTCGGCCAGCGGCAGTACTTATCGTTAAAAATGTTTCAAGGAAATAGAAAATCCAGGTTTACAGAAATTCCCAACCCTTGTGCACGTCGCACGCACACCCTTAAAATGGCGTGGGTATAAACTTTCACCTCCCGCCTGCCCGCCGCCTTTCCTCTGTCGAATGCCGCGCACACAGCGTGATCTCACCGCCGGCAGATTAACGGTTTTGGGAACGGGGGAGGGGGGGCACATTTCCCTGGTTACAGCAGATCCACATGCGATGCACGGTGGTCTTTTGGCAGGAGGCTTGAGGAGAGGCAGTTGGGCCTGACCCCCCTCTGGGGATCTTTGACAGCTTCCTGCTTATCTGGGGAGTCGTGTCAGGATATTTTAAAAATTATTTTCCATTATTTTCAGCCAGAACAACAGTATGGTCGAACGTAGGTTCTATCAGAACCGTGTTCACTTTCCGGTGGTCTTGGTCCGCGTGTGGCCCCGTGACCAGGGTTCCCTGGTGAACACACGGTTTTGCTTCCAGGACCGGCACCAGGACGAGAAAAGGTCCTGTAACTGGATAGCGGTTGGTCCGAACGGCGCGTTCAGCACCTGGCGCTGGCCCAGCCTGGCATCGTTCCGGGTACTGATGCACGTTAAGCAGCGGGCGTGGCACTCAGAGAAGAAAGGAAAGGCTCGCCGGGGGTCATTAATCTGGCTAATCTCTCCATTAACGGGGCCCCGGCTTGCCAGGCGGCCAGAACAGCACGTTCTCGGCCCTGCCCGAATCCCGCCCTGCCGTGTGAACGAGGCCGCGTCGGGCTGCGCCCTTCCCCTGCCAAACCGTGGTCGGGCCCGTTTACCGACTCACGCCGCGCCCATTTCCAGTCAGAATTAAGGGTGGGACACAGGTAAGGGTAGGGGATTGTACCGGGGTATAAAATAACGGAATGGACCAATTACATGCTTGTATGGGTCCCCCCCACCATGCAGAGCTGAGTGAGCCGTGATTAAACCCTCCCCGCTCCACACGCAGCATCTGGTCCGGCCCGTCTGATATCATGGAGTAATTATGGTTTGGGCGGTCGGCCCATTTGCCGGCCATATGCCGCGGCGAGGGTTTCCCCCGCTGACGCCCACTGTGCCACGTGGCGGCACCATCGCCCGCGTCTGCCTTTGTCACTCTGGCCAGACCAGACTCCGGCCGTGGACCACGATGCCGGGCAGCAGGCTCTGTGTCGGCGAGGGGGACCGCCTCCACTCCGGCGGTTTTCCTAGCCAGCCTCTCACACCCGGCTGTAGCACTAGCGCCCCCTACAGCTTATTGTGGGCATGGCTCAGAATGTAGCCTTGCGCTCTGTTTATACTTATTAATACACTGCGGGGAAAACAGGTGCATAAAGACATCATGGACCGTTAGACCGAATTATGATTTAATTCCATTTTTAAGTTCCTAATGAGACAGAAAGTGACACAGTAAAACTATTCAGTTAAAACTTTTTTAATAATGAAATGATTGTCCTGACATTTGTGTATTTCACAGCCTTTTTCTTATTTATTGCAAACCGGTGGCACAGTATTACCACTGTCGGCTCACACCTCTGGGACCTGGGTTCGAGTCTCCGCTATGGCTCTGTGTGTGGAGTTTGCCTGCTCTCCTTTGTTGTGGTGGGGTTTTCTCTGGGTACTCCCCCCTACAGTCCAACAACTTCCTGAGGTGAGAATGGAAACAGCGCCGCCCTGCTGGCCCCGCGGCCTAAAGTGGCTCCTGTTTTCATCAGGCCACCCATGTCTCTCTGGGTGCTTGCTGACCCACACACAGCCATTCTGAGCGTGGTGGGGGGGGGGGCAGTGCGTGACCAAGCGCTATATTATCATGCCTTTTTTTTTTTTTTTTTTTACTTGTTTTGCCCATCCTGATTCGCTGGCCCTGAGATATTGTGCTGTATTGCGACTGGCGAAGGACACAGAAAACAGAGCTGCTCTGACGCGACACAGACAAACAAATAAGAGCGCTTGGGGCCAGACGGCGGGTCGTAGCCGTGGATCCGGTTTGCCATCTGGACTTTGATCCGGTTTACTAGGAGCGAGGTGAAATGGAACAGAGCTTCACTCAAATCACGGGGGGCAACGTTCAAACTAATCAATACGGATAATCTTAGTCATCTGATTTCCCCCACCCCCACCCCCCAGCAATATCACCCTGTCTCGTTGGCGCCTGGCTTCCCGAGCGAATGACAGTCCTCCCAATGCCCCTCCACAGCGCCCCCTGTCTTCCTCCCAATGCCCCTCCACAGCGCCCCCTGTCTTCCTCCCAATGCCCCTCCACAGCGCCCCCTGTCTGCAGACGCAACCGCTTATTATCTATCAAAAGCTGAGCTGTAGATTGAGGGGGGGGGGCGGGGGGGTACAGACTGTGGGTGAATCGTCACGGCAACAGGGGGTATTGCCACCTGCTTTTTGAAAAGGCTAGTCTCTTGTGGGAAGAGGAAGGACCCCCCCCCCCCAGCAGGTGCAGGTGCTGGGCGACACCCAGCAGGCCAGGCACATGCCCCGCGCTCTGATTCGCTGATCCGGCTCCCCTACCCGCTTCGGCTTTTCCGGAGTGGAACCCCGGCAGATCCGAAAGTGACTCCAGTTACCCCCCCCCCCCCCACCTCCCTTATTAAAATAGGGGATGTCAGAGGCACTTGTGTACCTAAGGCCTGAAATGTGCTATATTTCATGTGTGTGTTTATTTGGGATAAGAAAGCATGCAGGATGGGGCACACACACGGAGCTGGGCAGGCGGGTTTGGCAGGGTGGGGGGGACGACACCCCCTCGCCATCCCAGCAGCCCTCCCCACAGGCTTCGAGAGCTTCCACAGAACTAAACCATATAAATCACACCACGGGAGAAAGCAGAGAGGATCCTGGGTAATAGCGCTGGGCCTGAATGGTGCAGGAATGGCGGTTACAGGGTAGCAATTGCTGTGCAGAAGCTGGCAGAGAGGATTCTGGGGAAAAATGCCAGTGCCCCTGTACCTGAGGTCCCTCCTCCTGTGTCGCTCCAGCAAAACTCAATAAGGCAGAGAAATTACTAGAGGAGAGTCCGCCGGAGATGTTAGCCCTATGGAGCAGGGCTGCGCGATAGCGCCTCTGCTTGGCTGACTGTGTAATTGATTTAGCATAGATGGCCGGGAGAGGTAGTTTAATCACAGCGCCAGGCCTCACTCCCCGGGGCCCCCCTCCCCCTGCCTTCTGTGGGCTCGCTGTATGCCTCGGGGTCAGTGCCAGAGCAACTTGGCTGTCGGTTCCCCTGATTGGCTGTGGCGTGCAGCGTTCAATCCCTTAGTGGCTGAGTCGCCAAGGGAGGGGGGGGGAAGCATGGAGCAGGTCCTGTCACAGGGCAGTAGCCTCGCTGTCGCAAAATCGAGGACGTGGGGGGTTTAGTGTGTGTGGAATCATGCCTGGGGACTAATGTCCCGCTTGGATCCTCTCACTGGGGGTGAGTTGGGAGGTGTAGCAGGATGTGGATTTGAATCCTGAAGTGAGTGACACACGTTTTGTGAAAGTACTTCTTAAGGATGTGGTATCATGAACATTCTGATTGGCTGGTTGACTGTATACAGGGACCTTAGACAGACAGATCAGAGGCAGGGGTCCCCACCCCCCACCTTTACCTCCCCTGTGTGGTCTTTGCCACACGGAGCGTTCCATAGCGCCACACCTGGCAGTTTCTGTAACCGCGGTCCTGGGTTCCAGGGTGCCTGCGCCCACGATTAACAGGCAGAAATATTCCCCTAACCGAGGTGCTGACTGCTGGCGGCCCACCTCTGACCTATGACCTCTGACCCCTGAGCCCTGGAACACCACGACACGGTTCCACTATAAAGCCAGGGGTTTGAGCTAACAGCGTGCTTACCATTGCTGGAACGACAGCGTGATTTGTTTGACTCCCCGTAGCTCTCGGCGAGAGGTGGTAGCGCTGGCGGCGGTGGCGGTGGTGGGGGTGGGGGGGGTTGCGGCATGTTTTTGCCAGGTTCCTGTCAGTGATTTAAGCGCTAAGCTCTGCCGCAGTTAGAGAAACCACTACGGCCCACAGCTAGTACAGGAGACCTGTAAAAGCATGCCAATTAGCGCCGTAAGCGCACTGTGGAATTCCTTATTCTGACTTGGCACTAACGCTGGCCTCGCAGCTCAGCGCTGCTCAGGTAACGGGGCTCATTCATGGCCGCAACTTCCATGCCGCATCTAATAGAATTACCGCCGCTAACTGGCTAATATTGCTGTGCCGCCAAACCCCTGTCCTGAAATGACCCAGAAATCCGCACCGTCTCGCATGCTGGTGGTTTATTGGCCGGTCGTACGTCTCCCAGACGAGGTCGCTACGTCATTGGTTTGAACGGCAGCAATATGGCTGACACGGGAGGTTGCCATGACAGCAGGTGCTCGACTGGCAGCTCCGGTGCCCAGTGATTAGCTTGCGGGGGCGGGTCCAGGTGGCTTGAGTTGCAGTTGGCACAGGTCGCCGGTGTCCATTTCAGCCAGTCATAGCGTTCCTCCAGAGCGAGAGCCGGGTTCTCTATCTGCATAGCGTCGCAGGCTATTCCCGGGGCCTTAATTCTAATATTTATTTCGGTCATTTTTATTTAATCCCCATATGTTGCCGTGGCTCGCTTGGGGAGACGCCAGGAAGCTGACGATGCGGGTCAATATGGCCGCACTGAGAGAGGGAGCTGGGAGGGAGGGCCAGCGAGGGCCAGAGAGAGCTGCTCGGCTAACGAGGACCCCATATGGCCCGGGGCTGCTTTTAACGTTAGCCACATTGCGGAGTCGTGGCAGAAGGCCTGCGATAAAAGACGAGGGAGGGAGAGAAGGAGGGAGGGAGAGGTTGGGAAAGGGGGAAAACAGGCCCGAACTGAAGAGAGGGCATTTCAGGACAAACGCTACGTCACTCTCCCTCTCTCTCTCGCTCCTTCTCTCTCTCTCTCTCTCTCTCTCTCTCTGCCTGGCTCTCAGCGCCTCCTGGCTTGGACACAGTTTGTTGTTGATTATATATCTCAAACAGCCCTTTGTGTTGCCCCCACCCCCTCAGTGGCTAATGTTTTCCTATGGCGGGTCAGTTTCAGTTCAGGGCCCGATAGCACCAAGCCGCGGAAGCCTGCAGGCTCTGCTCCGTACGTACAGCCTCCTTCTGTGATGAATAATGCTCATCTGCCTCAACAGCAGGAGCGGTGGAAAGGCTTCATCTGCTCAGATCACAATTTTTTTCACCTTTTTTCTTATTTAACGTGCTTTTATCCAAAGTGATCGAGAAACCAGGCTCATGGGGGGTTAAGGGCCCGGCTCAGGGGCCTGGAGGTGATGCTACTCTGCCAGCCATGGGATTGGTGCCAGCGACCATCTGATCACAGACGTGGCCTCCTAACCTGCTGAACAACACACCGCCCCCTCACCCCCCTAGATTAGCAGCAACTGTTTATCTCTAAACCACGCGTAATCTAGGGTGGCAAGATTTGGGTGGAGAGGCCCCCGGCTTGCCGCTCATGCAGATAACGCACCACTTGCCAGCTTCGAGGTACGCGTGCTCCCCTCTCGTGATTCTGACCAATCAGCACTCACCGCCCTCTCGTGATTCTGACCAATCAGTGCTCGCTTTCCTCTTGCGCTCCTGACCAATCGCCACTCGCTTCCCGCTTGTGCTCCTGACCAATCGGCTCCTGCTTCCCTCTCGTGCCCCTGACCAATCGGCGCTCACTCGTGGATCTCGCTACCCGCTTGAGCCGTCCTCCTGCCGGCTACCCCAGACACTCGCCAGTCAGATTGACGGCCCAGCCAGTTAGATGGCCCAGCCAAGGCCATGTCTGCATGTGTCTGCGTGTCTGGGTTCACCCCGGCCTCGCCAACAGCCATAGATCAGTCTAGTATTTGCTAAAAATGGTCACGATTCTGTTTTGGTTATTTTTCCAGCTCCTAAATCGGTGCCTTGGGGAACTGGCCAGTTGCGTTTCTTCAGGTTTGCACAGAGTGTTCTTCTCCTTCCTCGGCAGCTGTGCTGAACAGCAGGGCGGCGCTCAGACCCCGGGGGGATGCCGCGCGTGCTTTTGCTCTGCTGTCCTTCTGTGGCCAGGCTATGTTCCTGTGCGCCCGCTCTTAGGAAAAGCGCAGGTTCCAGAGAGAGACTCCCTGAAGAGCAGTCTAGCCCTTCAAATAAGATAATCTATTTGGAGGTGGTGGGGGTGGCTGGATGGAAAGCTGGGGAGTTTTTCCCCGGGGGCCTTGGCAGGATTGGGGACCCCCACCCCTGTTCTCCAGAGAGCAAGGAGACCACATTCACATCCTCCGAGTGAGACCGTCGGTCCAATAAATGCAGAAATTTGGATGAAGGCTAGCTTGGCCTAGTGGGGGGGGGGTTAATTTCTCTCTTCCCAGTGTCGGACATAGGCCACGTCTCCTGCTGGAGATAATGACAACGATAATAAGTAATTTAAGAATTATATTAATGATGGTAATGGCCTGCAGGGCCAGCCGGCCAGCCTGCCGTGGTAGTCCACGGGAAGCAGCTAGCTCACAGCCATACATCCCCCCGGGGGCCAAGGATTTTCCAGATTAGGGTCAGGAATTATCAGGGATTCCATGTCCCCTGCTTTAAAATTTTCTTTCAGAAAGAAGAGACCCAGAAAACAGACGTGATGGCTAGGCAGATTAGCTAACGCTACAGCCCTGCTAGGAAACCCCAGGGCGCAGAGGATTCTGGGAGGGGACGATGACAGATGGTGGTGGTGTGCCGCAATAAGGAACGTCCACCAAGCCTCTGGGCTTTGAGGGGGGGGGGGGTGCATGCCACCCTATAATGGATTCCCTGCCAGCATGGGGAAGATGTAGCTGTTGATTCCTAAGCGGGGGCCCGGAAGAAAATCAATTTCTATAAATATATATTTTTTAGCTCATTTGTGAGATCAGTCCAAAATAAATGCAGAAGGAACACACTGTTCGCATCTGGCATTTATATTGCGGCTTGCGGGGAAAAGCCGAGGAAATTGTTTCCGGCGTTCTCCGCGCACAGTACGGAGGCCAGGGAACCGCCGTGCCAGCCGGAGCGGCCGTTAGGAGGGGGGCAGTCCCCATGACCCCTTGCCGACATGGCTGAGGCTGCCGGCAGCACTAAGTGTGGGCGTGCGGCTCACTGGTTTCTCCCCGAAAGCGCCAGCGCCGCCCCTCTGGTCGTGTGAAATATGGCCCTCGGTTCAGCGGCTGTCATCTGTTAAGTGGGGTCCTCCCTAAGCTGACGGGTCAGCCCCGAGTGGCGGGGGGGTGCGCCACCTGGTTAATGCGTCGGCTTGTGCGTGTGTCCTGCTGCAGCTGGCAGCCATGTGAGGGGGGTAATTACTGTCAACCACCCCCCCCCCACCCCCGAATCCCTCCCCAACCTCTGACAGTCCGGGTGAACTCTCCCAGCAGGTGCCTGATGCCGGGCGCACATGCTGCACTCCCAGCCGAGAAGGGGGGGGGGGAGGTGCTGCATGCAGGGGCTGTGCCTTTAATCTCCCACCACCCCAAAAGGCCACACCGGTCTCCGTCCCCAAGCCGTAACCATAACCCCATCTCCATCGCCATGGCTGGGCCCTCCGCACACAGACAGCCCACGGCCGCTCCAAATGTGGGACACTGCATTGTCACGTCGCCCGGGAAACTGGTGCACCGGTTTCCACAGCAGCCCCTCCCAGGATGCTCTGATCAGCACATTTTTTAGCAGGCTACCCGGATGCCTGCAGCACCCACCTCGGCCCTGCGAAGAAGCCGTTTCATCGAACCTCGATGCTCGACTGATCTTTTTTTTTTTTTTTTTTGCAATGTACTGCAGTGGATTCATGCCCGCCCCCATCCCAGGGGACTTTAAAATCGGACAGCAGTTGGGTCCAAATATACCCAAGTCCTTGTCCGGGACTTTCAAACGTGCACGCTCGTTTCCTGTTCGCTTAATTAGTGCAGTTCGACTCAAAACGTGCAGCGCTAACAGTTGCCTCAATTAGCTTTCTTAGTGGATGTTACGGTCAGTTTTGTCATGCTAAATTTAAGCGCTCGTTGGAGCCACGGGCCAATCAGAGGGCTCCCTGTGGAGTTTGCTGCCTGTAGGTTACTTTCCACAGTTATTTGATTAATCGCTAAACGTAGACCTCCAGCCACTCCAGCAACAAACAGTGTACACCTTAGCTGTGAGGCGACCTTAGCACACAGCACCATCTTAGCATGCCATAGGATACCTTAGATGTTCTTCTTAGATCTTAGCGTGGCATAGTACACCTTAGATGTTCAGCGACCTTAGCATATAGGCTCGCTGAGAAATTCTGTGGTCATCGATAGTTTGGGAACCCCTTTCTTAGGACACAGGTCCATCTTAGCATAGCATATGTCACCTTGGCTTAGGGTAACTTAGCATAGTATATGTCACCTTAGGTTAGGGTAACTTAGCATAG
>JAODKN010000044.1:3458724-3496814 GCA_026774425.1 Petrocephalus zakoni
CTTGGTGTCTTCAGTCCCTAAACGTCTTTTAAGTGTTGTGAAAAGGAATGGCAACATTACAAAGTGGTAAATGCTTTGCTGTCCCAACTTTTTTTGAAATGTGTTGCAAGAACCAAAATTTGAATATGTGTTTATTTCGTAAAAAACAATAAAATTCATGAGGATCACATTAAATGATGTGCTGTTGGATTGTTTTCAATGTAATACAAGTCAAAGTAGATTTAGAAATCACTACTTTCTTTTTATATTTGCATTTTCCATACTGTCCCAACTTTTTCTGATTTGGGATTGTACTAAGTGACAATTCCAAGCCATGTAAATGGCAGATGTTACTACGAGTCATTCTACGGACTGATGTTTACATTCATGGCATTTGGCTGACATCACATTTAGCTGATATGGGCTATGTAATTTATAATGCCACGAGGCGATAACGACAAAAATCGTCTTTTCTCCCAAATGAGACACAGCCCCGTTGCACTGTGCATCTACACTGTGACCACAAAGCCAGGCAATTATGCAGCATGGCATGTTGTGACATATGCAATAGGCCAACACAGAGCCTACTCCCGACAGTACTCCATTTATTAGTGTGACTGTCCCTTTAAGAGTGTCCCTGTCCCTTTAAGAGTGCCCACACACATGTGTATCGATGTCCTCTCATCCTTTTAGCATTGACCCACCCCTTTAACATCCCCTCTCCCTAAAATCCAGGAGTAAGAGGCACAAGTCAGGGTCCATGGATGACGACATAGACACCAGCCCCGGGGGGGAGTACTACGCCTCACCCAGCTCCCCCACCAGCAGCTCCCGAAACTGGCAGGAGGAGATGGAAGGAGGTGAGCATCCCACTGCTGCGGTTTGACCCCTACCCACAATGCAGTTTCCCAATAACACTTGTTTATAATGCTAAGTGGCTGACTTATGAGTAATGTGGTCCCTGACTGTGCTGTGCTGTAGGACGACTCATAGATGCCGAGGCTAAACAAGGAAACTGTTTGGTAAAAATCAGGGCTGTTTTTTTCCCCAGTAGCAGCCATGATGCTTATTAACTGGGTGCGGCTTATATGGAACTGCGTTTGTCATTCAGATATTCCCGAAACACCTATTGTGAGCTGTCTGTTGTCCCCTGCAAGGCTTGTTTTGGCATCTGATCAGATCTGCGCTCTCCGCACTGCCCCTGTTACCCGGAACACAGACGGCCTCAGGCTGTATTCCATACAGTAAATCTGGAATATTACATAGGCTTGTCATTTCTGATTTATTGTGTTTTTCTGGTATCAGCAGATTTCCGAGGGAGTCTGAAGGTTCACGATCGCAGCGTTTATCAAGCTTAAATTTCGCTTTAATTTCCCCCCTGTACCCCTAAATAGGATTTCAGGAGACGTTATAAAAAAACAATATGGGTGTTTGGCTTGGAAACTCGTTGCTTAAATTGAGCCTGGGGTCCTAATTTATTTATGAAGTCATTTTTTTTTCTTTCCTCAGAAGAAACTCAAACTGAAAATTCAGGTTCTAAGACGTGGCAGTGAATTTAGGGGGCATTTAGGGGGCTTTTATGCTGCATTTTCCCGTGGCTGTTGCCTCGGTAGTGCGTTTTTGGCGCTGCTGTTTGGACGGGCCGCTGTGTCGCCTCCTCTCCATACCCCCCCCCCCCCCCAACTACGCGAGCATGAAGCAGCTTGCCAGGAGAGGAGGGTTGGAGTACAGGGGTGCAGCTCGGTAATAACATTGTTTGGTGGCTGGAAGGATAATGAAATTGAGGCAGCCATTGAGCGTAGGGGGTGGGGGGGGGTGCAGGATGTAGAGTTTAACCCAAGCAGGGCTAGGGGGGGTACAGGGTGGAGAGTAGAACATTGTTTGGGGGGGGGTCCAACTTGATATCATGAAGATTATGGCTATGCAGGTCACCGGCAAAGGGGGGTAGTCAGCCCATCGATTACCCCCCGCCCCCGCTCTGCTGGCCCCGGAGTCCCTACAGGGGTCTCACTGCGCCCACCTCTCACTCCACTCTTTTCCTGTCTAGACGGCCGTAACGAGCTCCTCCTTAACGAGGTTTTCAGCTGATTGTCCAGGGGTCTCATGTTACCCGCTGCTGCTGGGAGAAACGGTGGCTCGAGGGGCAGAGAGTCCCTGCACAGAGAGTCCCTGCTCAGAGAGTCGCATTAGCATTTGAACACGGGGCGAAAACACAGCCGGTCTGGCCCACGGCCCCGGCCAGGAATTCGCCTTGCCTGGGGCTAAGCGGACCGGGTCTGCCTTTAACACTGCAGACCTGCACTTACTCTGTGTTAACCTGGACAGCACTGCGCACTTTCAGCCTGCTGCACAAAATAAATAAGGCACTGTTTCTTGACCCAGTCCCCAGGGACTGCCCAGACAGGCCACATTTTTGCTCCCTCTCAGCTCCCAGCCAATCACGAACACTGAAAACCTGGTACAGATGCGTTGGCAGCTGGGAGGGAGCAAAAATGTGGACTGTCTGGGCAGTCCCTGGGGACTGGTTTAAGAAAATGGATGGATGGATGGATGGACGGACGGATGGATGGATGGATGGAATAAGGTCCCCCATGCCTCCACCCGTGGCACCCGTATTTAATCTGCATGTCCCTGACCCCAGCCCCCTGGTGGTCATATGCGAGCAGTACAGCTGTTAAGTTAGCCTAACTATAGTATTGCCTATACGGTATGATAGTATGTTAGCTTAATACTTTGATTTGGGGTGAGGGGTACATTTTAAATGTAATGCAATGTCATTCAGTCTGCACACAGTTTTGGCAAGATCACGGTATACAGATTTTCAGAGAGTCAACGGCTAGTGCCACAGAGCGTGGGAGTAACTTTAGGAAAAAGAGCAATGAGGAGGAGCATGCAGTAACATACCCCCCTTCCCCATCAAGGGATGTCCCCGACAGTGAAGAAGACGGAGATGGACAGCCCCTCCCCCCAGGACAGCTCCCCGCGGCTCAGCTTCACGCAGCACCACCGGCCGGTCATCGCAGTCCACAGCGGTGAGCCTCTGTCGCCGGCCATGTCACCTAGCAGTCACTCTTGTCTGGAAACCAGCGGGTGAGGTCACTTCCTGTCCAGTCCATTAAACATTTGGCAGTTCATAAATGGGGTGAAGGCAAAAAAAATGGCAAACTTTTTACCTTAAGATGGTGTTTCCCAATCTGGTCCTCAGGGACCCACAGAGGGTCCATGTTTTTGCTCCCTCCCAGCTCCCTGCCAAACAGTTCACATATCTGAGGGAGCAAACGTGGACTGTCTGCAGGGTCCCCAGGACTGGCTCAAGGAAGGGTGGGCTGGACTTCACTGGGTAGAGGTCGACAGTGTCAGGGACAATAAAGTCAGAGACAGACAGTAACCCCAGAAAGGGCAAAACAAGAGGCAGTTACTGTCAGGATCGGTCTTGTCACAGCCGGGCCTGAAGTGAAGGACTCCACATGTGTGACAGTGTAACAATAACACGGTGACAGTACCCATAGCTATGCCTGTCATCTTATCTGTCTCGCCGAGAGCATGGGTGCGGCTCAAGGTGTCCTGTTACAGGTGAAGTCAAGTCGGACCTCATAGGCCGACGTCCCGGCAGCTGCTGGCTCTCTGTGCCGCGGCTGACCGCATGCCAGCTCGCTTCGGTAAAATCCCAAGCTTTTCTACGGCTGAGCAACTAATGACGCGTAAACAGCAACACAGAAGTGACGGTAGCTATTGGCAACGCCATCCCAGGTGTGCTGACGCAGGACCGGCGGCTAGAGGGGCTTCTGATTAGGGCCGCGGCAGCTAAGCACTATCGGCGGCCTCCGCCGCCACGTGGGTCCCGTCCCTGGGTTGTCTCCCCGGTTCTTTGGTTACATTTGCCCACCGTACGTAGCCTGTACTGGGATGTCATCCCTCTGATTCTACAGCGTCAGTTTGTAGGTAGCTGAAAGCTTGTTGCTGTGTGTTACAGCTGCCCGTCTCATACCCTAAGTCCCTGATCATTCTTAGCTTTATTCGACATAATGATTAGAACCGCAGTCACATTCCGTTAAATTCTCATATCCTGTTCTGTATGATGAGTGATAATATGATACATGTGCCCATGTGGTGCACTAGGCTTCACCGCTGGCATCCCCATCTGAGACTGAAATTGGCCCAGAAGCTGGTACCCTAGGCAGCCCCTTATGTCGCCTAATGGGTTGACCAGCACCGCTATTATGTTATGTGATTAATAATGTGATAAATGACTTGCTCTGTCCCTCTCGTACCCCTGTAACCCCTCCCCAACCCCCACAGGCATCTCCAGGAGCCCTCACCCCTCCTCGTCTTTGCACTTCCCAACAAACCCCATCCTCCCCCAAGCGGCCTCCACCTACTTCCCGCACACGGCCATTCGCTACCCGCCGCACCTCAGTGCACAGGACCCGCTCAAGGACCTGGTGTCCCTGGCCTGCGACCCCTCCAGCCAGCAGCCTGGCCCGGTGAGTGGGGGAGTAAGCGCGCGTGTGTGTGAACAAGTGCTTTCTGTCACCCCCTGGCTGTGAGGAGCGGTACTGCGTGTTGCTAAACCCCCTCCCCCCCCCCCAGGCTGAGTTGGTTGTCCCACCCAATAACTCAGTTGTCCTCCATGATTCTGTCCTGCCCTGACTACTACCAGAGCACGGTTTTGAGCCAACCATAATTGAGGTGCCATCATAACAGAGGTTCATTAGTTATTCAACTTCTTCTAACCTGCATTCAAATGCAGCAATAAATATTCACCTAAACAAAGCATAACACTGTGCTGTGATGTAATTGTAACATTCTTGGCTCTTAATTTCTTTTTCGTTTTGTTTCCAGTTTATTGCATCCCTGATGTCGTCTGTTGTTACTTGGGAATGATCTCTCGCGCCATCCTTCTGACCTAATTTCCAGTCACATGACCAATTTCGCGATTTTGTCTCATTGTGCTGGCTGCCTGGTCACGCTGGCTTTGTGTGTTTTCTGGATGCGCAAGCAAGTAATCGAGTGTGCAGACCTGCACGTTAACCCCGAAGGGTCGAGCACTCGGAGAGTCGCAGCATTGCTCGGTAGGCGCGTGAGCTCGGGCCGTTCGGAGGGCCCCACTAGCTGTTTCACCTGAGGGGACAGGAACAAGCTGAACACAGAGCAGTACACGTTTACATGTGCGGCGTGCACGTGCTGAGTTTGTGGCTTGAGCGTCTAACAGGGAGCCATTGGTGATAGTGGTCCAATGCAGAGTGACAGTGACCATTTCGGCTCACCTTGGCGTGTACGGTTGGGCTCGAACGTGACTCTTGTAAAATGGCCAGCTGCAAGTGAGAGGAGGGTGGTGCTGACGAGGCATGGGTGCTAAAGGCCGGCCATTCGCGGGTACCGTATCCATAGCAACATTGTCACGTGCACCGGACCTGGCACGAGTGCTGTGTCTTCTTTGTCATGGATAACCATCTTGGAAGACCGCGATGCCCATGCCAGTCTGCTAGGATCCCCAAAGATGTTGGGGCCGAGTTGGTGGTGGTGCTGATACCTCACTGCGTTTTAAGGATCCTTTGACCAATTTCATGGCAACTCAACATGGCAACTCTTGGCCCCCGGTGACCCCCAGCACTGGAAAGCTTTTCTCCATGTCTACCCAACTAAAAGAGCGGGGGGGGTTTTTTTCCCCCCCAATGTCCACTGTGAGCTGAAGGGGACACATCCATCCATCTCCCCCTTCTAGAGGGGGATCATTGAGATCCCCCCAACAACCCCACCCCCCAACCACAGACTGTCACCCCCTCAAAATCTCATGGCTGTCTAAAGCCAAAACGATGGGGTGTGTGATATATATATATATATATATATAAAAATGGGCCAGGCCAAAGGGCCAGCGGGTGCTCTGACCTCCCGCAGCGTCGCTTACGGGGAGGAGCGATAGAGAGAGAGGGGCGTGGCCCAGCTGAACTGTGCTCTCTCTTGATTTGCAGTTGAACGGTAGCGGCCAGGTGAAGGTGCCCAGCCACTACATCTCCTCGCAGATGCTGGCCCCACCACCGCACCCTGCCATGCCCCGCCTGACGCTGCCACCCGACTCCAAACCCGCATCCACCACCTCGGAGGGAGGGGCCAGTTCTCCCACGTCACCCAGTAAGTGCGCCCGTCCCCGGCCACGGCCCCCGAACACCCCTAGCTACTAATGGCTCTGTGCCGGGCACAGAGGCGCGCGGGGCCGGTGGTAATGTGTCCATTTGGACCTTCCTACATGGTAGGAGCGACCGTGGACAGGAGAGGGTACAGTGAAGGTCGGGGTGGGGAGGCACAGGCATCACGGCGGTTGTGGTTGGCTCAAAATCGGCAAAGCGTGGCAGGGCGGGGCTGGTGGTTCGGTGATGGGCAGGTGCAGAGAATGACCCAAAGGGGGCAGCACAGCTCACACTTCCCGCAGCTGTTTTCCTGTCTGTTTCCTCACCATCATCTGTCATTCCTTACATATTCGTAAGTCCGCTCCATCCCAGTCTCCCACTCCCACTGATGATTCCCCACTGAATTGGAAAGGTAAGGAAATGGGGGGATGAGTGGGAAGAGGTGAGGAGTCTCCTAATCATCCCAGAGAACAACCAACCATGGCCGGGGGACGCCTACCATCCATGAACTGTTCTCAGCGAGTAAAAGGCTAAGATGAGATGGTGCCCACTGACGGCTGTGAAGATCATCCTACCCTGCTGATTGCAAGTGATACCAGTGGAACCAGTGAAACAGCGCGACCATGAAACATGACTGATGTACCCTTATTTACCTGGTTCTGGTATCCCCACCAAGACGCCGAGCAACGTTCCTGAATTCGGCGATGGACCCGCTTGGGCGAAACAGGGATGTGGGTCACCACGGCAACATGACAAAGCTGTACGCTAAGTTAATTCCAGGGTGCTACTGGCTGTGGGGCTGCGCCCCGAGTCTGAACCCGGCAGGCGGTTCTGTCATTATGAAAACACCACCCCCCACCTTGATTTGGTGGAGACACTTTGGTGCGCGCTTTTTTATCCAGACACTCTTAATTATCCATGATAACAAATCCCCAGGAAGATTGGCCTTGAAACACAAAAGCTGATTAGCTGCTTGGCACTGGCGACCTGTCAAGGATTGGGGGGCTGCTTATTTCCAGGGAGCTGGATGATTTACATCTGGCCCCAGCTCTAGCCAGTGCTAGTTAGTCCTTCAGGACTCATCACCCTCTCACTGCCGCGTCTTGGAAAGCCGAGTTCAGCGGGTGGATCCAGACTTGACGGGTCCCCCGCCTGAAGACCAGCGATTTTTGTTTTTGATGCCGAAGCATGCTCACAGATAGGCCTTGCAGGCGCGCACAGAGGCCCCATACTCCAAGCAGGGCCGGCTTTGTTGGAAAAGGTGCCTGGTGCCGTAAAGGGAAAGGGGGCGAGGGGGGGAAAGGGTGATTAAACGACGAGGAAGTTGGATGGTGTCCACAAGTGTAGTGTCATCCTGGCTGGATTGCAGCGGGACTGTCACACGGGTTTGATGTGCGGGTGTTTATGGTCTCCTTCTCTCTCTCTCTTGCTGTCTCCCTTCTTTACAGCCTACTCAGCCCCCGGGACGCCCCCTTCCAACCGTTCCTTTGTAGGTATCGGAGCTCGGGACCCTGGTGGGCTCTATCAGGCACAAGTAAGGAACGTCTCTGGTTCTGTGAGGGTTGGGCCTCCTTAGCGTGTGCGTGTTTTATGGTCTGTATGATCCATCTTGCTGTGTTTGGTCCTTCTCTGGTTTGGCTTGCATCCCTCTTTTCTTGACTCTTTGACTGTTGCATGCACACGCTGTCCTGAATCAGAACTGTAGCTTAACAACCGGCTTTTCCCATATATGAATTTATGTAATATCTACGGAATTCAAAGAACTCATCGAACTGGCAACCTGTCATTTAGGGTCCAGCATTCTTGAACCTGTTACTCGATGTTATGAACAGCTTGGTAGTTGTAGATGAATGGTAACCAGAGACATGATGCTGCCCAGATGCCATTGATCCAGCCCAGAAGCTCAGAACAGAGGCTTAGGGCTGCATCAACATGGACTCTACCCAAGGTTTCATGCTGTCCTTGACTTGCTGCCTAGTTTTGGCCTTGAAACTGAGGCAGATTAACTTGGGCAGTTTAGAGCAGGGTAGAGCCAAGGGTTAGGGTTAGGGTCGGGGTTATGGTTGGTTCCAAGGCTCAGGGTCAAGAAGGGCCATCATAGGGAAGTCAGAGATTTTGGAGGGAAACTGAGACAATGGTCTTTGCTTTTGTGAGTTGGTGCTCACATTGAGCCATGTCAACGCTGGGAGATGAGCACCAAGTCATGAGAAATTCTCAGGATCTCCTTACCCCGGGAGCTACTCGGGAAAGAGGAGACGGAGACCCAGAGGGCCTATCCTGGGCGTGGTCTGTGGCGCTGAGGTCCGTGGATGTCTGGTTGCCAGGGGAAACCAGACATGATGTAATTGCAGGACAGGCATGTTACTTGAGCAAGTGGAAGTGGGGGAGGTTATAAAAGAGAAGAAAATGACAGGGGGGCTCCTATTGAAAGCTTCAGCAACTTTCGGGGGGTGGAAATCCCAATAGCTAGAGACAGTCGTCTGAGCCGTACGGACAGAACTTGGCACTAGAGTGAGTAAAGGTGAAGAGACCAGTAAATATATATTACAGGTGGTCTAGTGAGTCCCGCAGTGAAGAGATGGATAGAGCAGCTGGTCTCAGTGCTCAGCCTAGTTCGGCCTCACGCTCTGCTCTCCAGCCCAAGCCTTTGTTGTGCGGCCAAGTCGTGCAGACTTGCCGAGTCTCTCAACATCATACCAAAAGCTGTGTTTCTGACCCACCCGCTCGGATACCACACCCCTCCTCATCAAATCCGGGACTCTTACACGATTTCAAGTCAAGGAGTTCTTTTACTGGAGTTGTAGACGTAGCAGTAATAGACAGAAACCAGTTACGGTGAACGCTGTGGTCAGGGAAGGCACCCCAATCCCTTTTGCATGAGTTCTCGGGGGCATAATCTAAACCAGAGCAGTTCAGCAGCTGCCTGTGGATCAGGTGACCGGAGTGTCTGCGGGAAGCGGGCGACACAGCGAATCGATCCGTGCGTTGGGACAACTGGCCACACGGTCGCTTCGGGGGCAACTGGGGTGGCTGGCAAAGCGAGCCGCAAATTACCGAACTCGTTAAGGGAGCCGACGTCAACCAAAGGGCTTTCAGATTAACCGCCAGTGGCTTTCCAGAGATTTTTTCTTACTTGTGTGGCTGCCACTGGCTGCCTTTCCATTGGCTGCCAAAGAATGACATGTCATTAATTTGTTCCAGCTCTTTGGCAGAGTGTGGGCCTGGTACTACCCCTTGGCCATGTTGACCTGTGTCCAGAATTACCTGATTCCCCAGAATTTTTCCAAAATACATGTATGCAGGTTGGTATGCTGAACCAGAAGCACCAGTACCTTTCAAAGAATAAAAGCAATAAATAAATGTGGCAGTTTTCTGTGCCGTGACGCTGGAGCATTAAGCTGCCATTAATACCATTTGTGTTTGTTCTCGGCCAAATCTTCCTGTCCTTGATGTGGAGAGATGAGTCATGCTGGACCAGTTCCTCCCAGAATTTGCCCCCAGCGTAATTGCCAGCCCGGGCAGCTCGAGAGCGGGGCATGTGCCAGCCTGCCACCTGCTGGGATGAATGATTTTTCTTCACAGGGCAGACTTGAACCCGGTTAACTGGCCAAATGTCATATATTGCTGTGCATATTTACGGGCTAGTTGTGTCTGTAGATATTTACCAAAATGACCAAAATCTTTATAGAGCATTGGGAAGGGCAAGCGGAAAGGGACAGGCCCGGCCATAATCTGTCTGAGAACCACGTGCCCGTGCCTTTGCTCACCTGGGCCGTCGGGAAGGAGGCCCAGTCTCAGCGGGAGACTCGTGGCACAAATGGTCCAAATACAAGCTCAGAATTGAGAGGCCAGAGCAGCAGGGTCACCTTTGATGTGGAAAGGTTTGGGAGGCAGCCTCCCCAAAATGAGAGGGGATACTGGCTCCCCCTAGTGGTGGTGTGATGGGAGCTGCACTAAAGCCTGTCCTAAGCACCCATGCGATGTATGCCTTATATCAAGCTGTATTTCTGGCAAAAGCTTGCCCTAAAGTGTTGGTAGCCCCCAGAGGTTGTTGGTTTACGCGGGAATCCTCCGCAATTGTTTGCGCGGTGAGTCTGCTCATGAGGTAAATTAACATAAGCTGAGCCGGCTCCTGCCTGCTGGATTGTCCTCCGTGATCCACATGCTGCTGGGTGGTCCCCAGGTCTGCAAAGGCCTGCCCTGCCGTCCTGGATGTGAGACGTCACGCTGAGTTCCAAAGGGAATACGCTAGCTAGGAAAGGGGGCAGAGCCAGAGGTTGGAGACTTCTGGTTTTTCATTCCCTGTCATAATGAGGAGTAAGCTAGCCCCCAAGCCCAGCCCCCTCCTGCTACCACCTTGCCATTTTACGAGATCAGTGGAACAGTGTCCAGTTCTGTGGTTCGTTCGAGGAGGTGGGGGGGGAGGGGGGGCTGTTAAATAGTTTAAACCTCGATGGGAAAAAAGATCAGACTGGGAGGGAAACAGCCAGGATTTGAAAAAATCGCGTTCCGTCAGATTTTAGGAACACTTCAGGGCGCCGTGAGCCAAAGCCAGAATCTTATTAGGACGTATTTTTAAACGGCTCTGATCGATTCCTGCTGCGATCTCACGTTGTTTTTTAATACCCCCTTATTTTTAATGGCTGATGTTTTCCTGCTCTTCGAGCAGACCGGGCTAAATGTTCCGAGGATTTCAGGGGAGAGGATAAGTCCTGCATGGACCAGTGAGGGGAGGGACGTTGGAATAAGTATCTAGGAACTATGGTGGTTCATTATTCATGGCTGAGACCCCCCATTGAAAGCAGAGGCTGGGACCCCTACCAGCAATGTGTGATCACATAAGTAGCTCAGGAGTGAGGAGCTGGGCCAGGTTCATATTTCTTTCTCTACAGTGGGTCCTCCTACGGTATTTTTCACTTGAAATGGGGCGGGAGTCACATATATTTTTCTTGATGTAGACCTGTCTGAAATATCTTGCTAATTTACGAAATGCCCTAAAGACCTATAGAGAACCCTTCAGCTGCTATATAGACCCCCCAGAGGTGATGGTAAGGATGATGGGCCATTGATTTACAGCATCAGCTGGCTGGTGCTTTTGGCGTAGGGTGTGCGGCTCTGAGGGTTGTGAAGCTATGCTTGTGATCGGAAGGTTGCCAGTTCGAATCCCAGGGTTGTATGATTTTTGTCACTGGGTTCCTGGGCCAGGTCCTTAAACCCCAGCCGCTTTCTCCATCGTATGTTACTCTAGATGAACGCCTCTCATGAATTCAGTACTTGTTCATTTCTGATTACGCCGGGGCTGCGGTTGGGGGTGTTCAGGGCGCTGGAGCTCGATCTTACACTCCGACGCGCCGGCTGGAAGAATCGGCACATTGTGGCGACGCCGGCTGCCACCGCGGCGCCTTTCATCCGCAGTTTTAATTAAAAACGCGCGCGCGGCCGTTTGCCCGCACTGCCGCACGCCGCGCCCCACCCTCCCTGCACTCACATGACAGCTAATGACAAACAGAGATCAGGCAGCATTTGTTAGGAAGAATAATTAGCGAGAGAGGCACCATAAGGTAAGCTGAAGTACGCACACACACACACACACTGTCTGCCTCCTAAAGAATCAGCCCTTTCAGGTGAGGCTGGCCTGGGGGCTGTTTCTTTCATTGTCTTTTTTTGGTAATTTAATTAAAAACGTACACAGATACCCGGCTCGGTCTCCTGGAGGTCTCTGAGCTTACCGGAGCGCTGGGAGAGTGGGCCGACTCCCTCCTACACGGCGTGATCCTCGCTAATGTCATTACAGGAAACATTAACCCCTGCAGTTAGCGCAATCCGCTAGCAGTATGCAGCAGTCCTCCCCCCCAAGCCGATGGGGGCACAGCTGTGCATGCAGGTGTCCCCCCACCGCACCCCTTGCACCTCGACACAGCACCACCTTCAGTCCTGCGCGTTTTCTAACCCTCAAGTTGCTACAGCCATGTGCGTTTGTGTGTGTGCATGTCTGCGTGTTCCATAGAAGTCAATGGACTATCATCATTAAGATATGAATACCTGGACTTGTGTGTCTGTCTCCCTGTCTGTCTCACTGTCTGTCTCTGTCTTTCTCCCTGTCTGTCTCTGTCTTTCTCCCTGTCTGTCTCCCTCTGTCTCCCTGTCTGTCTCCCTGTTAGTGAAGCCTGCATCTCAGATGGATCCTTGCCCCGATCACTTACACCTGACTTTTCATTATTCCCTCTCTCTTTCAGTCCTGGTACCTGGGGAACTGAGGAACACTTATGGACAAGAACACATGGATATGAGATTATAACTGTTTTCTGGAATTTTGGACACGATGCAAGAGGGAAACACAAATCTATATACACATGCATCATACACACATATATATGTGTGTGTGTGAGTGTGTATGTGTGTGTGTATATATATATATATATGTATATACTTATATACATACTATATATACACACACACCTTTATATATCATGATATAATATGTTTCAACTGGCCTTTTGAAGGACGAGGATGATTAGACTGATAAAAGGCAGAAGAGGATGAAGAGAGGGGCAGTTATGCTTCTTTGCTGGCCCCCCCGGCAGACGGGAATAAGACCACGGCCCTCAGCATCCCGCCCCCCCCAGCTTAATGCTCTGCTTCCTCATATATGCAAAATGACGTTTTTTTCCCCCTGATGGTGGATATGGGGGGCAGAGGGGTATCCCGCTGGTGTTCCTGCCGCGACGGGATCCAGGGCTCCGGGACCCTGGCAGAAACCCACAAGGGGTCACAACAGAGGAATGTTTCAAGTTTTTTTTTTTTTTTTTGTTTTGTAAATCCACTTTGTTTGACAATCATTTATGCCTCTGCTATTCATCTCCTTCTCCCAAAGGGGGCGCCCTTTTCTGTTAACAATCAGCGGGCCTTCACCGCTACGGACGCTAAAGGTCGCTGCCATATCCGCTGATGGCCGCTAGCATTGCGGCGGTCAGCACACGACGGCAGCGGTCAGACACGGTGAGGCCTGGGGCGGCCGGGGTGAAATGGGGGGCGCATGTGGCAAGCTAAAAACGGATGTTGCTTGGGTGGGGGGGGGGGGGGTAATGTATTACCTGTCAAATAGCCACAGCCCTGTCCGAGAACCGGTTAGCGGTTCAGGGTGGGACACAAAAGTGCCCCCCACCCAGTTCAGCAGCGATCCTTCTCCATCTTTCAGTAGGTTTACCCCCACCTGCTCCCCGTTACCTGAGGGGGGGGAGTTACAAAGCGCCCAGCAAAGTCTTGTCTCTCCTGAGAATAAACTCTTTTTAATTAGTATTTTCTTTTCTGGGGAAAATTATAAAATAATCCATGTTGTTGCTCATCCCCTCTCTGACCTCTGACCCCTGCCGGGTGTGTAACGGATCGTGGTTTAGTTCGTCGTTAGCAGGAGTGTCTGGTGAGGCCATAGGTGAGGAAATCTTTTCTTTTATTATGTATTTAGTTTAAATGTCATTGGAAATGAAAGGCATTGCACTACTTTAAAGTTAATTTCCTTCTTTAGCAGCTATTTTTTAATGTTTTGGCGTAATCGTTTTGAGATACTGCAAGACAGACATAGTCAATAGACTTTTTAGAGCTAGTGAGTAGACTTTTGCGTTCTTTTGGTAGCTGGGTACATTACTTTTGAGCGTTGGCTTCCGGAAAGCTCTCCATACGATCGGAACTGTTAATGGCACCCTGTGGTCGCATCCCCGTGTGTCTGTGATTCGGGGGGGGGGGCTCGGCTTTTGTACGTTTCCCGTGTCATATGACCGGACACGGTCAGGATTCCGCATCATGGATCCTCAGGCCAGTTGGGTGTGTGAGTGTATCGAGGACGAAAGGTTCGCCATTACTCCGCGCCCATCCATGGCACTTGCGGAGCGCATGACACAGAGAACCCGAGCCGCGACAATAGCAGAATGTCCGGATTCGATGGGACATGGCATCAGGATCGGACACCTCAGCATCGAACCCGAATCATGAAGCCACGAGAAGTGCCTAAGGCAAAGTAAGAGGCTATGTCTTCTGAGGGATGACCCTCATGAGGCATGTGGGGGTGGAGACAGAAGTGGGATGGGGATAGGGGCGGGGTTAGGGTGGGACTGGGGGCGGGGCCCGGGGGCGGGGTTTAGGCGTGACGCACTACGAGGGAGGACCAGGCGGGACGTGCTCCCAGCCCCAGACTCTCTGTGACGAACTGCACCTTTCAGACGCCGATTTGTGTACACCGGCGTCTCTATCCGGGACGCTTTTTATACCGCTGGGGACGAGACGAGAAAAAAAAACAGAAATAGATAGATCAAACCAAGACAAAGTGACATTTTTAGAAATCCCTCTACTTTTGCTAACAGCGCTTACATAATCAAACTGACACATATCAAAGCAATATATATAGAAAGAGATACGTGTGTATATATATATATATAAAATTATATATATATATAAGGCTAAAATGGCTTTCAAGGAAAACCCATCCATGCACGTTGATTACTTTGTGATATGATGCTTGGGATTTGCTTTGCGGCTGTGAGCTGAGTCACCACCTGTATTTATTTAAAAAAATACAAATACTTTGTACTAAAGGTGCTGTTATGAAATTCTATATAATATGCATGGTGCTTTATAATGAGGAAAACATGTGAATTTAGCTTTTTTTTCCCTCTTACTCTTTTTAACTGACCAGCGTAACACTTAGAGGAATGCACGGCTGAGAGGCTGTCACTGAAGCCCGCGGGAAACTGACTGTCCCTTTAACATCCCCGAAATAACAAGATGGCCAGACCTATTGGATATGTCCAGGACGCCGTTGGTTCCATGTTTGATCTGCCCCCCCCCCATACACTCTATACTTTGCACGAGATTTTATATGCCACATTATGTGCCTTGCCTTTTGGTTAAAAATACTTAACGGATAAAGAAAATATTCGTTCTGTTTTTATGTACTCTGGTCTCTGCACAAAGAAAAAAAAATGCTGCATGATGAATGCTTATCTTATTCTAATTAAGAGAATTAATTAAGGAAAGGTTGCCATTTGTACAGAGAAGCATTTTTGAAAACAAGCTTAGGTAAAGGAGTAAACAATGTGAAATAGTTTTTAATTCCTCCGATACTGTAGGGGCGCTAGACTAAGGCTGGGTCTCCTGTCTGTTTTTCCTCCCTCGTTTTCCTGCGCTTCATTGTGAATCCTCTGAATCCAGTTTGCTTTTTCTGTCATGCTCGTTTCGGTCCCTATGATCTGTCTTCCAGTTCATACTATTGTAATAATGTATAAAAATATGCAATACCAGATTTTTTTTCCTGTATAGATATCAGAAACATTTGGCTGAAGGTAACTGTTTTTAATGAGTATCTTCTTTCTACGGAATATAAAGCACGTGGAATGATTAGCGGTATTTAAAGGTGTGTTTTTAGTCGAAGTTGACCAAAGGTAGCCTGGTGCACTACACAGTTAAGTGAAGTACGATGTGTCTGTTCTAAGACGAGCGGATCTTTGAGGGCCTGGTCTATCCCTCTCTGCAGTGCAGCTGTGGGGTGACGGGTAGGCCGTGGTTTGGGAGCCGGCTGGAGTGGATGTCTGAAGCACTGGGCCTGATTTACCACTAGGGCGGCGACATTGCCAACCTTCCCCATTTCAATCTACTCTCACTGTTTTCTCTTTGCTGGTGAACCTGTAAGGTTCAGACTCCTGGTCCTCTGTCCCAGCATCTGATGTGTGAGAGGGATTGACGGTAAATGTTAAGAGCTATGGCCTGGGGGAGCTATGTGTGAGATAGAGGGCAGTCATATTCTTGCCCTTGCTTAGACAGGCCAAGCTTAGACACAGCGTCACCCCCAGATACAAATCCAACAAAATTACCCGGGTTTGTGAGGAAATAAGTTCTACAAAAGGGGAATTATTGAGGAGTGGATTCTGAATCTTACCTAGCTGACTATCTTTGGGTTGTAGGTTTCCGGAGCCCAGTTATAGCCTGTGAATTATAGACACCCCCCCCCCCCCACTGGTCTCTTGTGCTGAGGGGCCCAGTGTTTCAACTTTCAGCCTCTGGGGGTCCACAGCATGTCCGTTACGTCCCCTAGCCATCCCGTAATGACACACACAGACACATGGTGGGGGGGGGGGTAACTTGGAGAGAGACCGCAGAGCGAGTCGGCGGGGGCTGCACTTTGAATGGATGAGTCACGCTGGCGGCAGCAAGTAGTGAAATACTCGAGTGCCGCTTAGAAATTGGGTCCCCGGGGGACGCTTAAAAATGTGACACAGGTTTGGCACAGCCTCAGTCTCATTCCTACCTTGTGAGCTAAGCTGCCTTGCCAGAATGAGGGTTAGGGGAGGGGGTTGGCGAGATGTACAGTTTTACTAGCTTCTATATTATACCCTATTTGATTATTTTTTTTTTTTATTAAACAATGAGAAATGTACAAAAAATGATCCATTGCACTGTCTTGAGACAGAATGTTTTGTGTCACGAACTACCCACAGGTCACTTCCTGTTTAGCGGTAATCGCAAACAGGCAAATTGGGTTTTTCATGTTCCTGTGCTCCGTTTGTTTAAGCTGGTGGTGCCTGTGTATTTAGATACAACAACAGGGGAGTACTTGTTTCGGGGGACGAGAAGGTAGTTGGTATTTCCCAGGGTTTATACTGAAAGATGCAAAGACGATTCAGTATTTGAAATACAAGATGGTGGGTGATGATTCTTTTTGCCATTTGTTACTCTTTTGTGTAACAGGAGTATTATGGGTAAGGAGGCATTTGTTGCACGCGTAATCACCGCTATGGGAAGGTTATGCAGTATGCAGTACTGGCTCGGCAGCTGGAGTCAGATGGTAGGGCTGGAGGCTTTGTTTACATGCCCATCTTTTTCTTGGGGGGCAGGGTTGGTGTTTCCCAGCATAGTATACTCCCCGCTCCCCCCCCACCCCCCGGTCAATAGGGAAGTGCTGCTTCAAAGGTAGCTCCATCAAATCCACAAAATGCATGCGGCAGGCTGCCGCCGTGTCACTCAGCAAAGCAACATTTTCTATTTGTTTAAAAACGGGACGTGCGGTGTGGCGGGCGTCTCTCCTCTGAGCCATTGGCCAAAACTATGGCTGTTCTAAGAATCCCCCATCCTGGAAAAGCGATGTCAAAACATCAAAAGAGCAGTCTCTAGCCACCAATTGCACATCAAAACAGGAAGTCAGACTTCCCTGTCACTACCCCTGGCCCTGCTTTCATATGGGGGGGGGGGGGGCAGACCCCTGTAGCCACACCAAACGCCACGTGATTATTTGCCCTGTTCCACAACCCCCACACTGATGCAGCTGGCCCGCCAGCTTGATCACGGATATTCCCAGGAACCGAGGGGGCGGGGCCAAGGTGGCCAAGGTCCACCCCTTGCATGACAGCCTAGCCAATAGGGAATCAATACATCATATAACCCCTCCCTATTTTACACTCAACTCAGCCACCTGATAGAGATGAAAACATTGCTCCGCGAAACATCTGTTTTCAAAAATGGCCACAAGTGATGGCTGAAATTACTCCACTTCGCAGAACTCACTGAAAAAAAAATTCAAAAGAATAAAATTCAAGGCGATTTTAAAATTCCAAGCAATCATCAACGTTTGCTGTGATTGTCATTACTGTAGGGACTCTAATCAACATTAGACCTTATTCTAGAGAACACTGACAAGGTGTATAAACAAAGGAATGCCATGTAAATATATTTTTATAGGAAAGTTGCATTTTTGTGTTTGCTTTTTGTTGTCCTCCATTTGTTTCGAAGCCATGAATCATGGGAATTTCCTTCCAGGGAAATGCAGCAGAAAGAGTTTGAGCACTACCCACAATGCATTGCTTCAGCAAATACCTTATCTGTCTTTGGGTTACCGTGCCAACACCTTGGCAACAGTCATTTCAGCCTCACCTGTTGTTGTTTTAAGCGGAGTCACCCGCCCGGTTACCCACAAGAGAATATGCAAATTCCATCATTTTCTTCCACCCTTGATCATGTTGCCGGGCTGTTTTTGTCTCCTGTTGCCTTGCAAGCCTCCAGACCATCCACACACACACACACACATATATGTGTATCCCTTCTTAGTTTCGGCAGTACAATATCCTGGCATCGACTTTCTGGGTGGGAATCATTTAAAGATGTGCTTCTGGGATCTTCCAAACCTAGCCTGAAAACAGATGATGGGCGAAACAGAGAGAAAGCGAGCGAGAGAGCCAGCGAACGAGAGATAAAACAGCTGCTTTAATTTTATTTGTTTTCTTTGTGTTTTTTCCCTCCTTGCTTTTTTTATGTGACATTAACCGATGAATGTTGCCAGTCCTTTCGGTTTTTGACGTCTTCTGTATCTTGGAGCGCTCCGCGTCTTTGGTGAGGACTGTCCCGTGGGTGCGGCTGATGGGGGCCTGGTGTTCTTGGCCTGGTGTTGCGAGCGGCACCCCATCCCCTCCGTGATGCCCCAGCGTTTGGACACAGCTGGCATCTTTCTGGGCTCTCAGTGCCTTTCCTGTCATAGCCATTTTGAGGCTCCTCCCTTTGTTCCCCAGTACAGGCTGTATCCTGACATTAGGCAACCTGGGCCGTCACGCTGCCCCCTAGAGGTCTGAGCTTTGAAGGCGTGATTCCTGGCTAGACGTGATTAGAATGTAGCAGTAGAGCTTCGATCCTTCAGAACATCCGTCATTTCAGCCTAAAGCTACTCTTAGAGTTAGAGCCAAAAAGTCTCTTTTACGAGTACGGCGGTTTCTTAATCATGTTCTTTTCTCAGCAGAATCTTTTGGTGTGATAACTTTGGATTTGCCGTATGCAAGGGCTGGACAACTCGCTGGGAGGGTTCGGACTGCGGGGGTACGTTTCCGTCACCCCCTGGTTGACGATCCCAGGGGGTTTCGGAATAAGTCCCAAAAGTCCCGGAATAAGTCTTTCTGGCAGCCAGCATGCTGAATGGAGTTGTCCATCCTTGATTCAAACAAGGGCTAAATAAACTGAAGTATCAACGCCAGGCTGCTTCAGGAACGCCATATGCAATCTTCAGTGTGCCGGGGCTCATATTCAAGCCGAACAGCTCTTGCTTCTATGTGCTTCGGTAAAACGATGTCCACTGTTTAATGTCTAAAGAGTGAAACGCATTTCTGTGGTGGCGAAGGGTCAAAATGAAGAGAATATGAGAGGCGTAACACTCGCGTACAGGAATATTTCACAGAGCCCCTGTGATAATACCTCAACCCTTTTGTCTCTACAGGAATGTCTCGTCCTTTGTTTGGGAATTCCCCCAACCCCCCCCCCCCCCCCCCAAGGAAGATTGTAATGAAATAGCCAAGTATAATGTTCCGGGGCTCTGGGTGTCAAGCTCCGTCTTCAGGCCTAATTGGTCGATAGTAAGACTTATGCAAATCATATGCAAATTGAGGTGATTAGTGGGCGGGGAAACACAAGCAAAGGGGGTATCACCGCGGAGACACAACCTGCCACCTGACATACGATGCTCCTGCCCCCTGAGAGACAGTGTGGTGACTCAACCTCACCACTAGGTGGCACTAGGAAGCTGGTTGTGTCTCTTTCAGCCTGCTGTCTGCCCAGAGTCCGTTAAAGCGATACCAATTTCGTGTTTGACACCCCCCCCTCCCAAAAAGTCTGCAGGTAAACATACATTGAATAGCTATAAGCAGTAGATACCAAAAAAGTCATTGTCGATAAGCAGTGCCTGTCGTTTGGCTGCTGGATTCCTCTCCGTCTTCCTCCCTGGCCGGGAGCCACTCTGTCTCGTGCTCCGAGGGAGTCGGGTGCAGTTGAGTCCGTCATGCGAGCGAGAGTTTCCCCCGCGTCCTCGTTCAGTCGTTCGCCGCGCTCTGAACACGCAGGTTGTCCCGATGGGCCCAGAGACCACTCTCTCATCATGCAACCCCCCCCATTACTTCCTGGATGGAACTGAGCACACTGACAATCGCCAGGGTCTTAATGTCACCTATAGGAGTTTTGTTAATGGAAACCCCCGACCCATCCCACGATAAAAGACCAAAAAATCCTGACATCTGTTTCATCATAAGTTTCTACAGACTCTACAGAAAATTGGATTTTAATTACTGTCACTTAAGCAAAAACAATAACACAATGATCAGGAATCTCACATTATACCCTAAGCATTGATTTCATCTTTGTGGGGGGGGGTGGGGGGGCTTTAGTCCCACCGAAAAGGGCTTTGGTCCACTGTGACAACCTGCTTTTCAGATGCTTATGTTCTTGTGGTTTTTTAAAAAAAGATTTTTTAAGGAATTTCTCTTAAGGCATGCTGTTTCAGATTCTCCCTGTGTTGACTTTTATTTTGGGGAAAGCTAAGCTCAAGGCGTTTGTCAAAGAACTCTAATGCAGTGTTAAGTTTTAAGGGTTTTTTTTTTTGTTTGTTTTTTTCATATGTTTCCAATATTACCATAGTAGATTATCATTAATCGCTTGCTTGCTGCTCAGAAATACTCCTTTCACACCAGAAGCAGTACATGAATGCTTAGCTCCAGCACAACTCCAACAGACTGTTCGGAAATGGCTCATATTTTGTTTATTTAAAAGGAAAATAAAGTTGATGGTCAAATAATACAGAAGATGAATGCAAAGAGACGACAGAATGTCTTCATGCTCCATTACAGCTAGACTTTCCATGTGTTCTGTGTTTTTTTTTTCCTTCTGGTGTGAAGGGATCATTTTTACATCTTTGACAATATTTGATTATAACGTTGTATTCAGCCATTGCAGTTCGCATATGCTCATGATGCATTACTGGAAGTGAGTATGTTTCCCTATGCAAAAAAAATATAAGATAATAAACAAGCTATGCTACAAGTCCTTGTTTTTGCCTCGTTTTTGGAAATCTGTTCCCCTGGCACAGTGTTAATTTCACATCCCACTGGAATCTAACCTCAGACTTGTGGCTATGGGTCGAAAAATGCAGGTAAGCAAGATTTAACATGCTTTCTCTCAACTTTTTTTTCCCTCGGAGATCATTCCTTTTTGATGTCGTCACAGGCATGAATGGGAAGCTATCCATCCTGTCAGTATTATATCACTCCGGGCCTAGCCACTTGACCTCATTTCCCACAATTCCCAGCGTGCACCACTTCCCTAAGTTCCAGTGAAGCCACGTGAACGCCATCATATGTGGAAGATGTGGTGTTTACACCACCGTTTTGGTGTCCGACATCTGCTTGGCTTTGCCACATCGCACAGAAAGGAGGATGCTCTCACTGTACTGGCTCACGTTGAAGGAGCTGGCTACGTTTTGGTGCTCCGGTTTATTAGACCCATTTGGATCCTTCGAGGGAGCTGACAAAAAAATGAAAATCGACAGATGGACACTGAAAAAGAAGTCAGTGAAAATACAGCTCCTGAGTTTCACACACATGCTTGCCATCCAGCACTGGTCTCCAATCAGTTGCAGGCACAGACTACAAAGGCATTAAGTGCAAATTAAAAGAATACAACAGTACAAGTGGTATTGCCATTTCTGTATTGAATAGTAACAAAACCAAATTAAAAATGGATCTAAAAGCATTGCTTATGAAGGAACTGCTGCTTAAAGGAAGTCTTTCCTGGCCCTCTTTTGGAGTCATACTTCATAATACTTTCATAATAAATTTTATTGAAATTATCTGTAGGTGTAGCAGCTGTGGGGAATGCAAACAGCTGGCAGGCCCACAGGGGGCGCCAGTGCTCGCGGTGCGGTGACGAGTGGAAAGCCGCTTTGTGGGCCTGGGGCAGAATAGGTGCTGAGAGCTCAGGAGCTGGAATCCATGTCACTTCACTTCCTCACATTTTCCGCCTCTGGAAAAACATTTTCTGTGCAATTTTCCAGCCCTAATTTGAGTCTCACCTTTTCCAACACTATCTTCTGGGCTCCAAGACAAATACACATTTTAAATGGTGAGTATCCTACCCCCCCGTCTCGGGGCCCCAGTGCGGCGAGTGTGCTCAGTGTCTTGGTTGAAATTTTAATAAACCTCGGCAGATAATCATGGACAAAGAGTCATTGCCAACTGAAAAACAAAACAAGTTGCTGCTGGGTTTTATGTTCTACAGGAAGTTCTGTTTCTGTGTAGGGAAGTGTTTTAAACATCTTAAATTATTTGAGATTTGTGGTAGAGATCCTAAAAATGCTGCCCCCTGGTGGTCAAAAGCAGAGTCTGGACTGAAAAGCCACAGGTGAATGAACCAGGAGAAGCAAATGACATAAACAGGTGTGGAGGAGTGAAACTATGGAGTATCTTGGAAGAACAAAGTCATGGAGACTCTTGGATAAGTATAGTTGTTGAGAGTTGTGAAAGAGTATTTTCATGAAGAGTCATGGAGGAGTATACTCATGGAGAGTCGTGGGAGGAGTATGGGGAGTTGGGGAGTATAGTCATGGAGAGCCATGGAGGAGTATGGGGAGTATAGTCATGGAGAGTCGTAGAGGAGTATGGGGAGTTGGGGAGTATAGTCATGGAGGAGTATAGGAAGTATAGTCATGGAAAGTTGTGGAGGAGTATAGTCATGGAGAGTCGTAGAGGAGTATGGGGAGTTGGGGAGTATAGTCATAGAGGAGTATAGGAAGTATAGTCATGGAAAGTTGTGGAGGAGTATAGACATGGAGAGTTGTGGAGGAGTTTAGTCATGGAGAGTCGTAGAGGCCAGGTGAGCACACGCTTTGGACACAGCGCTGAGGCTCAGCTAATGGGCAGATCAGAAAGACCTGCCACGTTCACACATTCCGCAAAGTTCGGTGCACTTTCCCCCTGTGGAGACTAACGTCTCAGCCAAATTCCACTCTTCTCAGAGATCAAGGCAGCTGGCTGCTTCTGCGTGCCAAACAGTTTCCTTTCTTCTGAAGATGGATAATTGCAGAAAGAGCAGGACTGCGAGCCGGGGACAGGGTCTGTGTTGTAGTAGCCGTGTTGTGATTTATTATATTTAAAACTGAGGCATCAGCACTGCAGACCACAACTGAAGCTGTTCCTCGCTTTTCTTTATTTCCTCTGACTGTTAGTTCTGAGATCAGGGAAGATTCATCTGGAAGCCAAAGTAAGTGTTTGCCTTGGAAGTGGCCATGTTCCGAGCAAGGTGGGCGGTGGTTGGGGGGATGTGGGGAGGTGAATGCTGGGTGGCTGAGGATGACGAGGCTGCTAAGGTCAGACGAGGATCTGGCTGCGATCGTCAGCCACCAGGCCCCTGGACGCGCTGGTCAGTCTGGCCCCAGCAGAAGGAACTATCTTCTTAAGCAGGAGGCTAAATTTAGCGCCCTGTGGCCTCGGCATGACCTCGCTCATCTGCATGACACATGGCTCTTGGCATCCCATGGCGGGGTAAGAAAGTCTAAGGGATTTGGGGGGGTTCACCAAGAGGTGGATCATCACCGTAACTGTTTGGACGGTACGCAGCTGCACATCTGTGCACGTCTGCAAAAGATTCCTGTGGAAACACACAAACTCGCAGCTCACTTTCCAGCATCCGCCGTAACAGCCTCCATGCAGCCTTTAAACCAGAACGCCATGGTGATCTGAACCATGTTTCTTACGGTTACTATAGAAAGATCTCACATCTCTGAGAGATCATGGGAGGCTGCCATCTAATCACATGGTCTCTGCCTTGGAATGTTGCTGATCACAGTTGAACACATTATTTGAGTGACAAAGTCAACAGGACTGACAGTAATGCATGCGGTGCTTGTCAACGCTGACATGAGAGTACCGATGGCTTTCAAAGAGTGTTTTTTTTAGCCTGCATAGACTTCCAAATCAACTCTGAACCAAAACATTTCTCGGTGATGTCAGAAGATGAAATGCTGCTGGGTCTCTATTCAAAGTGCATATATTACTCTCTTCCTTATAGACCAAAACAAACACTGTGTCACTATTGGGTAGAATGACCCTTACTACACATTTAAAATATCCATGTGCAAATTTAAACTTCAACAGTTTAGCTCTCCAATAAGCAAATATGTGCAGTATATCTTGAGGTGTTCTTTCATGTAAAAATATTCCAACTTCACCCAATAACCATTGTTAACCGCGTCTCAATTTTGCATGTATTATAGCTCTACTGAACTCTACCACTATCTCAAAACTCATTCCGCAGAGATTGTTCATTTTGTGTTTTGTTCTGAAGAATATTCCCTCCACGGTTGACAGGAGAGTTTCTCAGAGAATCGATGAAATCGCCGACTGACATGTTTAACGAAGTGTCGTCTTTAAGGACTTGGAGTATCTTGGCAGCAGCTGTAAGTTAACAAAAAATCCTGAGCGAGTGCTGGAATTCGAGGCCAGTCCCACACGACTGGCTTGAATCACCACTAATGCACAGTGACACATTTCGGCATGAGCGTAGCATTCCAATTTTTTTCATTTATGTTTCTGTCCTTGACTAACAACGTCCTTGTTTTAGTAGGTATCCCATCAACCGGCCCGTAGCCGCACAAACTCTCCACACGTGCAGTTTGGCTAATTACCTAAATATTCTGCAGGCTTGATGAGAGGTTCAGTCAGCACAAAAGGAGTTATGGAGCTGAAAGAAGCTCTTGCTTTGAGCGAGGACGTTGTGTATATTTTGGGATGTTTACTTTTTTCGGTCCTGCCCAATCTGGCAGTCGGGGGCTTGATGGATTACGTTATTCAACCACCCCTGGAGAAGTTGCAATAACACGCTGCAATATATTTATATCGTTGTGGTAGCCATAGACATTCATTGAGTGCTCCCAGCCTTTAGCACAATGCGCACGGAGGCACTGTGTGGATGCACCGCCTTGTTGCCATAGATACTCCAGATTAACCCGCGGTAATTGGGATTTTTGGGGAAACTGATTTTCCCTTATTGGGCGTGCAGGTCACATGTGTGCTTAATCATCGGTCTAGATTAGAACAGACCATCTACAGGGAGTCGTATTATCTCATGCTTGTAGCCACAGAGAACAGACTCAGGTAGAAGATCATGCTCAAAGCTTACATGTGTCTTACCTTAGAAGCTTAACTGCACTTTCAAGACTGAGGAGAGAAGATTAAACCAAGAACCCACCCCACTGGGTGCTATTGGGGAATGGTGTTGGAATTGGGCGGTGGTTGGGCTAAGCTTGGATGCACGACCACGCACCTGACTCCAATAACTCCCCAAAACTGCCCCCCCCCCACTTCAAGTTCGCTGGAAACCAGTATGGAAAAATGTGGTCTGTTCCTTGGAGAGGAAGTCCGGTCTTATTTCACTTTAACAATGTTCAGAGACGGCACCCTCTTTTTCTCTGCGTTTTTTTTTTTAACTTTGAGGGAAGGTAACGACGACCACGTCCGGGCATGCCGCTCTCCCGAAAATCAAAAGCCAAGGGAACGAAGCGTAATTAGCCGGAAAGCACGGAGCGCGGCGCGGCTCTGGCGCGGAATCCAGGAAGCAGCGTCAGGACGCAGCGCCCGTGCGAGCGAATATGCAGCAAAGGCGTCCCCCGGAGGACAAAGTGCTGCGCTGCGACTCTTTAAAACTATAATTATACAGCTTGGCGTTCCAGGGGAAAAAAAACCCTCACAAAGTGTATCTTTTTATATGGCTCTATTGCATATGCTGGAGGGTGGAGCGAATCTAGTTCATTTTATGAAAGCTATATAAACTTACAAAGGGAACAATTTAATTACGGCCTGGGCTGTGTGCGACCTACAAAGGGACACAGTAACTGCAGAGAATACAGTACGTCAATTACATGGTGGGCTAATACGCGGTGGCAGGGATTTTTCTTGGCCTGGTATCCATTATTACTTCAATTTGCCTGCCTTAGCATAACATGGATTGGGGGGGAATTTTCTTTTCAAGTTTATTATTTTAGAAAATCCCTCGGTGGAACTCAGGAGGGAAAAAAAAAGCCAGTTGCGGTGGGTTCAATGATTCCTGAAATTATATTGCCCAGCTTTGCTGTATTTTCTTACTTCTCCAGTTCCACGTATGAATTTAAAAAAAAAAAGAAAAGAGCCGGTTTTATATCCACGAGTCAGTTTCAGCGCCAAGAGATATGAGAACTCAGAAATACGGCACGAAGTGGTCGGCTGTCAGGAAGAAAATGGAAATATCCTGATTCGATGTTTAACCTTGAAAATACGAAGCGCGCGGTGAGATCGGGTTTGAGCTTCGTACATGATGAAGGCCCTATTGCCGGTGGAGCGAATGGCCCGGTAGGGGTTTTACTTTGGTGTCTTTGGCAGGGAGATAGCCAGTAAAAACATCCAGCTGTATAAATGGGTCAGAACCCATATGAACCCATATGAAGGTGTCAGCTAAGCAATGAAATGCAAATGTGACCAGAAGAGTCACTGAAAGGTGCAGCTGGAGGCCACACTTGGGGACACCGTCAGCCTATAAGCAGTGTGGGCCGGAGCTCATGTAGAGCCCTGGCAAGCTGCACCCCACCCCCATGTGCTGCACCCCCAAACCTTACGGCCAGGGCTACTAGGGGTAACCAGGATAAGATCCCTGAGAAGATCCGCCCCTGTCTAAAAGGGACACTGATGACACGGATGAATGACGTCACCCTCGGTTAATCCTTGGAATCAGTGTCCCAACTGTAGCTTTGTCTCTTTGTGGAAATATGGGAGTAAAGCAGGTAAGTGGAGCAAAGGTGCCGGTCTGCCTTCGACATTGATGGGGACCAAATCCGCCCCGAAGCCGACAGTATTGGTCGGGACATTGATATCGGTGAGGAGCGGCACGCTGCTAATAGGTGAGGTTTGGTGTCTTCTGAGGGCAGCAGTGCGATTAGCATGCAGTACCGTCACAGGCAGGCAACGGAAATGTGTGAAGTTATTTATCAAGGTATTAAATGTATATTTGCTCCAAAAACAAAACACAATGTGAAATGAGAGCATATGCAGATTAAGGGTGATACAATAAACACTAACAGGAATATCTTCTGTCCTGTTCCTGCTGGATGGCTAGATGAACACAACTTCAGTTCCCAAACCTCTACTGAGCCTTTCCATGTATTCATCAGCTGTCACCACCTGCTCACTTAAGTAATTAATTAATTACTTAAGAACTAGTGAGGTATTGTTTACCCTAAAATACGTGGGTATATTGGGTGGTTGCTGCAAATACCGGGCTGACTTGAAGAGAGAGTTTGAAATGGTTAAGCTGACACACAGGAAAAAAAAAAATCATAGTTTTACACAAACATGAAGTTAATTTAAACATTGCGTGCTGTTGACTGCCTAAGACTTTTGCACAGTACTGTATGTGTTGAAGGAGGGTAATTTTGACCCCTACACTGCTTTCTGATGCACTCTGGTGAGTTCTCATCCACACTCACCCCCCACCAGGGCCGCCCCCAGCACCACTCCATCAACAAGAAGCTAATGGAAGAGGCAGATTACTCTTCTGATTGTGGAACGTGCAGAAAGTGTGCGCCACTCTATGGCCCGCCTGGACCCAGATGAAACAGGCGTCCACAAAGGCCCCAGCCAGGGCCAGGAAATTTCAATGCTGCGGTTAAACGATTTAACTCAAGACACGTCACTGAGGGAGAAGTTTCCGCGCATTAAAAAAAAACAGCCCTAAAGGTTTCGGACTAGGCGCCGTATTTTTTATTTTATACATTATTGGCCATTTTCCCAAAAGAGAAGATGTCCAAAGAGTAAAACCAATTAGAGAACTTTGCAGCAGAATCGTGTAGTTACCAAGACAGGAAGACCCCCTCTGTCCAAAAGGATGTCTCCTCTTGCTCTGGATCCCTGAACCCTTAGCAGAAATGGCACTTCCCTAACAACAGTCTAACCTGACTAGCTTGTGATCTCCCTCAAGACCCTGATCTTGGCCATATATTTATATCCAGGAACTTAGTCTTTGATGAGATGGTAGCTACCTGAGATGTATACATATTTTCCACTGTGGAGGAGTTACGAGTTTAAAACCCTTAGCTAAGTTACAATTGAAATACTGAAGTCGGTATTATAGCGAAAAATATTTCACTGTACTGTGGCCTGAAAGGATTTGCACTGTACATTGGCCACGACCATGTTGACCGTGCAGGAGGAGAAGAACGGTGCTCCTCCAGACGTGCTCCAGGTTACGGCCGCTTAATCACATTTACTTAGGCTCAGGTTCGGTCCGATTGGCGATTTGCGGGTAAAGGGATAGCTTCTCTGTAGCCCTGTTGCACTCCGCCTCTGCCTGTGCTTATGAATTTAATAACACAATTTACAGTACGTGACGTGAACGCCTTGCAAAAACAGTCTGCCAATGGGCTCCAGATGTCCAAACAAAGGGCCCAGGGTTCCCCTGAGACTGACCCCCCCCCCTCCCCACTCCCACCCCCCTGCCCGCAATATGATAGCAATTATGTTACGAAATTATATGGGAGCTGCTGACAAAATTGCATGTTGATGCATTAGAAGACTGACCGGCTCTTGTTAGCAGGTCATAGATGGTGGTCAGATGTCCCCAGCATGACGACCTTAAAGCGGCAGGCATCCAGAATGTTTGGAAAAATCTTTTTTAAGCTGTTTGAGAGCTTTGAAGTCGCATACACGACACTATCAAAATACTTCAACATTAGCACGGAATTGTCTTAATGAGTACGTAGAGTAAAGGACATTTAATCAGAAATGTAAGGCGTTTGTGATGTTTACATTTATGTAGCAATAGCCTTTGTACAAAGTGATGTCTGTGCATTTCTTGAGAGAGCAGGGTCAGTCTGTCCCTGGAGCAGTTGGGGATTACAGCAGCTCGCTGAAGGACCCAGTGCTGTAATGACTTGGCAGACCTTGGCGTTTGAACCAGCGACCATTTGATCACAGACACAGTGTCTTAACCCACTGAGCCACACACTGTACTGTGCCATGTACACTCCTCAATTCCTGGCTCCACCGTCTATATACACTGGCCATCCTTTAACATGGACGACCCCCACTTCCCTATTCTGATCATTCTTAAGTAGAAAAAAACACAAATGCTTTGATTTAATGCTAGTGTGCTACAGTGGCAACAGTTTACATTGACTGCCTTTATGATGCATTCATAGAACATTCAGTGTGCCTTCATAATGCCTTTATAATGCATTCATAGAACATTCAGTGTGCCTTCATAATGCCTTTATAATGCATTCATAGAAAATTCATGAGCAGCATGTAACTATACCTTATATCCAAAGCTTAACAGCTTTAATATATGCTAATAAAATGACAGAAGGCTTAGAATGCATAGAAATAACTTACAGAGAAATATTTTTCAAAAGACATGTTTTTGATTTAAGTTTCATTAAATATGAACTCTGTGAGACATGCACTGTGGACTATTTCAAAATCCTTCCAGGATACCTTTGGGACTTTAAAGAGAATTAATTTGATTGGTTGTGTAGAAAAGTGTGGGTTCCCCAAATGAGAAGGACACATGCGCTGGAATGCTGGCCTTGGTCCATGATGACGCATAACCTTCATGCCTGTAGAAGAACCGAGTATGAAAACTGGAAAATCACACTGCATCGGCAGCAGAATTAACACAGGAAAGATCTTCCTGGCTTATTATCAAACCGGACCTGATAGATCTGATGGTTTCCGAGGGCATAATTACACAGCCTGCCAGGTAGCCGTCAGAGAGGAAGACTGGTGTAAACACTGGCTGCAGCTTTGTCCATTCACAACTGGCAAGTGAATTTGTAAACAGTAATCTGATCCAGATTAAGGGCTTTACTATAAGGCAACCTGAATGGCTGCTTTGGCTTGAAATCATATCATGTTCCTTATCATAGCTCCTCTCTGTTAAACTGACATCCAGCTTTGTTCAATGACTGTGTCACTTTGCCTGCATTGTTTGCTATGGCTCCCCTCTGTATTTGTTTTAGTGGTTGCCCTTCAAATTCGATCCAGTTTTGAATAAATACTGTACATTTTTGAGGGGACTCGCGGCGTCTAAATTTGTGCCCACGGCCCTGAGTAAGCGCACTAAATCCACCCCAGTTTGAAAATGGGAAGATGGTCCCAATAAACACACACAGAAATAAGCGCATTCTATTCGAAAGTATGAAAACACGGGAAGCCAGCCATCCTGAAAGGGGAAGCTTAGCTAAACTGCTATTATGCTGAATTGGCTGCACATGTTTCATTTGCATGCCAGGGAAACACCCCATTTGGGGTGAGCTGTGTATTTTACTCTGAACCTGAGTGAGCTTTATCCAAACCCCCCCCCCCCCCATCCTAAAACCTTTTACTGTCATACACTCCTTCGTTCAGGCTGCTTGAAGGCCAAAAGTACAGGAGACACGAAGGATAACCATTGTTTTCGCTAATCCCGAATGCAAGGCACCACTATGCAGTAAGACCCACAACAAAAAAACACAGCTACCCAAACAAAAGGGATGGAACCCTTACATTCTGTTATTTTTAATAGACTAAATCAGGCACATTTTTTTTTTTTTGAAATTGCAATCCTAGGGAAACTGGAATTGAAAACATGCCGCGTGAGTCTTTGTATTTCTAAGCCTTGACTTGCAGGGATTCGCATGGACCCCGGCCAGCCGCCTCGTGGCGGCATCACCTGCGAGGGGTCGCCCTGCGCATCGTCATTCTGGCAGTGTTTACGGCAAACCCAGACGCTCCGCCGCACTTGCACTGGACCGGTGACCGCTGGGGTAAGCATAGCAGAGGAGGTAGAATGCCAGGAGAGACGTGGACACCGCTCCCCTTTGGGTGGTCTGCAGCACTGCTGGATTATACTGGAGGCCTCAGGATAATCACTGTTATTCACCTCGGTATCATGTAAGCGTGCAGTCAGCCTTAAACCGCATATTTAAACAAGCAGAATTCTAGAGAGCTCAGGAAAAAGAAAAGGACACTATAGTGTGAGTATTATATTTTCCTTTGGTGACAAAGAGAGATATTAATTAGTAAAATTCACAAAAATCCTAAATCGTAGTTATAATATTACCGAAGGGAGGTTTTTACAAAGGCACACCGATCATTTATAGTCATTTTCAAGTACTTAATTAATTTAGCTTAATTCAGTTACAATGAAAATGCAGTATTGCATGAAACATTCCACAACCATGCTGTATCCCATAATCCTTTGCGTCTTCTAGTCAGATCCAGATGAAAACAGTTTGGATGAACAGAGGTGAGGCAGAAGTCGAAGCTCAAGACTGAAAAAGATTCATTACAGATTTTATAAGTGGTATGGATATATTCTGTGAGCGTATCTGTTGGGGCGTAAATTAATCACTGTGAATGACATCGTTGCTTATGTGTTTTTTTTTGTGAAATAGCAAGAAATAAAAAAAAAACGTTCAGTTATCCTATATTCGTTTAATGGTGTTCCAAGGTGCGGGAGCGGGCCAAAATCACTCACTCTCTCATCACCAGAAATCCTTCGAGGAAAAAAATTAAACATATTTTGGCAACGGGTGTGTTTAATGGATCTGCAAACCATTACTTTTCCAGACTGAAGCCCTCATTAACTCGAGCGTGACACGTCCCATGTTTAGTGCTCAGATTTATTTATTTGTCTGTTTGTTTTTTTAAGGTTGTGAGCAGTGAGCCGCGCTTTCACTCCACTGTGCCTGGGTGACAGAGTGTGTCCGTGGGCACAAGTTTTCACCTTAGCAGCCACTCAGACAACGACTCCTTTCAAACCAACTAGTCACAATAAGTAATAATGACCACTTTGTAAACGGGGAGTCTAGAGGGTGTTTAATTTCAGTATCAGGTTTTAACAAGCCTGGCATTGAGGCAAGTCAAATCAAATCACACCTTTGGGCTTCCTTCGCATAGATTTATTGATGTAAAAATCAGCCATTCACAGGCTGCCTATTTAATGCAAAGAGGACACTCACCCTTATAATTTTTAATTACTCCTGTGAACACTCACAAGGCCTACTGTAGGCCTACTTGGCTTCTAATCGACATTCACTACTGGCGATGGATTGTTAAAGCTATCATGACCAAAGGGAGTTTCACTTTGTCCATAAATCAGAGTCCCCAAAAAGTGTGAAAATATTAATACAAAAGGGGGCTGTGAAGACAATATAACTGGATAGACATTTATTTACATCTGACAATTCATGTGCGCACACTGAACAGATTATGCGTCACGCATGTTTTTAATTATGTATTCTGAATCAAACCGCAGACTGCGTTAAAATATAGTTTTATTAAAAATGAACAGAAGAACTTTTTGAGGCGCTCACAAGCATCACATTTACGGCGCTGGGTGTTCATATCAGTTTCATAAATCATGTCAGAGGGGCCCGGAGATGTGTATGTTCCTTTGAACCACGATTAGCAAACGTGAAATGAAAGCGTATAAGACTTGGCCGCGATGGAACCGTTTAAGCAGTCAGGGCTGCCACTCAACGTAAATGATTGGGCGCGTAGCTCTCGCCGGGTTGCGTGGCCACACATACGAAGGCAAGTCGATCAGTACAGCCGCCCCGGCAATCGGGGCTAAGTCTCCAACTGCTTCCCCTTATGCCGATTCCGTGGTGTCTGTCACCTGCATTCTTCCTCACTTCTCAGAAGATGCTAACCTTCCTCTGAAGCAAATTCTGAAGCACACCTACGACAAATCAGTCGTTTTTCTTTTTTTTTTCCAGTTTCTTAGCAAAACCTCACTTATAATTACACTCCACTTTATGCTGGGATGTTTCTTGATGCAGAAATGCCTCGTGAGCTCACGGGCATCCTGGGACATGAACCCTTGGGTTTTTGGTTGTTGGTTTCAGGACTTTAGCAGCAGGCCATCAGATAGAGCCGTACAGTAATGCTGAGCTCACTGCCAGCTTCCTTCGCTGGCCCACAGATTCCGAGAACAGATACCCCCCAGGGGAGAGAAACCCAGGATCGGGGCTCCGTTTCCCCCGTGCTCTTTGCTCGGCTTTCCAGACTCATGGCAACATTTTGGATTATGGAAAGTTAAAAGCTGCCAGAATGCTCACTGGCCTACCTTCCCTGGGCCTACCTTCCCTGGGCCTACCTTCCCTGAGCCGACCTTCCCTGGGCCCTACCTTTCCCACCCGGCATCAGTAAGACACAGTTTAGTGATATGATCCCCGCTTTCTTGAGATGGTGTAAAAAAAATTTTTTTACAATAAATTTAAATACATTAATTATGTTTCTGTCAACACCCTGGATTTACCGATTTTTAACTTTCATATTAAATTGTTATAAGCTTTAAGATAATTCTAAGACAACTGGCTGTTCTATTTATCTTGAGGGGTGTGATCATCGAGCGGATTTGTTGTTTGTCTGAAGACAGCCTTAGATAATATCTTAATAATAAAAACACCTCATAGATAGATAATAACACCTCACTGTTACGTTTGAATTTACATAAAAGCGGCGCCCTTCCGTACTTCTGCAGTACGCGAAGTATTTGGCTCCACCTAGTGGTCACTTGTTCACCTTTTCCAACTACTGTGTATCTG
The DNA here is from genome assembly GCA_026774425.1 of Petrocephalus zakoni. NCBI lineage: Eukaryota > Metazoa > Chordata > Actinopteri > Osteoglossiformes > Mormyridae > Petrocephalus > Petrocephalus zakoni. The sequence goes on from JAODKN010000044.1 coordinate 3,492,235, forward strand.
TCTGTATCTGTATGCTCTAGTTTACTTTATAAAGACAGTTGTCATTAGTTACTGTCAATGGGGATATAACAGATACATTAGCGCAAAAACATCCGGCATTCAATGATCAATATCATTATCAATTATGATTATTAAATTAAAAGCACTGTTTTCTTGCTGAATTAATTGTATGTCAAGAATCCCATTAATTGTTTTCATGCTGTGTGTATGATATTATAAAGCCTGCTGGTTTAGTTAGGCCTATATGACTGGCTGTTTTTATCCAGGGAGACCATTTCTTACTGCTGGGTATTTTGCTTCATTTATTGTCCTCTCTACAGCTTTGTACTGGATAAGCCGTTAGAAGAGAAATGGACAAAGAGATGGACCTTCCCTAAACGACCCTACAGCAGTGCTCCTTGATACCACCAAGCTTTGAGTTACAATCCATATTTACAACCATGCAGATATCTGCTGACCGCTAGTAGCAAACTTAATATCCACTGAAAAATATTGTGTGACTACGAAAAAGACCCAAGTCTGGGACTCCTCCTGTCTATGCCTTTACACCCATGGCATGTTGATTATCCCAGTCCCTTAGTAGCATTGAAAGTAGCTCTGAATTAGAGATGGGTAGTATTTAAATTAAATGTATTTAAAATACATATTTAATTACTTTTGAGTATTCTGTAATTTGTAAAAAAAAATCAGATGTAATTTGTAACAACAGTTTAAATTATTGTATTTTATATATTTAAAATATCTGAAATGCTTAATTAAATATATCGTTTTACTTATTTTTATTCTGTCATTTCAAGAACCGTCATTACCAGGCTTGCTGACTTCTGAATACAGCCTATCAGCTTTGGCTAGACGCAAGTAAATCACGTGACGCGTCTTGTTGGGCCCAGCTTGCTCGTAGAGAACTTCGTTTTCCCGCGATCAGTAATCCAAACAAAGAAGCTGCTTTAGGGCTCGGCGCAAATTGCTTTAAGGTAAAGTATATAGTAAGATATACGATCAGATATGGCTCATTCAATGTCATTATGGGACAGAAAAAGCGCAATTAGCAAACAGCAGCGCTCTGCCCTTAAACTTATGAATTAAATTGCTTGCTTGCTAGGGGTATTCTAGTTAATGTCAAGGCATGCTCAGACAGTGGCATCTTGTGGGGTGTCATATATGGAAGACTATTTGCGATAAATCAGGAAAGCTACTTTTGTTTCTAAAGACAAAATTAATTTCTACCAGCTAATCGTAGGTGTTTTATTGCCACTGAGCCCGTGTAAAAGTAGGAACCGACTAGTGAGCTTGATGTTGCCTATTATATGCGTCACAGCCGCTGATCCCGTTTTTTATATGTATATATAAACCCAGTTTATTTTTCGAGCTCGTCATGTTCGGCTCACCACTGTAAGAAACGAGGAAATTCACGCATTATGATAATCGGTATAAGAAGGCGCCGGTGAGCTTCCTTGCCGATGCACACGCTGGCAGCCGCCGCCCCTGATGCTGTGGGGAACCCGGGGTATAAATTACGGGCGTAACGGGTCTGAATCCGAGACCGAAACCGCGGTTCCGTCTTCCTCGGGTGCAGCCCGTTCTGCTCTCACCTCGTTACTATTGTAGCAAAACTCATTTTTCAATTTGACGCTATAAAACATGTGCTGTAAATCACATATTATTCTGTCTCAAACTTAGGGAAAGCTATCATTTAAAAAATATATTACACATTACTAGGACTGTAACAGAACACGCATCTGTCCTCTACCGTTACTATTTCACATATCTTCAAATTACAAATAACTTGTATTCACCAGTATTTTATATTTTATTTTGGTACACCTGATGAGCAAGTATTTTTATATTGTAACAAGATCTGAATGGGATGATATATAGATAATAGTAATCATAGATATTAGACAATAATAGACAATATCTATAAATAACATATATAAGAACAGGTTAATAAAAACACAAACCCCTGGGTAATCTGTTTGGGAAAAGCTGTGTTTTGCCTCTGCTCTGGAGGTTTAAGAGGCAGGATGCTTGTGGGCTTAAGTCGGTGATGAACATTTGGCTCCTGATCGGAGAAGTTGCCTGGCCTGCCCTGACTCCGTGCTGGGAGCCCTCGGCGCTCGGAGCTGTCTTTAATCTGCAGTAACTCCCCTCAGTAACCGGGGATGACTCTTTCTTTGGAGCCGAGCTGGTTTCATGGCTAATGGCAGCACTTCAGACAAAGCAGCTCGGGAAGGCTTGGGAGCGCCCGCCGGCTGAGGAACCGAGTGTCGGACATTGGCGATTAAGACCGCCAATTGGCCCCTTAGGCGACGGCATAAGCTGCTTCGCCGCACGATTAATTTGCTAATCGGTTTCCCTTGACAAAGAAACGCAGTCGTTAACATCGCTCGCGAAGTGTGAAATGCCCCGGTTTTGGGTGAGGTGGGTCTTGGGCAGAATTTCCCCGGGATCCCGCCAGCTAATGATGGCTCATAATTTAAACGTCTTATGAAACTAATGTGCAGGACGGTCTTTTGGCCTTCCTCTGTAGCTGCTGCTGTCTTCTAGATGATATATTAATGCTCAGTTCCGGCTCTGCTGGCACCTCGCTCATATACTGATCCCGGTATCCTCTAAGTCAAGTCTGCCCAAGCCTGCTCCAGGAGATCAAGCACCCTGCAGAGCTTAGGTGCAGCCATAATTTAACACACCTGATACAGATAATCAGGCCTTCAGTAGCGTCTCAGTATTAGAGCCAGCTATGTTGAGGCTAAGTTTGCTCTAAAACTGAGACGTCTGATTATCTGTTTAAAATGATGGGTACGCCGAAGCTTGGCGGGGTGGTAGATCTCCAGGGGCAGGCTTGGGCAGCCCTGCTCGAAGTACTGCCAGGATAAAAAGCATTGATGTAACATGATTTAAACCAATTATCTTGCTAACTGTGTGTGTTTGCTCACATTGTGCAAACGCTGAACTTTGGAATACAATACATGGATGGATGGAGCATATTTCCTAGTGTTTTGTTCAAACAACACTTGCAAATCTTTTTCAGACTTGTGTCATCATGCCTGGGGGGGGGTGGCTGGCTTTTTACATCCAGTGTTTTTTTTTCTCCAGTAATTACCTTAGGAATTTGTTTTTTTCTTTGTTTTACATACAATAATTCCACATAGCTGCAACTATGTCAACAATTTGTCCTTTTCAAGTGCACCTAAAAAGAATGCCGCTAAGTTTGCTAAGCTTTTGGGCAGTCATGTAAGGACCTGTGACTATGGCCTCCTAGTGACTGTACCCTCACGAGGCCCCCTGCTGGATCTCAATGGGATTTCTACCATGGGAGCCATCAAGGCCTGAGTCATTTGCTTTTAGTGTGCTGATGTCTGTGCACCAGGATCAGGTGATTGGCTTGGGCCCTGGCACTCAGACTGGCTTTAATGTGCTTAATGCAGCTCTTTTTTTCTGCGATGCCATTTCAGGGGCCCTTAGCAGAGCAGGGCAGTAGGTTCAGGATGTCCCTTCAAACCAATGGTGTGTCACTTTGTAGTCAAGATCTGTTCATATATCTTCTACAAAGAAAGACATTGACCAACAGAGGGCAGATATGGCCGGAAACAAACAGGGTCGGGCACCTGAGCGTCAGAAAAATCATACTTTCTCATGGACCAGATCAGAACCGATCGCGTCATAAAACAAGGCCAATGCCAAGAAAGCAATTACCCACAGCTCTATTGCCGGTCTCGGGCCATTGAGTGTCTTGTCTGAACCGCAAATGGGTACCGTTAAATACCGCAGGCCTGTGAGACGCACGCCGCCCAATTTTTGTTGGCCTTTAGAGTGATATTAAAGTCTGCTTTGTCACTGTGGCTATTAGACACATGAATGTCTCTGTATTGTAAATGCAAACCCAGCATCTCTTTAACTTTTAATGGTGTTTTAAGGGTAACAAAAAATGCAGCAATTCCAGAACAGTCACACTTGGGACATATCAGGATATTACATGGCATCCATGACCTAGACGAGCCTGAATAACAGTTGGCAAAAACTTATCGTTGGTCTTTATTGTGGTTACTTATTGTAGTTGTTTATCCTTAAAGGACTTCAAAGCTTTCACTGAACCCATTTATACAGCTGGATTTGCTGAAAACATGGTTAGGTGTCTTGCCCAAGGGTTCCGATGGCAGAAGCATCCTGACTTGAACCAAAAGCTTATTTGCAGGTCCTTAATGTCTACTGCGTCATCTGCCACAGAGGCTTTAAATTGGCACGCACGTGTCTCCACTGGCATTTCTGGCGACCCCTAGTGGCTGAAGGACACACGGCGATCGTGCCGATATAGCTGCTGCTCATGGCAGTCTGGGATGACCCAAATGGCCGGCAACTGTTCGTCACCCTCCATCAACACTTTGATCTCACTGCGGGCCAGTTCCTCCAACTCTGGGGTTGTTTCTGGGCACCAGTCGGTACTGAACTTCTCCCGGACCTCCCAGAGGGAAGCCTGTACCTCCTCAGGCTGCTCCCCAAACAAGTAGTCTACAGGGGTAGGGGTGAAAAGGAACCAGAATAGTGGATGAGGTTCACACACACACACACACACACACACA
>JAODKN010000044.1:3517732-3539516 GCA_026774425.1 Petrocephalus zakoni
TCACATGCTGCCCTCCCACCCCCAGCCCTCTTGCTGCAGGTGCGCGAGGTGGATGAAGAGCTGCTCCAATCGCTCTTGCCTCGGGTTCGACAGTTGAGCCAGAGGACCTCCCAGGCCTTGCTATTTGCAGCTGAGGTGAAAGCTGCCATTGGCCACTGGTGAGCACTGTACCACCCCTGGCCTCAGCCCCAGATCTGCATTCTGGGGCTGGTTCATTAGTGCAGCTTGGCGCCCGTCTGCCAGACGCATTACTTCTGCCGGATGCCGTCACTCCTGTCCTTTCTTTCTCCTCTGTCTGCAGGTGGGAGCAGCCAGCGCAGTTTGCCCTGCCGGAGGTGACTGCGGGGGGCCTGACTCTGCAGCAGTGGCTCCAGCGATGGAGGCTGGCGGCCAAGGCCCTGGAATGACAGTTTGGACATGGACAGGAACAGATTTGCACCATCTCCTCCAGACCCGTAGCAGTTGCTTTTGGACTATTGAGTTCATCTTGCTTCTCTGTGTTGGATAAATACATTTTGCACACAGCTGGTTCGCCTTTCTCACTTTTAAATAAAATAAATTGAATGAAACCTCAACTGTGTCTGTCATATTGGCATGTAACTTTCCAACCCAGTGTGTTAAATTGTTTTCCAATGACTAGTTTTAGGCAGAGTCAACGAGGAGAATATTATAAATTATATAGGTTAAATGTGATGGCATGTTGACGACATAAATATATTGGGGAGAAAAAAAACGACAGAAATGAAATTACAAGTGGATTCTTTATGAATAAGGAGGGGAGGACACGCTGCCCATCACTACCAAAGCCGATAACGGTGCGTCCAGTTCTCACTCGTGTGCGCATGCGCAGAGCCCGTAATTCGCAGTTCGGCCGCGCATGCGCGCTGCGCCCCCTGCTTTACGTACATTTCCGGACGCCCAGTCTGCACGGCTGCCGCCGAATTTAAAGAGACAGGGGTTCATTAGTAATTTTTAATAATTTTAAACCATTGTCTAGGACCTACTTTGCGCTGACTTCGGGTGTGGGGGGAAAAAGCGGCGGGGTGGGAGGAGCTAGGCGGGGGCTCGCCGAGGAATGGCGTTCTGAGCGAAGCGGTGCCGTTAAAAGCGGGATCGCCGTCGCCGCGGCCCTAGCTGGCTAGCTAACGGCAGGCAGCCGCAGCTTTCTTTCAGCTCGCTGGCGAGGGGGAGCTAACTGGCTAATCCGGAGCCGAGCGGGAGGAGCAGGGGGGGGCTGACGAGACAATGGCGAAAATACAGGCGCACGGCACCATGAAGCAGATGGGCCCGGTGCCGGAGAAGGCGTTCGCGGCGCAGAAGCAGGTCCAGCAGCAGCACTTCCAGAAGCTGAAGGTAAGCGGCGGCGGGGAGGGGGGAAGGAAGGCGGGCGGGCGAGCCGAAGTCCTGCGGTGTCCAGAGCCATTTTGTGCTTCCATTTCGGAGCAAAAGAAAAGCGCGCAGCAGCTATGGAGCTGCCCAGCGAGCCTCCCCGATCTGCCCTCTCCCCGGGAGACAATGTTGCGGGCTGCCCAATGTTACTTTGTGTCTTTATGCGGATGCCCAGAGGATGACTTCTGCCCAGTGGCAAACGTTTCGGGCTGTCACTGATGTCCTGTGCCCGGGACTGTCGCATCGTCCCCGGGCTCTTTGCTGATGATTGTGGCTCTGGCTGGACTATGGGAGCGGTCTGGGAGAGAAAGCACAGCACCGATCCGTGCGTGCGGTGTCCCCCCCCCTCCTCCCTGGACTGGTGCTGTGTCCCCCGAAGCTGGATGCTTCCCGTGTGCACAGGGCTTTGTTAAAGACTCTTGGACGACATCCATACACATACATATGCAGGCACTGCCTATCTCGGCCCCTGGATGTGGACGCGAAATGTGTCCGTTTGATGATGCGCAGTGATGCTGATCGCCAGGCGAGGAAAGTGTATTAAGTACCTCGTCAGCAGGGATGCGGGCATAACTCATCCTCTGCGAATAGCCCCTTCTTGGCTTTTGGGTTTGTCGTAGCGAAAGCTGCGCCTTATTGTCGGCTCTCCTCTCCCCTGTTTCGGCCTCGCTGCCTCGGACACAAGCGGCCCCTCTATTACGACTTGTGTTGCGCTGCGGTTTGTGTGACTCATTAATTAAATAATTTTTGTTCCGTTTCTCTAAAGGTTACCTTGTTACTTTTAACTCTAGGTAGAAGATGCCTTATCTTACCTTGATCAGGTGAAAATACGATTTGGGAATGACCCCGGGATATACAACAAATTTTTGGACATCATGAAAGAATTCAAATCACAAAGGTATGTACTTATCCTGTCCTTTCTGCACTCTTCTGTAAAAAAAAAAAAAACCTTTTGAGTAAAGTGAAATCGATTTAAAGTATTAGAAGTTTTTCAACAATGCGCACGAGACAGCTCGCGTTGCCTGAAATGGTGAGATCTTTTTTCATAAATACATTTGTAATAAACGCAGAAACACATTTCAACACGCAGTTCTGTTTGAACTACAATCTGTCTTTTTCTCACCCACAGCATTGATACACCGGGGGTAATAAATCGCGTGTCCCAGCTCTTCCACGGTCACCCTGACCTCGTATTGGGTTTCAATGCCTTTCTACCCCCAGGGTACCGGATAGAGGTCCCCAAAAATGGGGTGGTGTCCCTCCAGTCGCCCCTCTCTGGCCAGGTTGGAAAACTCGATGCACATTCCCTGCTTGTCTTAATGTGTGTGGTGCTGCGACTTAGTTTTTAATCGCCTCCTGTATGGGTGATATATTCTGGGTTGTCCTGTCAGGAAGGGAAAAGAGAGAATCGGTTGTGGGAGTTTCTGAGTTGGGCATGAAAGTGGCCCGAATGCTGTTTGCAGGAGAGCGTCTTGTTTAGCGAGTGCCACTGCTTCCTGTCACGGGTCTGCGCCCACTTCTGCAGCTTAAGTAGTTCCTGCGATCGCAGGAGTAATGCGATCGGTTCTCGTGCTGCGGGGGTGTGCTGATGGAAGCTGTGCTTGTTGCCCATGCAGGCGTCCCCGGGGCCGGGGAGGACGGTGGCGACAGTGGCGGTCGGTGTGGCCGGGGGGGTCTCGGCATCTTCTCCTGCCGAGGACGGCTGTGCTCACGGAGAAGCTGCTGCCTCTCTTTACGCCAGCCCCCCGGACCCCCCTAGCCGGCTCTCCTTGGCCCTGCCCAGCCGGGAGGGCCAGTCCCAGCCCCCGTCTTCCTCCTCGTCCTCCCCGCCAGGCTCTGAGCCCAGCCCGGTGGAGTTCGACAGTGCCATCAGTTACGTCAACAAGATCAAAAACCGTTTCCTGGACCATCCAGAAATCTACAGATCCTTCTTGGAGATACTACACACCTACCAGGTATGTGTCTGCTCCCGGCTTTTTAAATTGGCTTTCGCTTTTGTGAGCGCGTAACATCTTTGCTAGTTGGTTCAAATGAATCCGTAAATTGCAAGCTGTGGAAGTGGGGCTGATTTTTAAATGGAGAGCATCCTGTGTGTTTCCAGAAAGAGCAGCTAGAAGTAAAGGAGACGCGGGGTCGAGGAGGTATGACGGAGGATGAGGTCTTCGCCAAGGTGGCCAGCCTCTTCAAGGGACAGGAAGACCTGCTGGCAGAGTTCGGACAGTTCTTACCGGATGCCAAGAGATCACTAGTTAGTAGCTGTATATCTGTAAATGTTCAATTTCCCTAATGCAGTGTTTCCCAACCCGGTCCTCGGGGATGCACGGACGGTCCACCTTTTTGCTCCCTCCGAGCTCCCCAACCCGGTCCTCGGGGATGCATCGACGGTCCACGTTTTTGCTCCCTCCGAGCTTCCTGCCAGATAGTGCACATTTTTGCTCCAGTAGCTGGGAGGGAGCGAACATGTGGGCTGCCGTCGATCCCCGAGGACCGGATAAGGAAATGCTGTTCTAATGCTTTGATCAGCATAGTGTTTGCAAATGTGTATCTGAACTTGGTGCTGCTGGACTTCTGTTGGTTGTCGCCATCGTGGTGGGTCATGGGGGATCTGTCTGCGAGGATCCTGGCTGACACCGCTTTGCTGGCTCGTCCTGTAGTTCACCGGCAGCTCACTAACGGGCAAAGACCACTTGAAGAAGATGGAGGAGGAGGACTTGGCCAAGCAGAGCAAGAAGAGGTCCAGGCCCATGCTGCTGTCCCACATGACTCCATTACTAAAGGTTCCCGTTTTATTACTAAACCAACTTGCAAAGACATGCTAGGATTTTAAACTCTTCTTCTGTCAGGATTTATTTGGCGAGTCAGTGTAGATTTGGGAGCAGTCATTAGGTGAGGAATCTCTGCCTATATCCACAATATCATGGGTTTGGTTCCTCTGGAGAGTTATTTCAGGACTGGGCCCTTAACCCCTGCAGTTCCAGAGGTCCTGTCATGGAGAGCAGGAGGGGTATGAGAGAGCCAAGTAATTACGGTGTACCTCATACAAAAAAAATTACTTTTACTGCATGCACCTTTTTCAAGTTTACAGTAAAGGGTTCGTTCCTGAATTCTGTTAGTGATGTATTGTGTGTTGAGTTATGATTAATATATTAACGAATCATATGTAGCAGGCTAGTAGCTGTTTTGACGTGAGCTTGTGAATTGTACTTGTGGGAAATCAGTCTGGCAGCGAGCAGACGGGCCGGGAGGCGACGGCAGCTCCTCGCTTTCGTCACACTCGTCCAAATAGAGTAATTATCCAGCAGTTAAGCACATCGGTGTGAAAATGGCCTGCAGAAAACTTAACTTAACTGTAATTTTCGGAGTGCAGAATTATTCTGGGCTTGTGGGGTGGGGGCTTTCTGAAAGATGGCTGCATGAAATGTAGGCGCAGCTATTTTGAGTTTCGTCTAGGTGAAGGTTGGGTCTTTTTGGCCTCTGCTTGCATTATTTTTTCCTGCTCGGTTGATCTGTTTGCGTGTTCCGTTCCATTGCGTGCGTACTTGAAGCCTGACCCCACACAGGTTAAACTGGATGGTACTTTTACATTTTAAAGATGGCGTTAGTCTTCTGTGCATCTGAACTGCATTTTTTTTTTTACCTGTGGGAGGAAACATTTGCTTTGAACACGCGAGCACCATGCCTCACTGGGGCCAGCTTCCAGCCCACAGCTGGGGAAGTGTAAGGCGACAGATTTACCTGCTGAGATACTCCAGTTTACCAGTTTGGATTAATCTATTCCCACCTCGCCTACACCGCTGCTGGCTGCTGCAGCTTAGTGCTGATTAGGCAGGGAGGTGGTGTGTGACGCTAGAAACCACTGATTCATGAGACGCCTGGGCACTGGTGGAAGTCCTTGGTTCAGTCCTTTTCCACTATATCCTCCAATTTGGTTCCTCGTTTCGGGGTGGCCCTTCTCAGCCACTGCCTGACTGTTCAGGTTCAAATTGGTCTGGACTTTAGGGCCTGATCATCACTCATGTTGATGTGCTTTTGGAAAGCGTATATTGCAGCACTGCCCTGGGGACCTCGTGCCCTCTGTGGCTTTGTCCTCCCTTCATCCTGCTGTGTTGGGCTCTGATCTGAGATGGAGAGCAACAAAGAATAGCTTTTAACTGTAGTCCAATCCCGTGGCCGGGCTGGAAGCTATGGTCTGTTGTAGTGATTGTATTTTAGAGACAAGCAGCAGATAATACGGGGGATTCTGTGGCTCAGTCGCTTCACCTGTGTTTGGTTCTCCTCTGTTCCTGGGGGCAGTGTGCGGGTTTCCCTACCGTGGGGGCTGCTTCAGTTTTCATTACACGTCATTTATAGCATGAATGAAGTACGCGTTAGCTGCGTAAAGGGTAAAATACACAGCAACTTTTTGTCTTGTGCACAAATGCACATAAAGTAAGTGCATGTTTGTGTAGCTATGACAAATTGCTGTGTTTGGCTTCATGCAGCAAATGCATCCAGCGTGCATCCCTGAATGTGTATCAATTTCCTTTTGACGTTGTTTGCACTCCAAAAGCAACGGTGGTGTGTGGTATACTGAGGATTTTTATTGTAGTGAATTTTGTTTGAGAAATGTAATCACCAGAGGTGGAACGTTCAGGTCCAGGAAGTATGAATTCAGACCAAGATTTTATTTCAACCAACCAGTTGAGTACTTGGTGACTGTGACTCTTTATACTCAACTATTTGGTTGAAACAAAATCTTGGTCTGAATTTATACTTTCTGAACCTGAAATTACCATGTCTGGTAATCACTCAAATGAGTGCAAGGTCCCCCTGGAGCCTGTTCCTGCTTCTTGCAGGTTAGGAACCCTTGTTCTTATCCATCATAGTTTCTGCTGCCTTTGGGCTGTTTTGTGCCCTTTGTGCCATGCTCAGTAGATACCAAACTCTCAGCTGTACCCAGGGTATGACTCGTGCCATAGGAGTTTCGAAAACCTTACACTCTGAATTCCCCCAGTCAATTTCTTGTCGTGACCTTGTTTGACATGCACAGAAATAATGCTCTCTGTTGTTTTGTTTTTCCATAGAAAAAGATGAAGTTGTCTTGTTCTAAGGACCAATCATTCGCTGCTGTTGGAAAGCATGGAGTTCTGCGGGAGTTCACGTTCTTTGACAAGGTATGAAAAGGCGTAAGAGATGCTGGAGGAGAATTGGGATGTTGTGGCTTGGTGTTTTCCTCCTTGCCCACGTACAGCCTCCTGTGTCTGCCCTGCTCAGGTCCGACGCTTGTTCAAGAGCCAGGAGGTATACGAGAACTTCTTGCGCTGCATTGCACTGTTCAATCAGGAGGTGGTGTCGGGGGCGGAGCTTCTACAGCTGGTCACGCCGTTTTTGGGGTGAGTGTCTTGACATGAGGGGGGACTTGTTTAGTGAAGCCTGGTGAGAATGGGTGTTTCATGGGTTCCCGATGACATGATCTGGGACCACATTTGTGTGTGTCCTGGTCCAGCATGTATAGCTTGAGTAACTAAAGGCATAGTAATCAGACTGAAGGACAGCTGCCAGATATAAAAATCCTAGTAATTAGCTGTCCCTTAGTATATACTTTTACACAATGTTGCTAAAAATCATAGGATTTGCATTTTCCACATTGTGAGTGAATTGTCTTCTAAAAGGGGTTGGTACCTAAGTTGATTGGTTGAAACGGGTGGTCCAGTGGACAAATGGAAGCAGTCTCTGGGGCCCCAGGTGTTCCACATGAGAAGTCTGCGGTGCTAATTAGAGCTTTTGTGGATATGTAGGCATGTTCAGACATACTGATTTCTCATCCACAAACTGACCTGCTCGACCTCCAGGAAGTTCCCGGAGCTCTACACTCAGTTCAAGTCGTTCCTGGGAGAGAAGGAGCTGTCACATTCGCTGTCGGGGCTCTCGGACCGCTACATGGAAAGTGGCGGCAGGGAGATCGACTACGCCTCCTGCAAGCGTCTGGGATCCAGCTACAGAGCCCTACCCAAGACCTACCAGCAGCCCAAGTGCAGCGGGCGCACGGCCATCTGCAAGGAGGTGGGTCCTGAGAGGGGGGTGTGGCTTGATTGGGCGGGGGCAGAGTTTCCCTACAAAGGGTTGAATGAAAGGAAGTTGGGGTGGCTAGTGGTACTGCTGGTGCTAAGAACAGTGTTTTGTGGCAAGAGGGAATCTGCCAGACGGTGGGAGTTCTGAAGCCTTTGATGTCTGTGAACTAGTTTTCTTATTAGCATTGTACAGACCAGTGAAATAGCTGGTGGGGCAGTGGATCGATCGGGGATTTTTATAAGTTTAATGGTTTCCATCTTCTTCAGATGTGAACAGAATGCGCAAGTGTGAGGGGTCGTAAATAATTGAAAATGTGTCATTTATCTTTGGTGATTAACCAGCCCCTCCACAAAACCCGCGCTATTCCGCGGTGGAGTGCTGCCCTGGTGCCAGTCTATACACCCAGGCTTGGGATCCCCTAGACTATGGCTTTGAGTGTTGTCTCTCAGTTCAAATGATGCAGGTGGAGGTGTCTTGTCCCCCCATTACCGCCTTAACGCTCCCATCTCTTTGTGTGAGGGCAGGTGCTGAACGACACGTGGGTGTCCTTCCCCTCGTGGTCGGAAGACTCTACCTTCGTGAGCTCCAAGAAGACACCTTACGAGGAGCAGCTCCATCGCTGTGAAGACGAGCGGTTTGAGGTGAGGAGCTACCTGCCTGGCCTCTCCATCGGCTCAGCACATAGGCAGAGAACTGCTGTCATGCTTTTTTATTCAGGTCACTCTGCAAACTTGATATGTAGATGTGGTCTGTCGCTCTATAATGCTCTCCTTTCTCATTCCCTATTCCACTACTACTGTGTGGATGCTGTTGCCATTTCTGCGCACATTTGGCAGTTATATAGAGATCAGAGGGAAATTTGAGAGAGTTATCTTCTCATTGATCTTCAGAGTTGTCTTAAAAGTTTTGACAGTAGTTTCTTGTAACTTGTTTTAGTTAGTCATTAAATTCCTTTTACTCTTGTTAGAGTAGGTTTTGAGTTTCATGAAAGGAGATGCCGGTTCTCTGTGATTCATCATACTGATGTTGCTCATCTGGTCTGTCAGTTGGACGTGGTCCTGGAGACCAACCTGGCCACCATCCGGGTCCTGGAGAGCGTGCAGAAGAAGCTGTTGCGCCTGTCCCCCGAGGACCAGGACCGTTTCCGCCTTGATGATTGCCTCGGTGGCACTTCCGAGGTCATCCAGCGACGCGCCATCTATCGCATCTACGGTGACAAGGCACCCGAGGTCATCGAGGGCTTGAAGAGGAGCCCCATCACCGCTGTGCCTGTGGTGCTCAAGAGGTCAGAGGTTCACGTTTTCATTTGTGAAGTTATTGTATCTTCAGGGATTGATTGTGCGTTAACTGACTGGATGTGCTTTGGGTTCATAGTTGGGTTTGTAATGGGGGGGGGGGGGGGGTTGATGTCTCTCAAGCCGGTGTTGATATAATGCCCCTCCTCCCTTTCTCACTGCAGGCTGAAGGCAAAGGAAGAGGAATGGCGGGAGGCCCAGCAGGGCTTCAACAAAATCTGGCGCGAGCAGTATGAGAAGGCCTACCTCAAGTCCCTCGACCACCAGGGTGTCAACTTCAAGCAGAATGACATCAAGGCCTTGCGGTCCAAGAGCTTGCTCAACGAGATCGAGAGTGTCTACGATGAGGTGAGAACTGACCCCCGCTGTGGCAACTGGAAGGGAGGAGCCTTTGAATTCCTGACTGGCAGATCTAACTCAATGGGAGCAAGAAGTGGGTTAAGACCCATCTGTGATTGGTAGCATGCAATAATTCCTCCCCTTGCTTGGTTGGTTGGTTCATTTATCACTTCAAAGAGAGTTCCATCAGCTTTTTGACTTCATGGAAGCTTCTGATCTGGGTTACAGCGGCAGGAGCAGAGCACAGAGGAAGGAGGAGGCGGCCAGCAGCAGGGGCGGGACAGGGGGGGCGGCGGCACCAGCAGCGAGCCTCACATGATCTTTGTGTATGAGGACAAGCAGATACTAGAGGACGCTGCCGCCCTGATCATCTACCACGTCAAGCGGCAGCCCACCATCCACAAGGACGACAAGGACCACATCAAGCGCATCATGCAGCACTTCGTGCCCGACCTCTTCTTTGCCCGTCGCGGCGAGCTAAGCGAGACGGAGGAGTGGACGGACGAGGAGGCGGACACCGAGGAGGGAGGGACCGGAGCTCTGGGAGGGGTGGGCACTGTGGGTGGACCCCAACTCAATGGGGACTCTCGGAGGCGGCGCTGCACCTCGCCGCACGGCACCGAGCCCGGTCCAGTCACCCCGGCCGCCAGCAGTGGTGAGAAGCTGGACCTGTGCGATCCGGAGGCGGAGCACCAGAAGGACCTGGACGACGTCTACAACCTGTTCTTCGTCAACAACAACTGGTACTTCTTCTTGCGGCTGCACCAGACGCTGTGCTCGCGGCTGCTGCGCGTGTACCGGCAAGCCGAGCGCCAGCTGCTGGAGCGCCGCGCCGAGAAGGAGCGCGAGAGGCTGCTGCTGGCCGACGGCCGGCGGGACAAGGCCACCGACCTGGCCATGGAGCTGCGCCTCAAACAGCCCAGTAAGAGCCCCGCGAGTCATACAGAAGTGGAGGAATCCCATTCTAGGTCCTAGAATCATCATGGGCCAGTGTTCCTCAACCCGGTCCTCCAGGACTAGACGATCCACATTTTTGCTTCCCCCCAGCTCCCAGCCAATCTAAAACACCGTATAGTTGGTACAGGAACTAAAATGTGTAATGTCTTGTCTCGGAGAACCTGGGTGAGGAACACTATCAGGGGCTCTGTTACTGCTGGGTTTAACCAACCAGTAGAGTTAGTGGGCTAGGCAGGTTGGCATATACGTTTTTTGGGTTTCAGAGCCTGTTTGTGATGTCACACAGGTGAGGTCGAGCTTGAGGAGTACTACCCCGCCTTCCTGGACATGGTGCGCAGCCTACTGGATGGCAACCTGGACTCAACGCAGTACGAGGACACACTGCGTGAGATGTTCACCATCCACGCCTACATCGGCTTCACCATCGACAAGCTCATCCAGAACATCATTAGACAGGTGGGATGCGGTCCTGCTTATTGCTCTTCTGGGTCTGCTCCTGTCCATCTAACTTCATGGGGGAGTTCCTCAGTGGTACACAAGCCCCCAGTCTAAGTTCTGAGTCCTTGCCACCCACAGCTGCAGCACCTAGTCAGCGACGAGGTGTGCCTGCAGGTGGTGGAGCTGTACCTCGCTGAGCGCAAGAGGGGCGCTGCCGGGGGCAACCTCTCCTCGCAGTGTGTGCGGGCTGCGTGGGAGACCAGCTACCAGTGGAAGGCCGAGAGGGTCATGGCTGACGAAAACTGCTTCAAGGTAGAGCTTCTATTGTGGAGGAACGTATATTTAGATGGTGCTCCTGGCCCATCGTCACAGAGAGCCAAGATCCCTCATGATGCTTTGCTCGGTTCCCCTTCCCGCTGTAGGTTATGTTCATTCAAAGCAAAGGTCAGGTGACCTTGACGATAGAACTTCTGGACACGGAGGAGGCCCAGGGTGACGACCCGCTGGATGTGCAGGTACAACTTGCCTCAAAAGCTGGATTGAATAAAGCTCTGTATGGAATGCAGAAGACTGATTTCTCCCCCACCCCCCTTATATCCTTGCACAGTACCTGTCAAATTACATGGAGCAGTTTGTCGGGTCCGAGTCGATGTTCACTCAGATGGAAGGATACTGCTTCAAACCGGTCTTCCTGCCCAGGTATGACCCTTGGGACCATCTTCCATCACTGCCAGCATGCTTGTCCTGTTCCTGCTACACCAGTGTTGACATTTCATTTAATCTGCTCTTGGGTCACCACCCTTTAAATCCATGGGGGTTTGCAAGGACTGGAATAGGTACAATGATTAAGGGGCAAGTAAAGATAAGGTTAAAGGCCTGATTCCTGGGTGGAGGTCTGGGGATGTACACCTGAGCTCCAGCAGATTAGATCTTGTGGACGCAGCAGTAATATGCATTTGCAAGCGAGGACTTGTACATCGGTGACACTGTTTGCCCCCCCCCCGCCCAGAAACCTGCGCCGCTTCCGGCGCTGGCAGCTGCGGCAGATGGAAGCCATGCGATGTCGGCGCGAGTGGCGGCGTCAGCTGGGCGTGGAGAGCGCCGGCAGCCTGGATTGCCGCTTTAAGCTGCACACACACAAGATGGTGTTCGTCATGAACTCGGAGGACTACATGTACCGGCGGGGGGCCCTCGTCAAAGCTCGCAAGGTACGCACGGCACGCGTCCAGGAAGACGGGGATTAGGAACGCAGCCGGCACCGTTAGGCTGCGGCTGGGTACCTGCTGCTGTACCCATCAGCCAGCTTTTTAGGCATGAGTGTCTGCTAAATAAATGTAATATTTAGCTATTAAAGAAATGTCTGCGATGTGGGTCTCCTGGCCGCTGCTGGGCCTCAACGCTTTCATCTCGCTCTTCTGCAGCTCCAGCACAGTGTGGCGCGTTCCCAGCACGGCAGGTTCGACAAGTGGCACCAGGGCTGGCTGTCGGAACACGTGACCCCGGCGGCAGAGCGCGCCGTCGCCAATTGGCTCATGGGCGAGGATGAGGAGGACATGGTCCCCTGCAAGACCAGTTGCATCACCCGCCAGGTCAACGGGTTACCTGTCAACCGGTACCAAGTGTGTTACAGCAGCAAGCCTCCTGCCTCACCTTAACCCTCCCCGGTGCCGGGTGCCGGGGGGACGTGGGAGGGAGGGGGCGGGGGGCGGGGAAGGACTAACCGGGCCCAGCTTGACCGGCAGTGCCTGCTCGTGTGCCATGCAAACTCTCTCACACACAGACACAGACACACATTCTGAAGGACGGAGCACCTGTGCTCAGCGGTTCATTTGCCCACTGAAACACCCGCCTCGCAAATGGTGCGGCACGAGGAGAGACCTGTCCTGCGGCTCGCCGGAGGATTGGGATTCGTAAGACTTTTAAAAAGTCCAGCGTCGTTTTAGCTTCAGGAGGCTGGGTGTGTGCTGTTTATATTTGTATATGTTTATACTGGGAGGGACTGTCATTGAGAGTGCTGCCTGAGCTTTGTACAGTATACTAAAGCAGACATAAATGTATGTAAACATACATATATATACAATATATACACAAAAGAACATGATTCTCTACTGAGCCATTTTCCTGGCAGCCACTGCACCAATTATTTCAACTTTTTTTGTTCTTTTTTTCTTTCTTGTAGCTAAATTAATCTTCAGACTGCTTGTGTCCACTGTATGTGTCTACAGATTAGTTTTTACGCCGGTAAAATGTATATCAATGATTTTTTTTTTTGGCCTGTTCCGCTCAGATGCTGGTGTAACTTTACACATTAAACTTGAAAATAAAAAGTCAGTGTTGGAAAAGAATGTAAAACATTTCCTTATCATGTAGGAGTTATCATGAAATAAACAGTTGTAAAATTCTTAACCTACTCAGTGGTCCTTTTATCACCAAGGAAGGCATCTTCGGTTGGACAGATCCATAAAGCCATACACACACGTCCAACCTTCTCATTTAGGAAATGTATTAACGCCTATAACAAAAGTACTATAGAAATTTGTGACTAGCTGTTTTTCTATTTTATCCGTTTTACGTAGATGGCACACGCAAGCGTTGGTGGTATAGTGGTTAGCATAGCTGCCTTCCAAGCAGTTGACCCGGGTTCGATTCCCGGCCAACGCAATGACGTTTTATCTCGCGTAAATTCTGAAGTGCTGCGTGTAATACAATATTGGTCTCTTGTAGCCCGTCGTGCATTTATGTCCTTATTTTGTCCAAATAACACCACACATTCCCTTACAACACCACATGGTGTCAGTGTTTCCGCCATTTTAAATGTGAATAGCTCTAAATGTGTAGGCGTTGGCAGAAGGGGTTCCATAAGTCAGTTCCGTATATCATCACCGCGTATACTTTTTATTTTATACTATATTTTGGATATGCTCTTGGATCCTACGTAACGTTGTTTTTTTTTCATTTACAAACTTACAGGTTTTGTGCATATTCCATTTCCTGTTTTTGTAAGCGGATTTCTAGCAAATCGCAGAAAATGTTTAATACCCAGAGCATCCTGCCTCTTCACGAGCGAATACATTTACCCAGCAGTGGCTGTAGTGTTCCTTTTGATGTGTTATCAAAGTTGTACGCCAGTGGGCCTGCGCAGGGTAGCAACAAAAGGCTCGTGAGCGAGGGATTGCGCCTGCTGGTACAAATACGACCTTCGGTGGTACTTGGGCCTGTTAGGGCTGTAATATTGCTGGAGCCGCATGGACCTGGGATGCAGGAAAGGATTTTGATCAACAAAGGAACGTGCAGAGGAGCGTCGTTTCTCGCAGCCGAAGACAAATAACAGCGGCTCTTGTTCCGCGCGCCAGCAGTGAAACCATGGTAACCGCGAGGCGCGCGGCGCAAATCACAGTCCTTTCACCTTTCCCGCGTCTCAAGAAACGCGGGCACAAGAAAAAGCGACCTGTTTTACTAATTTACGCCCAAATGCAAATGGCACTCACAAATACCCTGAAACAACACCCACGACACCAATTGCATGCAAGAAACAAGCACTGTTTATTTTATTCGCATACACGAATAACATAATTCTGGACTATATCAAAAATGATTCTCATTAGTATTATATTCAGAACAAGCTGTTGACAGCCAACAATTAAGGTACTTGCTGTAAAAGTAAGACGGCAAATAAGGCCATGGACCAACTTATTTAATTAATACGCCAATTAATTAATTTGAATGCGTTGTCGACTATTTGTAGTATTATGGTCTTGCGTGCACCCTTGCTTGCTTGCTTGCTGTTAATGGAGCGCCTCTCGCTTCCGAATTCTACGCTGGACCGCTTTCGCTGTTCTGTCCTTCGACGTGCAGCTGGTGCTTGTAGCGTAAAAGAAGCGTCCTCCTGCTGACTATATTACCGCGATTACCCGAGATGAATGTGCGCCCCAGTACCTTCAGCCGGTAAACCGTTCTGATTACGCACCCCGGGCTCATCCCGTGTTTCCGCGTCCCGTGTTATCCGCCGTAAATTAAAACTTATTCTTTGTCCGGGTAGAAGGGGCCATGGCCGCATCACGTAATCACACTTGACACACCGCCTGGTGGAACAGAAACATTTTATATTGTGAAGCCGAGTAAAGAATAGGAGGAATTCGTTAATTTACCTAATCCTCCCTCCTCCTGTTTGCATTTTCGATCGCCGGGTGTAGAGAGCGGCCGGGTTGACTCTCTCGTCCCACCTACTGTGTTCATATGCCGAATCCCCCTCCCATAACCATTTCCTTAAAGAATGATCGCGGTGGGTAATTTATTTCTGAAAATACACCCTCACCTCACCCCGTAGTCGCAGATAAAGTAACTGTCTTGAATGAGGAGGGAGCCTGGCGTTTCTGCACGAACGATCTGTTTTTTTTTTTAACGTGCTCTTTATAGTTATTCCCAGGAAATTGTAAAAGCTTTTCCGTTTATTATCGTAAAAATTACAAAATATTGCCCAAATAATTGTGGTCAGATTTTATTTGTTTATCCAGTGGAATAGTTTAGTTAAATCTAGCTTTTTCTCTCTTTCTAAATGTATCTAAATGTAAGGCTACAAAACGCATTAATTGCATTTCCTTTAATGTAGACTACAGAAATGCATGCATCTGTATTTCCTTTTGAAGTATTCAGTTTTGAAACATCGTGAGTCGATTTCTGTGCTATTAATATGACAGATGAAATATAAAGTAAATTAGGTAGCTATTAAATACTTACAATTTTGACATAAAAGAACTGAAAATTCACTACTGAACGCATGTATTGCCACTGTTTTCAAGTCAGCTTTGCTAAGCTGCAACCTGTCCGAAGATGAGTATGGATAATCACTGGGTCATCCGTGTTTTTTATGGCATGGTTTTCATCCTGTATGTCTTAGCTTGCATGTAACCGCGTTTCCACTGAAAGATGCATGAATGGATTGACCACATGGTTTTGGTTTCGTGGTCACGTGACATTTACCAGGTACAACTAAGATAGACAATAGAAAAAAATAATGGCTTATTAATTGCTGAACTGACCAGACCATCTAATGTTATTTTTGTGCAAGAAATAGAGCACCGTAATATATATCTATTAAACAGTTCTGGGGAAAATTGACCAAATTCTGATATGGCAGCCACATAATTTGGAATATACCTGAATCATATCACGAATCATAATTTATTTCTTGTAGAAAAAGGTGTATAAAAGCAGCAAACGTTTTAGCATTGCACAATTGGTTGTATAGGAGCAAGAGCTTGAGGGTGATATGCCGTTTTCAGTTTGGTTGAATGCTTTCTTCTGCGTGGTGTGAATATATTTTAAATAATAGCTGGATCACTCAGCTATTCATTCTTCGGTAACCGTTTATCTTGTTACATTTACTATATCCAAGATGGGAAAGGCAGTCAATGTTTTACTGCTGCTGTATTATTACTAAGTGTGTTGTCTCCAGGGTTGGAATTACACAGCGGCTTTCGTGGGAGCCGTGTTCTCAGGCGCGCGCCACGACTTCCCAGGTCACGTGCCTGCGCATGCATATAAGGAGGGTTGCTACGATTAATCGAGTAACTCGAATATCTCGATTACAAAGAAATCCTCGTTGCAAATTTTTTGCTTCGATTCCTCGTTTAATCCACAAGACTATGTACTTGTTACTATGTA
Source organism: Petrocephalus zakoni (assembly GCA_026774425.1). NCBI lineage: Eukaryota > Metazoa > Chordata > Actinopteri > Osteoglossiformes > Mormyridae > Petrocephalus > Petrocephalus zakoni. The sequence continues at coordinate 3,533,866 of JAODKN010000044.1, forward strand.
CTGTTACGTGTAGCAGAGCGGTAGAAAAAACAGAGTGACGAGGCTGTACGGATCGGGGACCCATTCTGGAAAAAAACGGCGGAGAAATTTTCGGCAAACTTCTGAGCCGCGGAGATGGGGAATATACCTAAGTTCCAAAACAATTGACATTCACGGCATAGAATTACGTTCATCTCCATTGCTTACCAAGCACATTTAATACATTAGCCGTCATTAATGTACTAAATAACATTTTGTTTTTTTAGCTGTTAATGGTTATCATAATTAATAGTTATAACCGAAGGTAGCTTAGCAGTTATCGGGGCTAACGTCCCCATTACACTGATGTTTTATCTACTGGCGCAGGGTAACGTTTCGTATTAAGTTGTTCTGATTATCAACAGCTTCATAATTATACTTAGCTGCACTGCTACCATGTTAATACAGCTGATTAAGAAACCAATTTACAGCTCTCCTCGGGTCACATGGGTCAGTGTGAATTTACTACCAAATTTATGGCAGAATAGCTTATGATTATTTTGTGGTCATTTATTTGCCCAAAAAAACGTGCTGCAGTAAAGTGTCTGTATTATTACGTCATTATCATCATTATTGTATGCAGTTTAACCATTAAAACAATGAGTTGTTCATTTTAAGAGACCTGTCTTTCTTCTCTTTTGAATACTTTTCACTTTAATAAGACAGAAGTATTTCTTATCCGATTACTCGATGGAATAATCGATAGAATACTCGATTACTAAAATAATCGATAGCTGCAGCACTACATATAAGTGCGCAGCAGCGCTGAGCACATTCTACTATTGCCACTGCAGGCAGTTAATACCGTCAGTAACATTTCATACAGGTACAATAACAACATAAGAATCACGCGAGAAGTACATAGCCTAATGAAAGCAAACAAAAAACAAAATCACAAAGCAGAGGGACACAGGTAACATCTTTCTGCTTCTCATACATACCCCTTCAAGAATAACACAATACGTGAACAAACTTGTTTTTAACAACAGCGAAATAAAACAGCTGTCTGCAGCTCGCAGCTTCCTCTTTCTTTCTCCCCTTCTGTCCCTCTCTGCCACTCCAGCAGGGTGGTTTCCGTTGTGTCCCGTAGACATTCTGACTATCCATAAACCGCGCCAACCCCCATAACCCCCCAGTGCGTGGTCCCCAACCAGCCCACTCAGTGATAAGGAGCTCAGGTGGCTACGTAAATTTAGTAATTCTAGTGCAGCGCCGCCACGCATGGACGGCCACAGCAGGAATAGGCACAGAAACGTGTGTGTTAATAAGTGGGGACAAATGTTCGGAAAATGGAATGTAATGAACGAATAAACGCACATCATTGACAAATTTATACCATTATTTTTTTATTTCAGGAACCATAATATACGGAAAATAAAATATAACCTAAACGTCCCAGGGGAGGCTTTCAAGGGAGCTCGTTTCCTTTTCAGGGAAGCTAAGTTTCACTTAGCTCCCCCGTAATTCGAACCCTGGTTGTCTCTTTCTTATAAGAATCTTTTCTTATTACAGTGACTGAACAGTAATACTATATATTGCCAACCTGGAAACATATAACACAATAGTTTAACGTGGACTCAAAATACACTGTACTTAAGAGCTAAATAAAAAATAGTCTAAATTTACCGTACATCTTGTAATTTGTTTACAATTTAAAACCGGTTGCAAATCAGGAAAAAATAATATTAAATTAATAATATTAATACTAAATATTTGAAAAGGACAAAAGTATTTGCGATTGGCAGTGCATTTGAGCGGATATTCCGAGGCAGGTGTTGACGTCATCGTCCGTAATGGACTCATTATATCAAATGAGTTCTGCTACATTTACAATAATCGTTTTGAGCTTGTAGAACAAAGATGTCAGACTCACTGCCATGACAACAATGTACTTGCAGAAGGTAAAATGGAGTTTAAGAGGACACAAGTGTATTTCAGGACCCTAGTGTATTCACTTTTCCTGAAGACCGCATTTCACATTTTTCCCTTATTTTTTAAAATATAATGAACAGAGAAAAAACAAAAGTACCTCCACAAAATTGGAGGTAAGTTTAAAAAAATACTTATGGAGTAGGTGATAAATAGGTTCTTGAACTCTGAACATTCCGAGCAGCCTAATTATTTGGATATTAAGGGAATAAGTGTAACCAAAATGGTCTCTCTAAATCTTGAACATTAAGTGAAGTAGAACTAAAATAACCATCTGCTACAACGAACTCAAAGCGCTCTAAATCCGATCAGTGGTACTAAGGTGCCCTCCGCAGACAATACCGCTATCATTCTGACATGAGACCCAGTGTGGTTGGTGCAATAAAGATACTACAGGGCTTTTCAAATGAATGTTAAATCATAATTTCGTCTCACGCTATGGGTTCGGAAACGTCCTCCACAATGAAAGGGGGCTAATTAGATTATTTATAAGCTGACATGAAGAGATGTTGCGCACCTTTGCCGAAAGTGCTCTCCGGGGCGCGCGCGGCGCACGGCCATTGTGTGAAGTTGGGAGCGGCGCTGCTCGACGGCCGCTCCCCCCGCCGCATTCACATGCTAATAGCCGCACTTCAGCGTTTAAAATGGGGACCCGGTCGGGAAAAAGAGAGAGCACCTGATGGTGCCCCCGCCCTCCCACCACCGTGCTGCCCCCATGTCTTCAGAATTGACCAGAAATCAGCCCCGCTGGGCATTAGATGGGCACATTCTCCACAACGCCTCCCGCCTGCATGAAGGCGAGTAACGGTGTATTCTCATTAAAAACAACACATTCTACTCTAAATGGAAGAACAGATCTCACTTTTCCAGTTACTTATACTTTGGGATATTAGTGTTACAATCCTTTCTCCTGATCCGGTATCCGCATTGTCCTCGGACACTGCCTTCTTTAACAACGGATACATTTATGGCCTATGAATTGTGATTTTTCCTCCTAGATCACCTGATGGCTGTGCCTTCCTGATGTACATCAGTCCGCTGGCTGAGAATGATAGGAAAACCTGTGATGATATTTGTTCAAAGGGCAAATGGATGGAGTGCTGGATGTACCAGTTAAATAACACGGCCTTTTACCTCCATGCTCAGCACTATTAATAGCATCCCCGGGCCCCGGCTTTGTTGCCTCGGCTGCCTTCTCCTGGCCCGCCGACATAATGAAACTGATCCCTGTTTTTGCGCTGTTCCGTATTTCACAGCCTCGCTCCTCCGCTCTGCCTTCATTAGAGCTAAAGTGCCAGAGTGGGGGGCCCTTGCACTGGCCGCCTCCCCCGGGCGGCCCCCAGGGACCCGCCTGGCCATGCCTCGCTCCCTGCCCTGATTATCCCTGTATCTGCCGACCTGGGCCCGCAGCACATGCCGGCGAAGCCAGGCGCTGCCACGTGCATTAAAGCCCCCCCCCCGCCGCCGAAGGTTAACGTCTGCTTGCCTCGACCCACCAGCCAGCCATAAATCACACGTGGATTTCCACCTTTTTACGGCAGACACTCCGATTCAGAATGAAATCCCAGACATGGCTCTAAATCACAGCCCACAGACGGTGGACACAGAAATTACCAATCAGCACACTGTAGCCATTATCATTGCAAATTAGTACAATTTCATTACAATTCACCCTAAATTCCTCATCACTGTAAAATGAATTGATGAATTTACTGTCTATATCATGTCCTGTGTACTCACTTTGTGTAAGATCATATATTTCTTATAATAATGCCATATATAGCATATGATAATAAGAATAAACATCATACAGTCTATTAAAATATATTGTTCATGTGATAATATATTGCTATCACTTACATATTTTTATTTTTATATAAAAAGACTACAAGTATTATGAAATATATTAACGATATGTACTGAAGAGTCCGTATGTGTTCAGTATTAATAATTAGACACGTACATAGCACTTTCCTTAAAATGTGATTCTTCAGGCTTCTGTGACAGTACCTTAGTGACTATGAGGTAGTCGATCGCTGTAAAATGAAGTCGCACGCTCATTGGCTGGTTTTTGAAGTCGTCATCCATAACAATCCATCCCTCTCTGATGTTTCCACAGTATATATACACATACAGAATCTCATCTGTCTTCAAGCCGTCCAGTAACATCACAGGCAACGCTGCGTGCATCTTTAAGTGGGAGGGCTTACGGCGAAGATTGACGTCTGCCTCAATGGCAGCTGGAGACGAGATAAAGAAAGATGCACGCGTTCTTGATAAAATGGTTTCAGGGGCACCTGTTGATCCCTTCGCAGTCTGACGGTAAGTACACCCGGTCGCTGAAGAATCCCATCTGTGCGATTTCTAAACCGTAGACCCCGTGGAATAAACACGGTGCACAAACCGAAGAAGACAAATAATCATTTTCACTGTTTGCTCTTATCGCAGACAGGATGCAACAATTACCAACAATTACGATGATAACGAAAAACGGAAACTGAAGACATCACTCATACGGCTGAAATTCGCTTACATTTGCGTTCTGATATAAGGCATTTCAGTGTCGTGCGGGGCAGTAATTCTATTTCGGTGATGATATAGTGGGTATTTATTCCGAGGAAAATACGTTGATCCAGTTAATATCGAAGTGTTTTTTGCGCGATTTATGCATATAAATCTGCAACTTTCCCGCAACAGGTTGTAAGTTTGGGTCCAGTGAATGAAAGAGGTGTGGTAGACTGTACGGATTTCAGCACCACGCAGAGGACAGCTCCCACATCAGGATCTGATCTAAACGGTCAGTTTCATTTTGCTGTTTATTTGCTGTATCTTTTAATGGGGGCACTTTTATGGGCACTTTTTGCTCGTAGTCAAGCCCCACCCGACTTTACATCATCGTGTTAGACCATCATCAACGCCTGCGGCAACCTGAATCGAAGATACGCCTTTTAATTCAATATATTTGCATAAAATCACATAATTACGTTTTAAAAAACATTCGGCGAAGCGAGGGGGAAAAAACAAATAATTATTAAAAGACATGGGAAAGATTTTCTTCGTCATGGAACAAAATGGAGATTGGAAACTGAATTCTAGGACAACCCTTGACCAAAATATCGCCACATTAGTTGACTTTTAAAAAACGGACGACTAAATAAATCAATTAAAAACCACTGCTCCTGAAAGAGTGACACATTATCAATTCTTTAAAGAATGTCTTCTATTGTGTGCTTGGTGCCTTTATTGTGAAATAATAATTATTGTGAAATAATAATCTGTATAGTAGGAGACACGTACGTGTCACCAAACAGATTGCAGTGGGGAGGGTGAGCAAAGAGTGAGGTACGGGGTAAGAGGTTCTTACACCTCCTCCAATATGCACAGAAAAGCAGCATGGCCAGTGGCTAGGCTACTTGAACCCAAAGGGGGGGGAGGTGAACTTAATAAACAATAACAGGTCTGCTACATTTAGCTATTCATCAGCTGTCTTTGGGGGGGGGGGCTCTCATTAAAATATCCAGATTATTTCCCTTCGGAAACTGAGGATTCATGGAATTAATCACCACAATGTCCTCTCCCCAGAACCCCCTTTATTCTCGTTTTCGCCAAACTGCCGCGTGGGGGGGGGGGGGGGGGGGGGGGGGGGGGGGGGGCGCGGGGGGGGGGGGGGCGGGGGGCGGCGCGCGCGCGCGCCGCGGCGGGCC
>JAODKN010000044.1:3539526-3558095 GCA_026774425.1 Petrocephalus zakoni
CCACACCCCCCCCCCCCCCCCACCCTGCTGCCCGCCTCAGTCCTGTTGCATAGCTACCAGCTCAGCCCATAAATCACACAGGACGATGAATGGCAGTGATTAGGACAATTCAAGGGCCTTCCTCTTCCTCCCGGGATCTGGATGGCATGTTTGTCGTCATAATTATAATTATCACGTTGCACTTCAATTACGATTATCGCCTCCACTAGTGGGGGCATTAGGGGCGGGCATTTGGTAAGTCCGGGCAGTACTTTCATCTCAGCACCAAGCTTAACAGGCGAATTGAAAAACCAATTTGTGGGAATGGCAGGGTCCGTACCTCCTCCCTTCACAGGCAGCAGGTTCATGCACAGTCAGTGTGAACGCTCCCCCCCCCCCATGCCCCGAGTCGTGTATCAAAGGGCTGGAGAGAGGGTGTAGCGGCAGCGAGTCCGGGGTGGGGTGTGGGGGAGGGTGTCGGGGGCCTGGTGGAACGGAAAACGGAGAAGGGCAATGGGAGAGAGGAGGAAGAAAGAGACAGGAGCAGCGAGATGAGAGGGAGGGAAAGGGCGGGGGGGGGGGCAGGGAGGCGACAGCGTGTCACATCCTGTGAGCACTCACTTTCTTATTCCTGTGTTTGGAAGCTTCAGCTGTGGCGCAAATTGCAAAGTATTGAGTGTTAAGCTGTCGGGCCAAGTCGGCTGCAGGCATGGTGGGGGGCCGTCAAAGCACAACACATGTTATTTTCATGCCTTTATCTCGCTTTTGTTTTTAATTTCCTGTCTATTAACCTAACAAATAGATTTACATCAATGCCTAATATCCAGGTTTTTTATCCCATACCATATGATGATAATAATAATAATAATGTCAGTTCTACTGCTACTACTGCTAATAATAACAATAATAATAATAATAATAAAGATAAAGAACAAAGAATACATTAAAAATAATATTAAGTCTCATATGAACTAAGAAATGACGCCATCTTATTTTGTATACATATTTGAATTCTAGGTGAGGTGGTCCTGTTTGAGCTCCCCAGGAAGGTGACAGTTCCTTGACAAGCCAAACTGCTGTGACATTGGAGTTTTCCATCCTTAGGCCCTAAACATGAATAATCATACTTAATAGTGAATAGGTAGTGCTAGCTGATGCTTCACGTGGCATGTCTCACCATTGCATGCAGCAGATGGTGGGGGAGAGAATTTCCTGGAATATGCCTGCATTCGGTTACTGGAGTCCCTGACGCATACCTAACCCTCTGTTTCAGAGCGTGTTGGACATCCTGTGTTTTACGGGACTCGGCCTCAGGCCTTGCCGGTGGTGCAGGTCTCGGGTGCGCACGCAGGGGGGAAAGAGAGGCGTGCCCCAGGCGCTGTGTGGAAGACTAGTGATTTTGTTGTGATGCTGCACGGAGACAACAAATCCCAGTCTGCCGCCCAGCGCGGGGCAAAGGTCAGCCCACCAGCAGCCGCAAGCACCGCATCAGGACCAGCAGAGCCCCCCTGGCCTCCACCTGGATTAGTGTCATTTTGTTGAAATTTCTGGATGTTTGTGGCTGTATATGTGCAATTGCTATAAATTAAAAGGTGGTTTATGAGCCTGTTACATTTTTCTACTTTGTGAATGAACAATTATGAAGCATATTAAATGAAAGGTCAATTATAGACACTGATGATGACAGACCTGCCCTGTGTGGAGGCTTTTAAAATAATATACATACTTATTTCTGTCAGTGCCAATGGTGACTCATTTAATTTGTACATTGTGGAATGATGATACTATAATGCCATAATAATTTAATCCTTCATTTTATTTTTCACATTTTTATGAAAATCACTCAGATGCATCATATACAGTCTAATTTTCCACAAAGGCTTGCAGATGAATAAAATATAAGTAGCAATTTACTTGTGGACAAATGCAATTTAAAACTGTATCAAAAGCATTTCAATTGATGTAAAATAAATATATCATATTTAGACATTCATTACGAAACGTATTCATATCCATATAAACCTAGCGACAGAATGTTCAGACTGAGTGCGACCCTACATTGGATAAGTTGTTTCAGAAATGTACATACGCAAGTCTGTTTATCAAAGATCTCATGAGTTAAATTAAAATCTTTCGTTATTTTCGAATTTGTAGCACAAAAAACCGTTTAAGTTGAAGCGGGGCGGTGTTTAAAACAAACGGACAACTGAATATTATTCCCAGCTTTAATCAAATTAGGCACCTGCGTAACAGAGGGTCGGGGTTAATAAATGGTTGGTCCTTTTTACAAGGTTATGAACATTAAAGTAAAATTCTGAAAACCTGCTATTAATTGTTAAATGCCTACATGATATCATCAACTAAATATCTTTCTTAAACTTTTGAGTTATTCCATGAATTCAGGTCATTCATTGCGTAGCTTGTTTTGAAACAAACATTACTCAGGTTCCCATAACTCACCCCTACAGCGGTCGCCCGATATAGCACCGCGCCATGTGTAACGGGATATGTAGTTTAATTAGGAAAACAAGCGGGGGCATTGACAGCGCGCTCAATTAGGCAGACTTCATTTCCCAGCACACTCCAAGAGCGTTTCCGGTAGACTGCAGAGGAACTGTACTGCAATGCATTTTGGGGAATGTCGTTATATGAAAACCCAGCGTCACTAATCTCTAAGGCGCTTAAGTTTTAAAAAGACTACAATATTCGTGATGCCTAGCGCGTAAAGTAAACAGAGATCTGTCAAACCGCAAAGTCGCCATTTTAACGGTAGCCTTAAAATGGCTGAAAATGCAAGGGAGAGGCAGAAACACGGACAAGGTTTTGTTTTTAAGTTGAAACAGACTGTCGTTTAATATTTATTATAAGGTTAAATGGCTAAGGCAAGAGCGGGACGCAGGTAAAATGGATGTAAAAACTGCGGTTTTTAACGCGGCAAGAGATGGGAAGCTGAAACTTATACAGAAGTTGCTGAGCAACAAAAGTCCGGAGGAGTTGGAGGCGCTTGCCGAGGAGAAGACGCAGGGAGGCACCCCGCTCCTCATCGCTTCCCGGTACGGTCACCTGGAGGTGGTGGAGTACCTCCTGGAACACTGTAAGGCTAATGTGGAGCTCGGCGGCTCGGTTAACTTTGACGGCGAGACGATTGAGGGAGCGCCCCCGTTGTGGGCGGCTTCGGCCGCGGGTCACCTGCCTGTGGTGCGGACGCTGCTGAAGCGCGGCGCCTCGGTGAACAACACCACGCTGACCAACTCCACACCACTGCGGGCAGCCTGCTTCGACGGCCACCTAGAGATCGTCCGCTACCTGGTGGAGCACCGAGCCGATATGGAGGTGGCTAATAGACACGGCCACACTTGCCTGATGATCTCCTGCTACAAGGGCCACAAGGAGATTGCCAAGTTCCTGTTGGAGCGAGGAGCGGACGTCAACCGCAAGAGTGTGAAGGGCAACACGGCGCTGCACGACTGCGCCGAGTCCGGGAGCCTGGACATCATGAAGATGCTGCTGAAATGCAACGCACGCATGGAGCGTGACGGTTACGGCATGACACCGCTGCTGGCCGCCAGCGTGACGGGCCACACCAACATCGTGGAGTACCTGGTGCACCAGCCGCGCTCCACCAGGGAGGAGCGCGTCGACGCGCTCGAGCTGCTGGGTGCCACCTTCGTGGACAAGAAGCGAGACCTCCTGGGCGCCATGCGCTACTGGCGCCGTGCCATGGAGCTGCGGCAGCCTGGCGACCGGGCCGGGGCCTTGCTCAAGCCCCCGCAGGGGCCCCCTGTACCGGCATATGACTGCGCGCGGGAGGTGAACAGCCTGGAAGAGCTGGAGGCACTGATCACTGACCCCGACGAGATGCGCATGCAGGCCTTGCTGGTTCGCGAGCGCATCCTGGGCCCCTCGCACCCAGACACCTCTTACTACATCCGGTACCGCGGCGCCGTGTACGCCGACTCCGGCAACTTTGAGCGCTGCATCAGTTTATGGAAGTACGCGCTGGACATGCAGCAGAGCAACCTGGACCCGCTGAGCCCCATGACGGCCAGCAGCTTCCTGTCCTTTGCCGAGCTCTTCTCGTTCGTGCTCCAGGACCGCGCTAAGGGCACGCTGGCTACGCGGGTCACCTTCCATGACCTGATGGGCGTGCTGAGCAAGAGCGTGCGCGAGGTGGAGCGGGCGGTGGCCCAGCGCGACAGCGCGCCGGAGGCACCGCAGTTCACCAAGGCGCTGGCCATCATCCTGCACCTCGTCTTCCTGCTGGAGAAGCTGGACTGCACGGTCGAGCAAGAGCACCACAAGAAGCAGACCATCTACCGGCTGCTCAAGCTCAACCCTCGGGCTCGCAACGGCTACAGCCCGCTGCACATGGCCGTCGACAAGGAGACCACGGCGGTGGGCCGCTACCCGGTGGGCCGCTTCCCATCGCTGCCAGTGGCCAGCCTGTTGCTGGAGTGCGGCGCCGACGTGGACTCGCGGGACTGCGACAACAACACGCCGCTGCACGTGGCAGCCGCCAACGGCTGCCCGGAGATCATGTGCGCATTAGTGCGGGCCGGCGCCCATTTCGATGCCACCAACGCGCAGCGCAAGGCCCCCTACGAGCTGCTGGATGATCGCAGCGCTGGCCGACACGCGCTGCACCCCCTCAACTACATCACCCTGCAGTGCCTGGCAGCGCGAGCTATCGAGAGGCACAGACTGCCCTACAAGGGGCTCATCTCCGAAGAGATGGAGGCCTTCATCGAGCTGCACTGACCCTCTACCCCAACCCCTGAACCCCCATCTCTCCCACTTCCTGTCTGCCACCCCCCCCAAGGCTTAGACCAAATCAAAGCAATAACCCCACTAATTGAAGATGATAAACTTAAACCTACCCTCGTTGGTTTCCTTTCTTTGTATACTTTTTTTTTTTTTTAAAAGAGATTTTAAAATGGGAACCTTGAAGTGCTGGGTTGGGATTTTGCTCTTAGCAAGTGGGTCAGTACTTCTGATTTGATTTAAGCTGCGGTACCTTCTCTTGCGTTCTGTTTTTCATGACCACGGAAAACAAAGCTTTTGACCCTCTCCCGTCTGTCCTGCACCGGATGGGGCAGCTTGATTTGCAGGTAGTGACAGGTAGCAAATGGGGATGAGACGGCAGGGCTGTGGCTGCTGGGAAATTTGTGCACTTTGATAAACGCATGCGATACGGAATACGGAGTGGGTGGTTCCTTTGTTCTTTATCGCTCCTTTACCAAGTAGGTTCATCCGCTTCCGTGGGATTAATCAGTTGAGCCCTCTGGCCACCGGCTTCCCTTTAATCGATGAATCCCGGAACTAGAGGAGAGCAGTACTCTGTGCCAAATCTCCGCCGAGTGTGTCCTCTCTCTTGGCGTTGACTATTTGAGACCCTCTGAGTGGCCTGGTTACTCGCCACCGTCACGGCGACTCTGAGGATCCCTGGCCCAGGCTTCTTCAAACATCAGGAACCCTTCCACCCTTGACATGGGGCTTCTACTCAAGGCATCCCAGAATGAGTTTGGGTGACCCAGCCCAAGCCTCACAGGTAAACCAGCATCTGGACTGTGGTGATAGACACGATCTTGCAGTATTTGACATGGTTATAGTGGTGGATTCCTTTAATCTTAATTGGGATGGCCTTCAACAAGGAGAATTACAAGGAAATGGATGAAACTGGTATTGTATCCCTCAGATGATGGCAGTAATTTAATGAGTCTGTGTAAGTTTACTCCAGAGCATTTATAGGAATGTACACTTTTATTGAACAGGGGCTTTCCATCATGTCCATTTGCTGATGGATGATGCAAAATTGGATAGTGAACTATATTTGCCTCTTAGTCTTATTTTTATGCATTTTATTTTAAGATGTTTTTTCCCGTTGTTTAAATCAACCTTATTTAAAGCACTTTGAAAAACCATAGTACTTTATTTTGCATTCAGACCATGGACTCTAACTCAGAGTTACCCGTCTAACAGACTGATTGATCGATAACTCCTTATGGTCAGAAAATGCATTTGAGGTGCCTGAATAAAATTCAGAATCCAGTGACGTGTTTGTGTTGTCAATGCGAATGCGTGAGCAGACGCAGGACAGCGGGATCCTGCACGATTTGTCCTGCTTAAACCCGGCGCACGGGAACATCACCTTGGAAACCAAACAACACGTCAGGCATGGGAGTTGACGAGGGGTCTCCGAGTTTAGCGTTTAGTGGGGGGGGTGGGGCCTCTGGAATCAAAGACTGATGAGGTACACCTAATTTTCCTTTGATAATCATCCGAGTTTAACGCTTCTAATAAAATAGTTTTAAAATTTAAGGAATAATATGTCTCCATGAGCGGCAGCTACTGTTTTGGTAATGCAACAGTAACCAGTCTACCTGCAGAGGGGAGGAGTTTGGGGCTGTTAGTCTTGGGTCAGATGTGGGAGATGGTTCCAGTTGAGGGCCAACAGATCTGGAGGTATCAGCCTACTTACCTCGAGGAACTGGTGGCTAATCTGAATGACTGCACGGTCCTTTCCTGAAGTTGACTAGAGACCGCTGGTGTGACCAGGTGGGGTAGGGGAGCAGGAATTGTGGCGTTTAATGCAGCCCCTGCCATCCCTGGTGGAAATTTATTATGACCTGTATTTCTGGACAGTTTTATGACCTAAGTCTTCCTTCATCAGTTTCTCCTGTCTCCCCCCTGCCAAAGGAATCATTTTCTGGCTGCGTCATGGTTGGGAATGGGGTTGTAATGGCGCAGTGTGATGAAGGAGCCACAAGCCTGACAACTGCAGTTATTCATAGCGCCCACGCTGCTCACGCCCTTTTTATAGACACGGAAAAACAGGAGTAATGAAAGTGAAATGTTCCGGTCCGGGGGGCTGGCCGAGCGCGGGGGCTGGAGGCCGGGTCTCCCCATTTTCTCCCGTCTCCCGAACAAACGTGTAGGAGGAGCTAAAGTGACCGAAGAACCCGAGCGCGGCTTTAATCCGCACCTCCGCGGGGCCGCTTCCGAGCTGCCGGGTAACATGTCGCGTTCATGTTTAAAAAAAGAAAGTCGGCCGCCGGCCCTCCGAGTCAGCTGTCCCCGGGGAGCACGCAGGCGCCTCGTCTGTGTCCTAACTATAGCTCGGATGCTCAGAGACGGACGCGTTAGCGACCGCGGACACGACACCTTTTCTGGGCCGTCTCTGCCTTCGGTGCAGCCGGTGCTGGCGACTTCATGGGCCGGATCGGGGACGCTTCCATTGCTGACGTGTTGGCAGGTCACAAGTTTAATAGGCAATCGGCACCATGGTCTCCCCGTGCTCTTTCAGCTTCTCGTTCCTTTGCCAACATTTGTCTCGATAATGTGGATGTTTTAAAACTAATATTAAATTAAACAAAAAGCCCTTTAATGCGGCACTGGCCGAAAGCATAATGACAGAAATTACCCAATGACAGTAATTCTGTAAATGTGGCTCGATATAATCATGAGTGTGAGACGACAAGACCTTTAAACTAATTTAACACCGGTCAAGTATGGTTTACATGATCAGTCTAATTGAAGCTAAAGCAGAGTCAGTCTATAAATGATTGTCTTAATAACAGTGGAGGAATCCAATTATGCCAGGTGCTAATAGCCGTTATCATCCATGTGACTGTGGCTCGAGGTTTATTTGGGGAGATGTTGTCATGATCCTTTCACGGGCTCTGAAGCAAACGCCTTGCTTCAGACGCTAATTATTAAGCCCCAGCACATGCCTAACGAACAAAGCAGCCGGCAAATGTCATGTTGATAGAGCCGAGAAACAGATTAAATTGTGATAATGCAACAAAAGCATATGTTACTTAATTACCGACCTGCCGTCATGAATAAATGCCACTAAATCTGAAACATAAGCACGAGATACAAAATGATGCAAGAAAGGATATATGTGTGATTTTTGCCTCGCTGTTGTTGATCAAGAATCGAGCGATTCATTTGCCGCTAATATTTTTGTATGATGTTTGAATGTAAAAATGCAGCTAAACAGTTGTCAGCAGAAATTCTTAATTGTGGTTTGACACAAATTACCTTTTACTCACTGGTAGGGGTTCAGGGGTTAGCCCCGTGTTGGACCTGTATTCAGAGTTCTTAAAGATCACATTATTGGAAGGTACACTTTTGAAGAATGAAAAACTATAAATATTAAACATTACAATATAATGAATGCATATTGTTAGTGATTTCCAAAGGAAAATGCAAACTTTCTTATCTTAACTCTCTCAAACGTAGATTGCCTTGGCAGACTGATTTTTTACTGTTTACTGTTGGAGCTGCTGCTTTTTCCAAGTCAGAGGCAAAATGAGGCCTCAAAACTAATTTTTGGACAGGATTATTATGCATTGTCAATCACAGCTTGGTTTAACCCAATGAGACCCCACAGAGTAATCTATAGGCTTGTCTGTGATTGGCAGCTCGTGATAATCCCACCCCCTGTGGGTTTCAAAGAGACTTGTTTCTCCTCGTGAGTTTCTCCTTTAAGCCAAAGGGATGAGGTCTTCAGTGTCCAGGGAGTTATTGGTAATGCTTTTTTCATAAGGTAGTGCCAGTCATGCTGGATGTGATTTATTCAGAAGGTTATGCACTTGAAAAAGAAGAGAACAGCTGGTTGAGAGGAGGACTTGTAGAAAAATATGTTTTCCTATTTGTTTACTTCCTGCTGCCAGATCTACAATGCCGAAATTACGCCAGGGCCTTGGTGTCTCCTATTTGTAGGTCAAGGTAGCCATGAGACCTTAGGCGTCAGTAGGAACAAATCTGCACTTTGATTGATGTTTTACACAGTGGGTTGATTTAAGTACCTTGTCTTTATGCCTTGTGACTTTTATTCCTCTTTTCTTCACTGATAATTGATCAGTATGAACTTGGTGGCGGCCTGGAGGAATTGCCTCATATGCTTGATTTAACAGATCGCAAAATCATGGCACCGTTACCCGGGAATCCGTGCAGCAATACATACGGTTGAAGTAATTTGCCAGCCACTAAGCATGCCAGAGACTGCTTTCCATTGTACGTCGATTTAAATGCCTAGAGAAAGTTCGGTTCTTTGTTGTATGCGGTAGACGATGCCCTGCAAAATAAACCACAACTAGACGATTCATTCCTCAAAATAATAGTCATTGTAATATAGAAATAGCACCGTGGTTCCTCTGCTTTTCCCTACGGGGTTTAAATTTGTTTGGTAAGTTGGGTGATTTAAAAACGACATCTAGAAGACAGAAATTCGGATCAAAGCGTACCAGCAGAGGGCGCTACTGTGACATCAGACAGCCATGCCGGTGTGGCTCCTAAGTAAGCAGGCAGTATAAATGTCATCTACGCGTCTTTATCTTCTTTAATGTTCATCTTAACTCGTTCTGCAAGCGTGTATTTAACCGAGTCATATTTCAATGGGATTATAGCGCGATGGCTTATGTGCAGCTTTTCACTGATCTATGATGTTCCCTGTGTCCCGTCGCACCTTGGACGTAAAACGTGTAAATGCACAATGTAAAGATTTTATATTTGATTTTACTATTCTCGTCACAGGAATTGTTAGGGCACACCGAACTGCAAACATGACCCACAAGCAAAACCATATTGCAATCATGTTTTTTTGCTTGATTTTTTTTTTTCTTACTACTGTGCCACTGACAAGCGTGGTGCATATGGTGCATGGGTGTTTTCTCTGCGTGTACTTTGAACCGCATTTTAATTCCTCCAGTTTGGTATTACATTGTTTTATTCACTTTCCCACTCCCCAGCACACATGGCGAAGGGAGAACCCAAAGCGTAGCTTATTCTATATGTTAGATATGCTCTCTTGTGATTTGATTATTATTATTTTATTATCCATACTCAGTATCGAGTTTATTTTATAATATGTTCTTAGTATTGTTCAAACCCACGACACGCTGCATCACAAATTCTCCTCGCGTAAGAAAAACACTATAACACTATAATAAAGTAAGGAAGGCCTGTATGGTGCAGCACTGGGGCGCGTGTATGGCGGGGATGGTAATAACTTAGATAAAAATGCCTTAGAACGGAGTACAACCGAGTACTAAATGAGACTATTTGTAGTCTTTTAAAATCCTGCCATTTTACGTACAATATTTAAAGCATCTTAAACATTCAGTGTCCAAAGCTGTTTTCAACATCTGTTGAACTGTCACTGTTTTGTATCCACCCCAGATTATCCCGGTAGCCTAACGTGATAGAGTACACAGTCAAGCTGCCTGGGATGCTGGCTCATTAAAATGCATCGTAAAAACGGGTAAAACTCTGCAGAAGGTGTGCTGTGACGGATGGGTGAGGGAACGAGCCTCGTGCCCGCTGGTGTGGCCCCCAGGCAGCTTTTTCATCTCTGGAAACGCACTGCCGTCTTGGGCACCTTGACGCGGCGCCGACACGATCACTGCACACCTGAGAGTGCTTCGCAAAAGCGCCCCCCCCGGGGACACCATCCTGCCAGCCAGTGTTTATATGCAGGCGTGTGACACCCTCAGCGGCGCCTGTGAATCTCCCATTGATGTGGGTCTGCGGTGCGGCCGCGTGCCGCTGACTGGTTACATTGTATCGGGCTGCCTGACATCCCGGGCTGGGGGGGGTACTGGGTGCCGTCTGCACCCCCTCAGAAGCCGGAGGCAAGCAAAATACAGGGAGAGTGGCTCCAATGTGTCCCGATGCACAGCACTGCGTGTTTAATGCGATCGAATGCACTTTCTATTTTAGGCTGCGGTCTTATACTATCAACACGCTTGGTTTATTCCGGCTGGTTTAATCTTATGTTCACGCCATTGTGCTCCTTGGATATGGGGCTTGGAATTGTTCATCTTTTGATGCATGGTTATATAACGAACCCTTAATTAGCCCCTGGTTTCACTTAGGGGCTTAAATATGTAAATTTTACGAGTTCTCTTAATGGTGTTGTGTGGTTGGTTATTTATTCGGATGCTGGATGCTTTGTCATGCATTTAATTCCCTCGAATGAGATAATCAATCTGTTGTGGGTAACCGATGCGAGGGCCGCAGAGAAGGGCCTGCTGTTGTCGACATATCGATCGCTAAACTTTGCCTGTTTTCACTTTACAATAAAAGGAAAGGCGTTGTGCTATTAATATATCAGCCTGATGTATCTGTTACGTTAAGTGAGTTAAATAGCTTATGGTTTGGTTATGGTAAGAAGTAAACGAGTTACTTCTTCTTTATCCGAAATAAGTAGCAGTTGTTAACTATATAACATTTTATAACAACACCAGAGTGCGTTGAAGCACTAGGTCTGGTAATTAACTCCAATTCGGTAAAACCCAGTGCTTCATACTGTAAAATGAAAATTTAACGTCTTTTATTGGAAACTATTTGTCGCTCACCAATAACTCTTTGATTTAACCCCTCAGCGTTTGTTAATGTGGTATAATATAGGCTCACTGGTAATTTTTTAAGTTATGTTTTAATCATGAATCCTTTTACTGTATATTGTGAATGGCAATGCCGCTACGGTACCTATAGGGGGCAGCAGCTCGCATAAAAAATCCTACTAGTTGTAAAGAGTAGCACTCCGCTCAAGAGAATCCTAATCCAGTTTTGTTCTCATAAAATGCTCCCTGCTCCTAAAGATCGTGTTCATTCATTTGAAGATCGCACTGAATGTCAGCTAATGTCAAGCTGATGACTACGGTGCTCTTTAAGCATGGGAAGCAAACAGGCCAGGCGCTAATTGCGGGAGTCCGGGCCGGTTTAATAGCCCCGTGGCTTCAGACAAAGCTCTATGTCAAGTACGGGCCAAAAAACACTTGTAGCATTTTATTTTGAGATGGTCCCAGCAAATGTTGATGACGCCTACGCAACATGGCTTACTTTTTATTAACTTGGCATTAGAATATGTTTCTTCTGTTTGTCTTGAGCCCATTCGTAATGGCTCCAGCCTTTAAAACAGTGGTCACCAACTGGCAGACTCTGGACCGAAACAGAATTAAAACTAAATCGCCTGATGATGTGGACGCCGTGGGCCTTGGCTTTGTGTTGCTGGTGAGTATGACCCTTAGGGGGAAATTGCTGAGGATTTAGTCTTTATCAGATTTAAATTTATTTTACTTAAGTTTTTACTTCATATCTGAGATGTTTTCCCCCCTCTTGTATTAATACATGGTCAAATTGAAGGCTTCAATTAAATTTTTTTTTTATCCATTTATTGTATGATAACCCAGCTTTGAAAATGTCATTTAAGTTATAGTAAAACTTAAGAGTTTCATTTTCCATAGGGGACTGATTTGGTTTGGAAATTCTGAAAATATGCAGCATCTTTGCTTAATTGTTGAAGGAATCCTTTTGAATAAATTCATCCTGCTTGTTTTTTTTTTTCCCCCAAGGTGACGGGGGAAACTACCACAGTCTCACAGTGGAGTAGCTCAGGTTTGATTGTGACGTCTGACCATTGCATTTAAAAGAAACACACACACATTAGCTACATTCCCGGTGATCCAAGTGCCTTGCTAATGAGTGCAATTTTGAATGGGGAAACATTCCAAATCCCATAGTTCTCGAGCTGGAACTGCATTGCCTATGTTACAATTGAGCCACATATTTCAAAAACGATTCCCTCTTTGCCTAAGCTCCGCCTTCCGGAGTGAAAGGTGTCCCGCAGACATCACGGTACGATGGATATATTTACCATTCGCCCCAGCAGGGTTTATGCTTTTCTGTCTATTCATTTGTCATTATGTGTGGCTGTTAATGATGAAGCGCAAACTCAGGTTAATCAAATTCATGGTTTTGTTTAGGGAGAATACAAGATGGATTGGTGTATGCTAAGTCTCCCGCCATTTCTTACAGGTCCTTTTGTTTGCTTCTTATCTGTGGAGCATTTGAAACGTGCCATTCATTTCTGATCCCCCCCCCCCCACACACACACAGACACACACACACACACACGCAGGTCAATATGAAGGGCCGTAGCCTCCAGCCAGGATGTTTTGAGGGTCATGGCTGAGTGGGAATTGAATCTGGGTGAGTGATTTCTGTTCATACTCCCCCGGTTGTTGAGAAGGCCAGGTGAGTGACGTGTGGATGTCTTTCTCTCTTTCTCTCTCTCTCTCTGGTGCATTCATATGCGTGCGTGTGCGTATGCACGGGAGCCAGTCAGGCATAAATAACTCCTTGTGGCATTCAGATGATTTCCGTGTTGGTGACCCGGTCCAGTCCCTCTTGTGTCACAGTGCCCGCTGTGAAAAGCACTTTGGTT
Source organism: Petrocephalus zakoni (assembly GCA_026774425.1). NCBI lineage: Eukaryota > Metazoa > Chordata > Actinopteri > Osteoglossiformes > Mormyridae > Petrocephalus > Petrocephalus zakoni. The sequence goes on from JAODKN010000044.1 coordinate 3,552,740, forward strand.
CTTGCCCAGCCTGGGAAGTGAGCTGTGTGTGAAGCCTGATAAAAGCAAAGAATCCATTATTTATAGATCAAACATGAACAGCCCCAACTTTACCAACCTGGAAATTCACATTAAATGGTTTTTCTCTGCAGTTGGAGAAGTTGTGCTGAGCTGAGCTGTCATGAAGTTTTTTAGGTGTTAATATTTTTATATATGAAAAATGATCAGGGCACTAGGAGCCCGAAAAATTTGTTTTAAAGTATTTTTTTATGTCTTTGCCCAACTGAAACAGTTTTTCCATAATTGTTGTCAGAATAATTGCACATTTAACGAATGTTAAATCTTCAGAATAGGACTTGAGGAGGCTGCTATATCACTCTATAGTAAAAGCTATGATTACCTATTGATTCTGCATCAGCTGCAGATGCCAGAACTTCTTTGGTATCCAGCCGAATGTAGATGCTTCAGAAAGATGCTTCTTGGAAAGCAATTTGGAAATTGGCCTTTGACATGTGGTGGGGATTCTTGTGATGCTTTACCACTTGGTAGCACGGTCAAAGACCCGGACTAAAAACCAGAAGGTTGTTCGGTCAAATCCCAGCGGGGGACCTACTGAATTATCTTTGATCTACTTTAATTGCTCTAGTAAAATACCCATTATAAATAGATACAATTAAGTCTCTGGGTAAAAATGTCTACTAAGAAACTAAATATAGCTGAATCTTTGCTGACCCCGGTTTAACCATCTTCACTGTTTCCCTGTGGATCAAACACAAAGGCAACAAGTAAGGGATTGACAATAATGAAGAGATGGATGGTCTTTCTTGACAGTGATGAAGAGTTCTTCTGAGCTCATGTGCTATAGAGGGAAGTCTGTGGGCTGGTAGCTAAAGAAAAAGCAGGAACGAGGTTTGATTCTTGATGTGTACTGAATTTAATCAGCATCAACAAACACATAACACACCACCATCAGAAATGCTATAATATTGAGCAACTGCCTTAATTTAACTTCTGAATGTGAACAGTAAAAAAACAAAAAAACCTCATTCTGACAGAGAACAAGTCAACCATGAACTTGGGCATGAATTGTGTAAGCTTATTTCACTGTGGTAAGGCCGATATTATAAGCTACCCGAGGATTGACGTAAACTCCTATAGTGCTCAAAATATCAACAGTGAGGGAAATCGCAACGGCGTGCAGCTTTTCGAGAGACAAACCTGAAGTTGTAGCGGTATGAACCTGTAACAACGTATAATGCAGGAAATTCAAGGTGTAGTTTTACACTTTAAAGTCTGTCAACTTTTTTAGACATGCTGGTTGGTTGTACTGGTAGAAACATACGAATTCCCTCTTGCAATTCTAGTCCAGAATTTAAATGTGAATGAAGAATTGATTTGGTGTCTAATCGTTTAAGAATGATACTCCCAGCAGACACGTTACTTCACAATTTTCTTTTTTTGTTTTCGGAGAGATTTTACTCCTGTGCTTTGACCACAATTTAATTGCATCTCATTTTAAGTATTTCTACAAAACCCAGCTGCTTGCATTGAAAAATCAAAGCTAGGATTCGGCCTATCAGCTGTAGGCAGAAAATCCAAAGAGGTGGGGACACTGGCTCTTTGCAACATTCAAAACAAATTTTGCCTTAAACACACAAAAACAAAATTCAATGCAACAAGCCACATAATCAGCCTTGGTTTGTATGCGTTCCTCAGCTCGGCACCACTGGTCATTATGGACTTCAGACGTCTTCACAGGCTGTCCTTGGAGGACGGGTCATTTTGCACTGAAATCACTTCAGGCCCCCGACTTTCGTAAGAATGAATGCCTGCAAACACAAACAGATGAAGGCACTTATACCGCATTACCGTGTCTTGTTCACCACAGGGAAAAGCTATCTCTGATTAGTACAGTGTAAATCTCATGCATGAGATTAAAGTCATACATTCGCTTAATGCGTATTTAGTATAAACTAATCAGTATTTCATATACCCCAGTTATGTAACAGTATACTGTATTACCTGTGCCATATTTGCAGTTAATGAGAGCATTTTGCAATGTGTATCCATACCATTTATTTGTAAAAGTCAAATGTGAGGATGTATTAGATTTGTGGTTAAACAGAGAATATTTAATATGAGGGTTGTCAGCTAGGTAACTATAATGCCTTATTTTAAAGAAGTAATTTTAAGGGAAGGGCAGTGTTTGCTGTTGTAATGCAACAAATATTTTCTAATTGGGAGTCTTTATATAAATGACTATCCTTTGAAATCTTAGAGATCATGACCACTGAGGCCTAGAAGGCCAGTGGCTTGTGTGTCACTGCTGAATGTCACCTTAAAAGTAGGCCCCCCTTTTTCGGGTTCATTTTGAGGGCGCTTGTGTGTTCGGTCTCAGTGGGGGCCCTACCCGTTCTCCTATCCCTGTCCTTGTGGAGTCCTGTGAAGGGGAGGTGCTGCGTAATCTGCTCCTCCAGAACGCCCACGTGGGGCATCGAAGGGGGGACAAACAGTGGGACTCTACAATCCTGTGTGGGGAAGCGGAGGGCATTGTCAGGGTGTGACGTGCCCGCGCCGGGGGCCGGTCAGAGCGCGCGTGGCACCATATGCCAGCTTCACGGCTGCCAGAAATAAACGTGCAAATTGTGCCACTAAAGAAATATTCATTGTTTAATATAATCTCAACAAATAACATAAGTAACATTATTATATAATAAATCAATAAACTAACATAGCTGTAGGACCATAAAAATAAATAACTAGGCAGGGGTGAAACCTAATCATTTTTGGCACTAGTTAACTCCACAAAAATGTAGTCTGACATGCTTTTTACCCCCTAGACAGCGGGGGGAGCTTAATTTCCAACCCTGGAACTCTGGGGGTTTGGGGGAGGGGGTGGTTAATTTCCAAAAATGAACTATACATTTTCAAGTCATGTGGGTTTTTTTTAACCCTCCCTAGAACACAGAATGTTGTAGCTGAAATGACATTGTTTATAACCGTATACAAGAGTTATAATCAAATATAATCTGCGTGAAATCCCTCGGTCAAATTTCATTTGCAAATCGGACACCAGATTTAAACTGTTCCACGTAAACTCTGGATTTGGAACAATGGCAAGTGTGTAATCCCAACTAAACAGCTTTTTTTGGTGTTTTATTCCGCAGCAGCGAGGACGACAAAGAGCGCGATAACCTCCGGGACATACGGCACCCCCGCGGGCTGGAAATGGGGCAGCCCGGGAACGGGGTCCGCCCCGGCGGCCGGCACGTTCAGCAGGAGCGCCTGGCAGGCGTAGGGGTTCCCGTAGCAGGGATAGAGCTTCACGGGGATGGGCATGGTGAGCAGGTCTCCGGGGTAGCGCTCCCTCTGGCTCAGGTCCGCAATAATGTGATCCGAGGGGAACCGAGGCGCTAGGAAATAAAATAATATACATATGATAAAACGCAGGGGTGTCAATTTCAGAAAGTAAAAATCCAGACCAACCAACTAGTAGAGCACTCTGTGACTGTGACTCTTTATGCTCAACTGATTGGTTGAAACAAAATCCTGGTCTGGATTTTTACTTTCTGGACCTGAAATTGATACCTCTGATAAAACGTAAGATTACAATGGCCGTGGTTAGCCCGACAGCATCCATCCACTTTCCGCAGCCACTTGCCCTGATGCTGGCGGGTGTCCGGAGCGCGTGGCACGGGAAGGGCGGGGAATAAGCCAGGGGCACCCGGCCGCGCGCACTCGTACCTCCGGACCGTGCGGTGATTACTCCCGTGCACGTGATAGTGGGGGCACGGGGGGGGCGCGTGCCGGGACTCGAACCCTGGCCCCGGGGCTAACCACTGCCCTGCCAAACTGTGTCATTTAAATAACAGCTAATTAGTTTGTCATCCCACGCAAACTTACTTCTACTGAGAAAGGCGCTGTCTTTATTGGGGAGCCACGGGGAGGCCCAGGGGTGCAGATCCTCGGCGTCAGTCCCCGCCTGGCCGGCCCCGGGTCCCGGGGGGTCGGCGTGCGCGGCGCCCTGCTGGGGCGCGTCCTCGCCCGGCTGCGCGCTCGCCGGCTCACCGGGCTGCGCTTCCTCCGCCTGGCTCTTCTTGATGCGCCGCTGGAAGGCCATGATCTTGGTCCTGTCGGTGATCAGCGAGCACTTCCAGCAGGCGCAGTGCTGGAACTGGCACCGGCCCGAGTGGCCCTTCAGCTGCACCACGAAGCCGTGGTTCCTGCACCTCGCGCACTTGGGTTTGCGGGGGGTCCTCGCGGAGCTCTGCTGCTGCGCCTCCTTTGGCAGCTTCGGCATCGCTCTGTTTTTAATGTATTTCACTTTGATTAAAATATGAACACGTTGAGGTTCGCCTGTGACCCCCTATTGATGCCGGTGACGAGATGACAGTTGCCCTCCTGCGGGTGGGGTGCATGCCGTGCTGTCACGTGACGCTCACCTTGAAACATTCTGCCTGTGGGAATTGAGCTCGGGCAAAGTTCCCAGGCCAATTGAGAGAACTGTTAAATTGTATTTTTTTTTTTTTTTAACTCTGTGTCAAATTAAAAACTGCGAAAAAAGTCCTAGTTATGGGTAGTTATGGGACTCCTAGTTATGGGACTCCAAAATGTTCAATATTAAATACATAAATATGACATAATGAAATAAATAACTATATGAATTAATAAGAAACGGATATATAATATGACAATGAAATCAATTAACACATTTTGAAATACAGCTTATTGTGAAATGTATTGCATTCTGCTATATACATTTACTTATTATTGAGAAATATTATTTCATGGTCATTGTTTTTTTTTCCGTAACAGAGATTATTGCAGAGGCCTTTTATTTAATTCCAGCAGTTTTTATTCCAAAACGTCATTTTTTTCCGAAGTCAGCCTTTATTTCAAAATGGCGTTTTTCCCGATGGCCTTTTTATTTCATAATGCGACTTTTCAGCAGAATGACTGTCAATCACGAGAGACGGGGCGGAGCCAGTTGTGTGATTGGTTACTCCTTACGCAGACGTAAGCAATAGCGCGTGAGGTGCAATGCGTTCTCCTATGCAGTAAGCGGCAGTATGGAGGTCGAAATACCAACGCATGTGAAACGCTGGGCGCGAATAAAGTTACAGGTGTAATGCCGTTTGTGAAGAACATGGCTGCGGGAGGAAAGTCCGTTTCTGAGTTACTCAGATAGCTTGCTAACCGCTTAGATTGTACGTCTTCGCATCAGCCTGAGAGTATTCCAGCAGCAGCAGCGCACCGGTGATGAAGCTGTCCCTGGTACATGTTCACAAAGGGTTGCCAAATTTCATGCAAAAAAATAAAGGACGCCTACCATAGTGGGGACTTGCCACAACCACGATGTACCAAATGATGCACCAGT
>JAODKN010000044.1:3576566-3604570 GCA_026774425.1 Petrocephalus zakoni
AGGTTAAAACTTCGTCTGACAACTAGTCGCATACTACAAGTTAATTTATGATTTCTGTGTAAATTGCACAGTGAAAGTAGGTACAGATTGGTTTAAATCATGTTTAATGCTGAGACGTTGATATCCAGACAAAGACAATGGCCCTTTTAAGCGTCTTTTTGTATGTTAATAAATAGGGTTAGTTAGATGGCTGCATGTCAGCTGTTTAATGTATAAAACAGGGGGACATGAAGTATCTTGCTGAAGTACTACTGAAACGAGGCAGTTTTTTGGGAATGTCCATCGAAAAATCTGCAAACTTGCATGGCTTTCATGTCTCTATAAAGCTGCATGTTGGACTTTTTCTCCCGAGGAATGTGAAATATTTATTGTGCATTGTTAGTGGCTCACATTTCCGACGCTTTATGGCGTGTGCTTCTGCATCGCACCGCTGATCCCCAGTGATCTCGTCCTCTCCCCGAAGGTCCCGGCCGTTTCGTGATTAATGTGCAGCGCCCCTGGTCACTCTAAGCAGTGCAGACACTGCAGTGACCGGACCGCGGTCAGAGTTCTCTAAATGTTGAGCGCTCCCTTGCTTGCAGTTATATTCCAGTCATTTCGGGTACCTCGGTGTCATGCCAGCAGGCAGTGACACACCGTGCGGCTCCCCGGGTCGCAATGCCCCATCCCCCTACGTGTTCAGGTTGACGGATGATGTCTGTCTTGGATATTTTTTGCTCTTCGTAAAGCTGGGTAGTATTTTGGGTTACCTCTCCAGCAAATGACCTCTAAAAATGAGTACAATTTCATGGAGGCGGGGGCTTTGGGCTCTGTGCCCTGCTCTCTCCAGAGGTGTCAGCTGACAGCTTGTAGATAAATAGAAAAAGCTGATGTGTAGACAGCGTCCCTCTTCCCAGCAGTGACGTGTGTGTGGCCTATATTGTTAGAAGGAAGGCAAAATGACAGTATGTGGACGTCTGCCAGGTCTCTCATGACTAAGTGTATTGTAGTTAAATTATTTTGGAAAATATGGTACTTCTGTTAGGCTATGGGGCTTCAGGCCATAAACACCCCATGCACGAAACGGACACCTGCTTGCCCGAATGTCAGGGGTCTCTGTGCAAAAAATAAAAACAAGTTATAGCCCTTATAATGAGCTGGAGCTGGGGCGCTGCTGATGCATTGCTGTGCTTTGCCGATCAGGCCTGACACCCCCGAGAAGGACGGGCACTGAAACGGGGGTTTTCTGAGGAGTCGGCGAGCGAAACGGAGGCAGCGTTGGGATATGGCCGCAAGCGGGGCGTCCCAGGAGGACTGACGTTCTCATCCCGCCGTGGGAAGCAGCGGGACGCGCCTCCGGGCACCGAGTAGGAAAAGCGGGTCACTCCAGGCGTTACTCAGTTATTCTCGTTATTCCCCCCCCCCGCGCGAAACCGAGACAATAGCGGCGGCGGGTCTGATCGATGGGAGCTGGTCGGCTGTCGTAATTATGCGCGCGGAACGGACCGTTAAGGCGGCGCGCGACGGGCGATTCAAACGGGCGCGGGCGAGCGGGGCCGCTTGCTGAGAAGCGGGGGGCGGGTTGGGGGGGGTCGAAGCGCGGTACGCGCGTCACGCGCGGCGAGGCGAGGCTGCGCGCGCCTCTTTGGCGGGTAATTGCGGCGGCGGGCGGTTTCGGGAAACCGGATGCGAGTTAATCGATGGCGAGTCGATGGCGGCGCATTAGGGCCGATGCCGGAAGTTCTGTGTCTGAAGGGTGGCTTGACTTGCGCTTTACAAACACAATGGAACCTTCCGGTTGTGTCCTCTGCCTTACGTTTAGGGTGAACGCGCAAAGAACTGTGTACAGCTGTAAATTGGTGTATTCTGTCCCTGGGAATTGACCTGAACTGAGGAACTGTAGAGAGATGTATTACCAAGCAGACCTACTGTATTTAAACAGCCACTCGGTTTAGTTTTCTCCATTAAAACATAATAATAATTCTGAGGCACCTGTGAAATTCAGACAGTGGAAATTGCTAAGTCTGTGAGCTTGTGGAAGGTCAGGGGTCTTAATTATGTGTTGTGTTTTGGTCTTGGCTGGATGAGCGGGTCTGTGTTGGTAACCGCCGTAGCTGCGGCCGACATGGGGAGCGTGGAGAGGCCAGTTTTTGTTTGTATACCCTGCATCATCTGTTGATAGCGGCTCCGAATTGTTTAACCTCCACCTTCAGCTTCCATCCATTCTGCTAATCTTTGGGTTCTTACTGCACATGGGTAGGGGATCCAGAAAATGGAGCAAGAAGTGGACAGCGCCCATGGATCATGTACAAAGGCCTGATCTGCTCCCCACTTGCATGAACGGAGGCATTCTGGGATAGAGGTCAGGGGAGACTCATGAATATGGAATGACTTTATTCTTTTTTGCAGAGTTAAAACAATTCTGCAGCAGTGTGTGTCCTTACATAGTCGAGACTTTTTTTTTTTGTTGCTTTGGAACATTGCAAGGATCATTACCCCCGTTTATTTTGTGGAACATTTTTGTTTTGTCCGGGTGCCTTGTCAGTTCCTTTGTTCCTCTAGTCTGTTGTTACTTGGAGAAAGGGGGTCATCATGCACCGAAGCCAAATGCTCTCAGTGCTGACACACCAGCCTCAGAAGCCAGTCTACCTCCTGATTAGCTCCAGTTGCTCATTAACTTTTCTTGTTATTGGAAATGAATATTAGAGGGAAATGCGGAAGTCTATTAAATATGAATATAGACCAGAGGCTTTTCCAGCTTAGTGGTGGCGGAGTGTAGAACATGCACCCGGGGACCAGCCCTGGCACTGGCATGGCTGCCGTGTTCTTGTTGGGTGGGGAGCGGTGGCTCTCCTCTGCCCACTTGTGTCAAACACGAGAAATGCAGCATTATTGTACATGAATGCCAAATCATGTACTGTAGTGCATATCTATCCCATCCCTGATGGCACAGCAGTGGGAGCAGATGAAGTCCTGGGGATGGAAATCCTTCCTCTTCAACATACCTATATTGGGGGGGGGGCTGAGAAACCATCCTGTTTGTGTACTTGGTACTAAAGACATATCAGGAATGGTGCTTGGAGACGGCCCACCTTCCTCTGTAACAGGATGCCATCATGCCCATTGCCGCTCAGAGCTATGTAGCAGTTACCTAAGGACAGCAGGATCTCTGTGGGCTGAGCTGTCCTGTCACCATACCTCAGGTCAGTGCGCGGCTGGGCCACTTCCTTACGCAGCTGGTGTTCCTTTAACACGTTAATTGACGAGCTGGTTTATGGCCCTGCTTTGTTGTCCTTTGTGTCTGTTTTTGTGTTGTTCCCCTCAAAATCATCCTAAAAGGGAGGTGATTATTCACTTGCATGCTTTTCCATATTATCAATCTGCCTTTTGTGATCAGTCATTTTCTATTATTAATTAATATCCTGTCACCCGGTACTAGTGAAGTGGCTGAAAGATGGATGGATTAATATTTATAAAAAACAAAGTTTAAATTTGTACATTAAATCTTACATCTGTGACAGTGTCTAATGATGTTAATATGTGGAGAAACCTGAGAAATATTGTATGTGGAATGAAAAAAGTATTCAGAAAAAGCAGGATGTTTTGAGACGCAAGGTCAGGGGGGTCAGTAATCCTTACAAGCCTGAATGGAGAGTCTGAGGGAATGCTAGCGGCTGTGAGGACCAGCAGACCTTTTGCTTTTCTCCTTGTCAGTCTGATGTTTTTGTTTTGTGTGTTTACCTGTTAACCTGGTCTCCCTACATGCAAAGCAAAATTCAGCCTTCACATATACAATTTTGCACTCCTTTGAGACACACGAACACATTTATACAGATAAGAACAAATCTTGGGGTCAGAGTCATGGGCCAGCCATCTACCTGTCCCTTCTGGGGCAGTTTTTGGGGTTAAATGCCTCACTCAATTACTCTGCCACAGGATTTCTGCCAGTGACTTTCCAGATCAGTTGCAGACTCGTAAGCCACGGGGCCATCGGTGCCCGTTACCGCAGCTTGAAATTGTTCATTTTGTATGTTAGGTTTCATTTTGGCTTTCAGTTATCATGGAAGGGGTAGGCTTTGCTGTTTGGGAAGAATCTGGAATTGGGGGGGAAGACCAAAAACAGAATTAGTACAAAACGGACGTTTGGCAGAAGTTTAGCTTATGTGTGTATGTCTATGTGCACACATCACTAAAGGGATTGTAAAGAACAGCAAGTGCACTGCAGAGTGGCATTTGGGCTGGTTTATTGGACCGAACAAGGTACTTACACTCAATTTCTTATGAGTGTATTCAACTAAATGAGTAAGCTGTCCCTCCCGCCCCTGCTTCATGGGATGCCTTTCAAGTAACGGCTGTCTGCTGTGGGCACAAACAGCCCGTTTAGCAGGTTGACTGCTGTGTTGTATCGGTTCTGAGAACAGGAGCCGGGCCCTTTTTATGATCCACGCTCTCATCTAGAGCTCAGCTACGTAGCTGCTGACCCGTGTGACAGGATCTGCACGCCTCTCCCATACAGGCCTCTTGTTAGCTTCCTTTTAGGAGTTGATTTGAGCTCTTTGAGGGCTGTAAATCCTTGCATGGGACCTCAGCCCAGTCGTGGCTGCCGGTTGCTTCAAGGCAATGCTTTGAGGTTCCCAAACTCTACCAGGTCTCCATGGAAGTCTGAATGGAGTGAATGGAGGCTTTTGTTTACGGTTGAGAGGACCCCGAGCTTTGGCGTCTTTGGTGCGAGTCACTAATGTGCCTCCAAGGTCACGCATCACCCCCTCCCATGCCCCGCCTGTGTACAGCCCAGCCAAGCCGCCACCTCCCTCGTACGGTCTTCTTTCAGGGAACATCCTGGAGTAGCTTTGTTCCTCTCTCGCAGCCCCCAACCAGTGAGCCCCGGGGACGTCTCTCAGTCATTTCATTGTATTCCACCATTCCAGGCTGGTTCCTGTCCATGAGGTCCTGAATGACAAATTGGAGGGTCCACTTGTACCAGATTGCCAGAGGTAGCAGGGACAGCAGATATTTACATATTCCCTCTGGACAGTTCTGTGGGCAGAGTTTGGGTTAATGTTCTTTGTGCTGTGAATGTTGTGTGGCATGATGTGTAACATAGAGGAGGTTAAACATGCATTGAGATGTAACCATTTTTGAGTGTGTGTGTGTAGGTATTCTAAAGGCTAAATTAATTGGGAAGGAGCCCTATGTCTGATGGGTGTTACACTTCAGTGATTCAAAAAGCTGCTTCTTTTGAGCATTTATTTATATTATTTACATAGGAAATAAAATGTATAAACTGCTGTAAAATGGATGAATCTGTACAGAGATTTGGCTAAATAAACTGACGACTTATTTTTAACATCACTCAACGCAGCACGGCATGGTCACATCACTTGTCCTTTGTTATACATGTTAATCACGTGTTAATAACGTTTTGCTGTATATTTTTAGAGGGATCAACAAACTGCATATAATATTTAGCACCATAAACAAATTATGAATGAATTAGTGGCAGTAAACATATGTAGAAATGCAAAGCATTGTGTTTGTGGGTGTGTCCTTTGTCTGTATTGGGAATGTGATTATACATGTTAGTGTCTCGACGTGATTGATCAGGTACTCGAAGATTGCCATTCATTATCTGGATGATGTTCTCTTGCTTTTTTTGAAAGGTGTCTTCCCCGAATAGAATTAAATATTTATGAGTGATTTTATGATCCACTTTCTCATCGCACTCGTCCATTTAAGGATCCTTCTCAAGCCTGCTTTGCTAGATAACTGGGGTGCTTAAAGTATTATCATGTGTGTTGCAAAGTAAATCATGTTAAAATACGATTCCCCCCAGCGGCATGAGATGTGCGATGTGAGATCGAGCACCATGGTGTCAATCCCACCACTGCAGACAGCATAGCTGAACGCAGACACCCCTCTGCTGGGTGTCTTTGAAGTTTGTGTATCGGCCGTGTGGGGGAGGGTGGGTGGTTTTGGCGAACGCTACTGGCGACAGGTTGGTTGCCAATTTGGTTGAGCCATTTTGAAGAGGATCTGCATGAGTGTGTGAACCAGAAGAGCAAAATCTCGTTACTTACAACTCCCCCCGATACACTTTTCATTGTAGCTCCAGTACATCGGCTGTCTGGAAGCCTGCCAGGGGGGCGAGAATCCCAGGTTCTTCAGGCTTTCTTGCCTCAATGGCCTCCACTACCACTTCTATCTCAGTTGGCTCTCTTGGCTCAGTGCTAGCAGATGACAGCTCTGCTTTTTAAAATTAATTTATAAGATCCTGTAGATGAAATGAAATGATGCTTTATTTGCCATTGGAACAAGTACAAGTAGAGATGCATAGAGCTTTTTAGTTTTCGTGTGTCTTGCTCTCAAGCACGCATACACTGGTGAGAGTGAAGCTTGGGGTCAGAGTGCTGGGTCAGCCTTCTGTCCTGGCATTGTCTCCTTGTACACAGAGGCAGTAGGTGTGGAGTAACGTACCACTTTTTTCACTCCGCTGTGCTGGAATTTTGCATTTCGTTCCCAGCTCTGTCACGTGGCTCCGGCCGGCCTCCTAATGCAGTCATTAAGGACTCTCCAATTTAGTTCCTGTTATACTTCAGATTCATTTGGACGTTCTATAAGCTGACATTTTTCTTCAGCTGAATTTACTAAGGCGGGCGGTAAACACTGCTGTGAAAACACCGGGAGTGTGCTTTGGAAGAAGTAGCGATGTTGCCGATTTCATCAACTTCTCCTCTCTTTTGATCTTCAGGATGGGTCCTGGTGCCTGGTCGTTCGATGTGGAAGTTCAGGTTTCCTGTCTCTGAGGATGGCCTTAATAACTGTGAATGCTGCTTACTTCATAGGCTGTTAAAATGAATTACATTCCTTGCTTTTCTCAAAACATAGCCACTCTGCTTGTGTGTACCTACAAACTCTCACCCACCTGTCTCAGCTTCCCACACTTGCTTGGTTCTTGTATGCTTAGTATTTACAGCGTTGTTAATGTAGTGGGGTATGGGAAAGCTTATGGGAACCCTGCTCCAAGAGCTTTGATTTTGCATGTCCGACGTTTCCACTTGAACCCTGGGGACCAGGCGTGCTACTGGGATTAATGTAGTGAGAAATCCTGCGTACCTGTAGGAGGCAACGCTGATGGGCGAATCGATCCGGCGCTTGCCCTAACCCCAGCGTGCCGTTCATTATCCCTCTTGCCAGTGTGCGGGGTGAGTAATTTGGGTACCTGTTGAAGTGTCTAAGCCAGAATGCAGCCAGATGAGGTCCCACTGGAGCTCAAAGCAAGTGATCCACTAGACCTTTTTGTAACTGCTTTATTTGTGCATTTGCTCTGATTTACTTCCTCTCCCCAGAGCACTTCAATATCTGACAATTTTGCAATTCATACATCATTCATACAAGAAGGTCTAAAAGACATCTTAGTGAGTTAGTTAGTTAGTTAATTAAATTAATTAATTAATTGTGGCATCAGATTAAAGAATGTTCTTATTGGTAGTATATTACCAACAGTATGAAGAATATCTCTTGTAATAAGGCTGGCTAGTAGTCATGCTTTTGGCTTGCATTCTTCTGCTCAAGCTAGTGTAAGTTGTATATATGGTATTTCAAGGGACAATCAATTCTTGCCCATATCCTTTGAATACAGCTTGCCCACACTCTAATTAAATGAATTAAGACTTTTTCATCATTCTGCTTTAAGAGCGACACTTCTGCCCGTTCAGATATACCTTAGTTTCCCTAGTATACCTTTACAATTAGATCATTTATTGTGAGGAATTAATCTTAAAGCATGTGCTTGAAGCACAGTAACCGATTCTTGTCTTGTCAGTAGGAGGAATGTTGAGGTCAACTTATTTTTCAGCCTAGTGTTTCACTGATAGCCTGGATGCATAATTTATTCAACCCTGATGACTTTTTGGAAGTTAATTAACTTTTTCTTTTGCTCTTATGGGGTTAAATGTACAGCCATGAGCTGGAAACTAACGAAGCATCCGATTACAATACATCTAAAATACGGGGGTTGTATAGAGCATCGAATTTTGAGAAAATTGCTTTTTTTTATTTTTTGTTTAATTATGTTTTTCTTGTCAGGTGGTGATTTGTAGGCTTCAGTTTATATTTAATTGGTGTTGGGCAAATGTTGCCATAGGAAAATTTAAATGAATCAACCTTGATTTACATGTTATACAAAGGGAAACCGGAGATACCGACAAGCTTCTGGTTACTGTTCTGTGAGAATCCATTCGATCACTGATCTCAGAGCCTCCCCCCATTTCTCCTAAACTGGCCCAAACCATGCTGTGTACCTTGATTGTTTATTATTGTAATATTCCTCTGTTTTTATCCTTGTTCTGTTCCCGATCCCACCCTAACAGACTGATATAGACTCTTTGCCATTCTTTAGTTCACAAACCCTCGTCTCCCTCTATTGGTTGTAAGGTCTCCATCTCCTTCCCTGAGCCGGTCATACAGGACTGTGGGCTTTTGCTCTCCCGACCTGCTGCTGTGGACCTGAGTGGAGAGACGCTGAAGCGCAGCTCAAACCTGGATCACCATGCCCCGTGGAGGGCTCACTGACGAACCCTTTGCCAGACAATGTTCCTGGACACAGCGTGGTGCTGTGCTTTCAGGAACCTTGTGATCTCTAAGCGTGCAATCAGGAGCCAGCGTGTGAGCAGATCGGATCCTAATGTCCTTCTGAGTTAAAGTGGGCTGCTTTAATGAAATGCAGCATAGGGATTTATAAGGCTCTGACCATCCATGCATATACATGCAGTATTTACATATATAATATACATGGAAGATCACTCAGTTTATCTTCTATAAAAATGGCAAAAATAGGAACGCTGGGCTAATGATTAGAATATGTATACATTTAAAAAACAAACGGAGCGAGGAAAGTCATTTATTTTGGAATGATGGTAAGTCAGACAGCCTTTGTTCATGTCTTTGGAAGTGTATCTTTCCTCTCCCCTTTGGTCCTGGCTAAGTAGAGAGCTAACGATGCGTCTGCGAGGTCCCGTGTGACCTGCAGGGGACTCTGTTCGTTCTTGGGGTGGCTTCTGAGCCCCCCGAGTGCAGTGACTTATAAAGGAGAGGTATGGGTATGGGGGGGCAGGCTCTCCCAGGGTTTGGCAGCTGTTGATGCGCGTAACGCTCATCTCCCGGTAGCGAGGGCAAAGCCTCCCCGACATCCGCCTGCCTGCGTCGCTCGCCTCCATCTGGAGAGCTGTCCGCTGGTGGGGGGAGAACGGAGCTGGCAGAAGGAGGTGCCTGCTTGCATTCCTGAGACAGCGGGCGACCCACAATGCCTTTCATCTCACAGCTCACAGCCCAGCCACCCTGGTGGTTGTAGGGGGGGCAGTGATATCTGGCAGTTTCTTGCACTGTCCTGCCTCCCCAGCTGTTCACACCCGTGTTGCTCCCCCTGCTCTGCCATGCAGAGCTCGTCTGTCAGACTGGTCAGCTCCCGCGGGGTCAGAGGTCATCGTGTAACTCTAGTGACTGTTACACCAGCGATTCATGGTGGTTTTGTTGAGGGCGAGCTAAGCGTGGCCGCTGTCCCCAGGGTTAAGGTTTGCTGAAAGGACTTGGCCACGGCGGCGCTCGATGAATGTCGTTCCTTCTTTGTCCCTAGGGACTTGGAATGCAAGACTTTCGGTGACCTACTTTTATGCCTTTTCCAGGCTTCCCTTTGGTAGGGGGTCTCGCTGAGATGTTGTAGTGGGAGTGAGATGAGACAAAGCTGAGTCTAGCCTATTGAGATGAGCTGAAAGAGGTGTATGGGCATGCCATCCAGGCAACCACATCCTGCTTCCTGTATAGGAATGCTCACCCTGAGAGTTCACTTTTCATGTTGTCTCACATATCCGGCACCAATCCCGCTTTCGGCATCCGCTGCCAAATTGGCAGCTGGCCGCTTCTGGCTTGGATGCGGTGGCGCCCCTTGTCTGTCGTGCCTGGGAATGAATTGTCTGAACGTATGACCGGTGACTTCAACCGGTGGCTTCTGTTTCATCTTAAACACTGGGCTTTGTCCTGGGGGGGTGGGTGGGGGGGAGGCATGCTATTAACCTTTTGTTACCCACACATACAGGCAATGAGTTACTGACCAGGCAGCCTGTGGTTGAAGTTGGTTGCTTCTAAGAACATCCCTTACATCTGGTTTGCTATAGCTCATACAGTTTCCTTCAGATGGCAAAAGATCTTATCATAACACTCCTGTTTGCTGGACAGATCTGCAGAAGGTCCAGATTCTGTGTTGTGAATATGCATTTTTCTGTTATACAAAAAAAAACATGCTCCAGTTCCTGTGTTTACCATATAACCTTCAGACTGGCTTTGATTACCGAGGACGAGACGAGGTTTTTTTATTTTTAATCTGCTTGTGGTATGTCCCTATCAAAGTGAACGCGGCATTTAGGGGCTTTGACACAGAAACGCACACACTCTTCATCTGGTTAAACAGCCGCCGGTGAATAATTAATGATAATCAAAGCTTTGTGATAATTAGAATCGGTCACCTTTTCCAGTCGACTTTTCTGGCTGTGATATTTACACTACTGCTTCGACCTGCGTCACCCTCAGAAGCAACATTCAGTTTTTGTTTAGTTTGGGTGGGGGAGGGGGATTCGCTTTCAGGAGTATGTCTGCCCCAGTGGTGGGACCTAAACAGCTTTTTTTTGTGGCTTGGAGGACCATCATCAAGGGAGGAAACTGTCTTGTGTGATTTTTCTTCTGGGGACCAAGGGAAGTGCTTGACCTTGTCAGTGCCAGCAGATGGCATGGCGGTTGAGGACATCAGCCTGTAATTTGAGTGCCACAGCTTGAATTCACAGACCATGCTGTGACTTTTTTTGATTAAAGTACCTAATAATAATACATATGCTGTTTATTTTTCCTGCACTGACAAGTAAAAAAAAATTGCTAGGTCACACAAAAGCATCACTAAACAGCATAATTAAATTTTACCTGATGTGTCATTTGCACCTTGTCTGGTCTCATCATAGAGGGTCAGTAGTCCATTGTTTTTTCCACATGCAGGTTTTCTTCCATTCCTGTGTGTTTGTCCTGTCGGATGCTGCTTCCTGGTGCTCCTGATCTCCATCTGATCCGTTAATCCCTGTTAATCCTCAGTGCTGCACTTCTGAAAGGGCTGTGTCGTGCATTACGTGAAAGCGTCATCTGCGCTCGGCATAAATGACATTGTGGTTTTTCTCTAGGTTTACAGTGGGGGTATGGCAGGTGAATAACTTTTCCCCCAAATAGGATCCCCCTCATTCCATCATATTTGATGTTATGGCTGGGAACTTCCTTCCAGGTCACATGATAGTTTTTGTAATTGTCATATTTATTTTCGTACAGATTCCATTTATTTAATTTTTTCTTACTATTGTTTTTTCTTTGTTTTTCTCTGAGCCTCCTAACCATGGGAGTGAGGTGGTTTGGGGGGGGGGGGGATCAACACCTGGGACTGTGACAAGTGCTTCCAGGGCTCTGCTTGACATACAGGCAGCCAGCTTTTAATTTTCTGTTCTCCCTGTGTGAGGCGATTAGGGCAGCCCCCCCCCCATCCCATGTCTCCAAATGGTCACCCTTAGCTGCACATGGCTGCCTTTGAGGAAGAGCGACATCCAGGCCGTCCTCGGTCACGGGTGGCCTGGTTGGCAGGTGACTTAGCTAGCAGGCAGGGTGCCTGACGGTTAACCTGGCTGGCTACGGTCGAACGTCCTGTGATGTATTATTTGGGGGCGGATGAGCAAGGAAAGGACACGCGCGACAGCAGAGATGCTGTGTTTATTCAATCCAGGGGGAGTTTTGTGTAGGGGGCTGGTTGGGCGTTCAGGACTGCGGGAGTCCTCACTCTGCTCCAGGTTCATCTGTAAATGAGTGTTGTGCAAATGGCGGTAGGCTGCTTTTAAAGAATGCAAATGACAGGGTGAGCACTATTCATGAAGAATTTAAATTGATTCGTTTGTTTTGAAGGATTACGATAAGTAATTCAGGCATTCAGGATAAGTAATTGATCCGTGGCGCTATCTGGGAGGATATTATAGAGTGATTTGGATAGTGGAGACAGCTGGCTTATTCATTTTTAGACGTGTGTTGTTGTCGTTGTGGCCCTGCAGCCGCATGCTAGACCGGCTGTCCAAAACACCGGCCCTGAAGTTCTGACAGGTGGCTGCTGTCCAGGGTGCTGACCTGGGCACACAGTCACCCTCCTGGTCGGAGTGGCAGGCATATGTAGCTTCCGGAGGTACTTTTGGACTAAAGGAATGTATTACTGCTGCATTCGAGAGACCTGTCTGGTGCTCCGAGCTGTTTGCGACACTGGCTTACGACAGACTGAACTGTATGTTGGCGTGCGGGAGCTTCTCTGATCCAAGGGCCATGTATCACATAGTGGGCTGAAACGGCCCCAGGGATTAAGACCGGCATCCCGGCAGCTCCCCATGGGGGAATTGCGATTAATAACCAGAACACGGCGTGCCGCTGCTACGCAGTGCAGGCAGGCACGGGCGACAGCTGCCCTAGCTGCATGATGCAAGCCAAGCGCCCGCCTCCAACTTCTCTCCCCTTATGTTTGCTGCCTTGTTGTTAGAGCTACGCTAACCACGCTGTTTTGCAGACGCAGTCACTTGTTAGCCTGTAATGCCATGTTCAGCCAACCCATTCCTCTGTTGCAGGTTCCTTTGTACATGTGTTATTGATTTATGTGTCATTATTGATTTAATGATTTGTGTGTTTCCCTGCTCTGCCCTCAGTGGTTGGGTTTTAGACATAGCCCATAGCTTTCTCCTAAGACGTCAGCTTTCCAGCAGAGCGTCAGAAGATGTAATGTCAAGGTGTGAGTTAGTCTCTGTAGATGTCTTGCTTAGGTTGTGTTGGGGTGTGGCAGAATGTCAGCGGTGAGGCCTGGAATGTTCTGAAAGCAGGTATAGCATGGGACATGCGTCTTCAGGCCACCTACGAAATTTGGACTCGTTTGGAGAGGATGGGGTGAGAGCATGAACAGGGACTGACGAAAATGGCCTGCAGACAGTTGAGTCTCAGTCCTGTTTCTCTGTGATTCTGTTTTCTGTCACGTTAGGGCAGGGAGGTGTGACACATAGCCCTACCCAATGCCCTGCCCCCTACCGACTGTAACCGCACCCAGACCCAGACCCTGACAAAGTACGAAACGCGTACCCACCAGCTCTCGGACACTGCATCTCATGGGACCTTGTTGTCATGGTGACGTACCTGAGGACGGTGTC
Organism: Petrocephalus zakoni; assembly: GCA_026774425.1. NCBI lineage: Eukaryota > Metazoa > Chordata > Actinopteri > Osteoglossiformes > Mormyridae > Petrocephalus > Petrocephalus zakoni. The sequence continues at coordinate 3,589,796 of JAODKN010000044.1, forward strand.
CTCGGGCATGTCATCAGTGGCTTGCAACACATGCCAGCAAGCCACAATCTGTTACTCCTACACTGCTAGCATTACTTGGGCAGCTTAATAACGTTTGTATGTTTTTGTTTTTTTCATGCTGTTGCCTTGATGGACCGCTCAGTTAATTAGAGAGAGATCATCAGCTTCTTTTCCCCCTTTTATTTAATATGCCTAATGGAGTAAATTTAATGGCGGCAGTACGCTTTGTGTGTCATGGTCTGCCACCTAATGTGCTTTTTGGTTTTTGTATTTAAAACAATGTTTAACCCCTGCTCACTCTGTAGCGGCTTGTACTGTTTGTGTCGGAAGGCTGGTGCTTTTGGGCAGGCTAACGAGCCTTGCTGAGATATAAATATCTTTTTGACTAAAGCTAGCTTGGACATAATGTGTTGGACACGTAAATTAGATGGAATATTTGGTTACATTCTACTAATGGCTCAGGACAGCCAGATTCAGGGCTCATTCATCTCGGAGGTAGAAACCGTGATCCCCATTAGCTGGAAACAAATTCCACTGGCACTCATGGGATTCGTTCTCGTGGCCATATTAGAAGGGCCCCTTCAGCGCCTTGTTCCCCCGTAGGCTGTAATAAGATGTCACACACTTTGCTAGCAAAGTAGTGGAGGAAAACGACTTTTACCTTGTGAAGACCGTGCTGTTGTATACTGCAGAGTGATTTGGGATATTTAGTATGGTTGGCAAACCTTTGAGGGGACATTAAGGTGCATTTGGTTATGACATTCTATTCTAAATGATTTTATTCAATGTGACTTTAGTTTATATATATATTATTGGGTATTTTTCTGAAACAATTTATATTAAGTCCTGTTCTTGGAAGTTCTTCAGTATGATGCTCTGCTGGGAATTTGACCAGCAACCTTTGAATTTGCTGTCAACCAGTGTCTGTATGTTACAGAATCTCATTACATTTCCTGCTCTCTCATCTCTTTTCTTCACCCGTTTGGCACTGACAGACACTTTTATCCTTTTATTGCTTGTGTTCAGATCCAGAATTTCCTGAGTTGAATAATCAAGCAGGCCAAGTGCTGGTTATAAGGATGTGCCAGAACTAGGGCTGTAGAGACTTGGGAGATGCAGAAGCTTCACGTGAACCATGAGAAAGTTCATCACTGCCAGATGTATCACAAAATACTGTTATGCATCACCTAAAATCCCATTGCAGTGTTATAACTTTGCCAGCATGCAGGGTTGTGTGGGGAATGGAGCACTAATTCCAAGCGTCTGCTTGCTCTATATGTTTCAGTAATATCACTTCATGACATTCCAGTGCAGCAGTCTGGGTAAAAACGCAGAGGATATGCCTGAAAACTGGGAAGTGACTAGAACTTTTGGCAACAGAAGTGTAATGCTGAGCGTCACAAACCGCCAGAGGTCTGTCCACAATCTCAGTTTAAAGCACCTGGGAACCTCAGCCCCACAAATGTCTGCATCCTTCTCATCTTAAGAGGTGCGTGGTGGAGCTGATGTTGGTGTGTTTGATGATCTCTGATATCGCTCTGATTGTGTTTTCTAAAATCATCTTTGTTGGGCATTTGAATGATTGTATCAACAGAAAGCAGAACTGACAGATTAAATGTACAAATGTGGTTACAAATGCATCATTTTGGAGGGAAGAAGAGAGACAAACAGTGGACATGACCCTAGCATTCAACAAGTCTAACTTCTTATATGGGGATGTGGATGTGTTGGGCATTACGGTTTGTGTCTCTGCTTTCATGGTTTAACCATATAAGTATCATGCATTATGGATTCTGCACACACTTAATGTGCTCTGCTACTGTTAGTAGGAGAAATTTGCTACAAATAGTACATGGGACTATGTGTTTTTTCTTCTGAAGTTTGTTGCAAATATTGCATGTAACGGATGGTAGGGGGAAAGTAAGCCAGTGCATTTATTATTGAATGTTGCTATTTAGTCTCCAGAGACCTTGACTGGTGATCTGACTGCACCTTCACCTGGCTCAGAATGTTAGCTCTTAATAGTAACTTTACTAGCACAATCTCTTCCACCAGGTGGTGCAGCAGGCATCTGCTCTGCAGGTCGAGTATTACTATAACCAGTGCTGCACAACAGTAATTAGTCTTCTGCTTTGTGCGTGCTGCTGCAGTTATAAGTTCCTGAAGATGATGCGTCTTAACTCTCCTTGGCTTGTAAGGAATATCTCATTATTTGCACTTCTTAGCTATGTTAGTGTTAAATATTGTTTTTAAAGGATTGCTCCAATGTCTTTGACAAAATTCTTACTGTCAGATAATCAGTCATTGCTGTAAATATTGTGTTGGTGAATGTGGTTGGAGTTACACAAGCGGTGTAATCCTTCAGTATATTTGACATTTGACTCTTGCAAGTCAAGAACTGAAATACCTTTCCAGTCTACGTGAAGGCCATGTTTGAAGATCTTCTGAGGTTTTGTATGCAAACATCTAAACTAAGACCTATTTAGCAATGCAATCTGGCTTCACTTTGGTTTCAGTGTAAGAGACTCTAGGAGAATCCATAAAGTCTTCAACCAAAAAATGTGAGAGTTTAGATTTAAATTACGGATTGTTATCTCAGATTCCATGAGCTTTTATCTTGAGCACAGGTGTAATGGTCTATAACCAACTGTATGATTTATAAAAATGGGTGCAGATTTTATAAGAACGAGAACTGAAAGTGCCTTTAATGACATGAATAATCTGGAATAATCTGCATTCTATAGGTATCGCAACTCTAACTCATGACATTCCTGCTAGATCAATACTCAGCGTACACAGCAGTCACTCTGTACACTGTAGATGGGGGTGTTCCACGAAGCAGGATTTCTTGCTTAGCCGGATAGCTTGTTGGATTCAAGGTACTCTGGGCTAAATGGACACTTCTATTAGCTCAGACTACCTTAAAATATACCTTAAAATATCACTTACGATTCAGCTAGTCTGTGTGTTTTTATCTTTTTTGTCACTTCTTGATGCCTTTATCTGCTTATTGTTACTCCAACAACTTTGGGTTTTTGTGTTAATGTTATTTCCTTGGAGTCCTGTCTGGTTCTTGGAGTATGTACTCCATAGTTGCTTTGTCCTTGTTAGCATTTGCCGCTAACCTTATCAAGAAATGGTCGCTCACCTGCCTGATTTTTCTATTCATTTATTTATATATATATATAATTATTATTATTATTTATTTATATATTTTTTGAACAGCCATGACATCTGTTACTTTCCACAGTATGTTGGTCGTGGCAAGGAATAAATCACTTGGATGTCTGGGATCAAAACCCAAGAGCAATAGTAGCTTTGCATTCTTTTGACCCTCTAGCTGAAGGATCTCCAGTGGATTTTTTATCATCGCTTTTTGGAAATCCTTAGCTGCAATACTATATATTTGCCTGGCTCTGCATCAAGACTGCAGCTGGAACCATTGTAGATATCCACTCATTTTCTCAGGCCTTGCTCATTGGGACGTGTTGCCACGTGTGCTTTCATTTTGCATGGGGCTCTCAAAGAGCCGGCTGGCAGGGATCTCTGCCAACACCAATGTGCGAAAACGAGAACTGGTTCAGGTGGGAATCTGAGGATACAACAGGAATACGGTACAGGAGGATATTGTATCTATCCATTTTTCCTTTTACAATAACCATGTTTCTAATTAAGGTTGTAGTGAGGGGAAGCCTGTCTTGGCAAGAAAGGAGTGTGTCAGTCTATTACAGGGTGCACCCACACACAATCACATAGTAACATTTGGTGGTTTATTGTTATAAATGTCTTGTAGATTGTGCGGAAATAAAAGTACCAAGAGGGAGCAAACAACATTCTTCCCTCTACATTTTTGGCATAATATCACAGCAGTCAGTGGGTCTTGGAATTTATGGGGGTGTTTAAGGTTGCCTTGGTTACGCCCCCACATTTAAAAGCATGCTATGTTTTTGTATATTTATTGTATTTCTATTGCAGGGATTTAAATCTGTCCAAATCTTATCAGTTTCATCAGCTAATTTTGTCCTCTATAGCTAGGCTGAATTTTGCACAAGCAAATATGGGAGAACTAGATAAAGATCATCAATTTAATACTTTTTCTGTGCACTGTTGTATATTTATAGAAATGAGCCTTTGTCTGCAGGTGCACCTTTGCTTTGCTTGACTTGCTCTGAGGTCCTCTGTACTGTAGGTGGTCCTCCTCTCTGCAAAACGAGTAGATGGTAGTATTTTGCAGGTATACACCAGCAAGGAGACATATTTCTACATTAACTTGCTGTGCCCACTGGGAGAAGGAATCATAATAAAGGCGGAACTCAGCACTCGTATTACGAATTTGTGTATTGACCCATGGAGCAACAGATGCCGGAGGTTCTGTGAAAGCAGTGTTGTGGCAATATGTTCAAGGGGAAATCTTTTGGGCTGACAGAAATTGTGTGTATGTGGGGCATACTGCCTCATGCCATGTCACTCCAAGAACATGGTTGGATAATGTTGTCTTAGGAACGAGACCCAATTCATGGATCACTAGGGAACATGTTTACCCGGACTGGGAATGCGTGTGTAATGAGATTTCCTGTGCTGAGAGCCGGCATACAAGCTAACAAGCTTATGAAGCCTGAAGTGTCACAGACCTACACCATGGGATCAATTTGTTCAGTCTCCATTACTAGTGTTCTGGTTATACCTGGCACTAGGTGGGATTAGGCAACCACTGTGTATGTGTAATGGGATTCAGTTGGAGCATCCTGTCCTCTCTGTGATGTAGACCACCAGAAACATCACCAGAATAACATTTATAACAGTAATGCAAGTGATGTGTCCCCCTGAATCATTCAGAATGTGTTTGATCAATCAGATCATTTGAAAGCTTCTGCTGGTTAGATGAGTTCACTGTATATCATATATGATGCTGCCTTCCATTAAGCCTTCTGTGGATCCTTGTTTGCTTGATACTGGTTGGTGATCACTGTACTGCTTTCACTCTGCCCCACCTCCTGGTTATGAGATATTGGCCACCTCACTCCTGGAATTCAGAGCTATACATCATTATTGTGCAAATTACAGCCTACTAGGGGTCAACCATGAGTCAAACCGCTAATGCAGACGTCTATAAAAATGGAAATGAATGCGTGTGAATGTGTAATATGTGGATTGAATATGGGGTATTTTTGATAACATCCATTCCCATTTTGTGTTCATTTTCATACAGATCTGCTGACACTGGAGTTCTCACTCTATCTCAGTCTGCTCAGCTTCATAGCTGGAACAAATTTTAAAATGGGTTTTGGTCAACTGCACAGGAGTCAGTAGAGACGGGCGAAGCCCCCAGACATCTTTACGAAAACATAGGCCCACAGGAGTATGATGGTATCCGCTCCACAGCTTCAAGTACACTGTTCATAGATCGGTGCTTCAGTAACACCTCATGGGACATCATAACGCGAACAGCTTCAGTGAGTGCTGTGTGGGGCCCCTATTCCCTTCCTAAGTAGGTTTGAGGAATTGAACTGTGATTAGAATTTGCCCTGGTCCCCAGACAGCGGCTGAAAATCTGGTTCTGTGCAGTCACAGGCATTTTGGCAAATGCAGTCAGTGGAATTTTGGCTAGTACAGGTAGCCTTTGAGTTAATGATACATCTTATGTACACATAAAATACTAGAAAGCATCACTTGGGTTAAAGGACATTTGTGAGCTTCAGTTGGGTGACACATGGAGATTCCAGCTGTGTTGACAGACTCAATCTTGCTGCAGTCCGTTGTGGAATCTTTAGGAAGGCTGTTGTCAGGAAGGTGACAGCATTCAAATTAGAAAACCCTGAAATCCTTGTCTGTAAATCCCTGGCTCACAGTCAACTCTTGTTAGTGATCTTGTTTGTGTGAGTGTGTGTGTGAGAGAGAGAGAGAGAGAGAGAGAAATTTTGCTTCTCTTAAGAACACTCCAGTAATTTTCGAGTTTTCAAACACATCCTACATTATAAATTAAAATGAGATTTAGTAACCGTCATTGTTCCTCGGCATCACTTGAAGTTTTGAGAATACGTTGTGCTTAATCATAAGTTTTAGCTTACCCCCCACCCCCCAAGTGGTATATTTATAATGTAATTGTCCTGTTCATGATGTGCTCTCATCATGAACATCATGACTGATTCGATGAGGACACATGATTCTGAAGTCTGTTGTGTGACAATCAGTATCTTATGGCCTGTGATAGTGAGGTAAATGTGGCACATATACCTGTTTGCCTGTGTTCTGTGCCCTGGGATCTCCCTGCAAATATCACAGCCTGAAATGTAACTGTTAATACAGAGGTCTTTTAACCACTGTGTCTATTCGATTTAGTAAAATGGCGATGGAATAAATGCAGTACAGGCTGGTGTCTGGGAATTGTTGATATTTTTGTCAGCCGTTACCCTCTATTAACAGGCAGCGTCATGCTGCATGTCTGCCTCTTCATTAGCGGAACTGAAACGGATGGCTGTAGGGGAAAAATGACCTTGAATCTTCACAGCATTGGTTTTCTTGCTCAAAAGTGAAGTTGACTTTGCAGTAGCCATGTGAATCGTAATGCCACAGTGCAGGTTTGTGTTTCCTTTGTACAGCTTGATGTTCCTTGAGACAAATCTGATTAGGCACATAGGCCAAAGGTCCAATGGGAAGGTCCTGCTGGGACTTTTGGACTGCTGGCCTTTCATACTTGTTTGTATTGGCCTGGGACAGCCTGCTTGTGGCATCTGCCTGTTTTGGAGGTTCTGGAAGAGGGAATACCACTGAAGGATGACATATGTGATTTGTACTGTTCATGTTTGACATAAACCGTTTCCCCTTTTTATTGTATAAGAACCATTATTGTAATTGGTTTGTCTTGGGGGCTTTCCAGTTCATTACTCGAACCTACTGAGCAGTGGGAATGCCCGGAATGGGCAGCCCCGTCAGGCAGTGTGTTGTAGCACTATCCTCGCTGTCCACGGAGCCGCACAGGTTTGTCAGTCCGAAGGCCCGCTGACCCATTTCCACTTAAACATGGTTATGTCTAAGCCCAGTCACCCTGACACCAAAGTTCATACACACTGAATCCTACATTTTACATGGCAGTAATGCCAAACTTAAGCTGCCAGAGGGGGCAGCAGTGCTGGCAGCTGTAGATGTTGTGAAAGTGATTTTGTTGCTGGACCTGCAGTGTGAGGGGTTTGGGACGAATAGCTCTTGCTTCTTCGCTCATCATGTTCCTGTGTGTCCTACCACACTCTGTCAGATAGAGATGTCAGTGTGTGTGCAGAGCAAGCAGGTGTAGTACTGTATGTTCAACAGTAGTGCTTGGCAGTATGCTGCTTTATCAAGTAGACCGGGTTTAGTTTTCCATATGCTTTGAATTTTTCATATGCCACCATACCATAGCATAGCTGGAAAAACAGCTGTAATACTTCAGTACGCAGCAAATTGTGTAATATTTTTCGCTGCTAAAACTGCTATGCAGAGTGTATTGAGAGGGGTAGCTGTGTGTACCCTTCTTCTTAACAGTTATAACAGTTCTCCACATGTAACTGTTCAGCATTGTAGTACTTATAGCTACAGCTTCAGTCTGTGCTATAAAAGCAAAATCTAAACGCAAAACCCTAATATCGATTTTATCATGGTAATAATTGCCAAAATTATGCAGGTTAAGCAAACATGTTACCAAGCTAAATGTATGGTGTTAATCAATAAAACATGTCTCTATGGTCCTACATGTACATTGATCTAATGAAACATTTCAGTGAAACAATTTTTGTCAAGCTAAGTACACAGTTATAATCAATAAAACATTTTGCTATCAAGCTGAATATGCAATAATAATGTAATAAAACATTCATGCTAAATGTAAATGATTTTTAATAATTAATAAAAACATGCCTTTCAAAAAACATTTGTACACATTTCATAGGTGTAAATGCTTGCAGCCGCGGAAAGGGGTGAACTTGGAAAAAAAAATGCCATGATATACTGTGAAACCACCAGAATCTTAAAAAAAATATATAAAAAATACTATGATACAAATTTTTGTTCATCCCGCCCAGCGCTGTCCTAGAGTGCAGGCATGCTTTTATTCATTAATATGACTGTGACCTGCCCCATGTTCTGTGGGCTTACCAGGCCTAGGTTATTTATAATGATGAAAAGCAGGGTTTAATAAATGTTGTGTAGTTGTTCTTGTTGACTGATTTGAGATGTAGCCACTAAATCTGGATGGACCATTTTCAGCCCTGGTTGGGACCTTCATGCCTGTATAGGGTAAAGCCTGATTTATGGTTGTTCACAAAATTGACACTGTTAGTATCTAGTCTGACGTGCACTTCCTCAGAAATGTAACTCCGCGTTGTGGTGACGCAGACCATGCTGGCAGCAGTGTAGGCCATAGCGTAAGCTCTGCATAGAGCCTGCAAACAACCATAAATTCTTATCCTGAATGCGTCCTGGGACTGCTCCCTTGGAACAGCAGCGTGGTTTACACCAAATTGGTTTGTGTTTGGTTTTACAGATCAAGTTCACTGTCCACTTCCGTGCATAGCCTGTGTGTAAAGCAGCGTCAAACTTAAAGATTTTCATGACTTTGATGGGGGAATAATAAAAATCTCCTGTTACTCAAACCTAATTGTTCCCTTTTTAGGTATATTAATCAAGCCCAGGAAAAGTCCATCTTTGACCAGATACAACAATAGCTCTCGTTGTCATTTTTCTTGTTCAAACTGTACTTCTTTCAATCAGCTGTAATGAGGCCGCTTGCTGGCACCCCAGACAGCATAGTTATCACAGAGGTTTCTGCTAAGCTGCTTATCGGCCTCCCAGGGAAACACTGTCATTAATACTTCTCTAGATGTCTTCTTCGCTGTTTGTGGAAGTTCTTTAAGGTAAAGGTCCCGGCAGTGTGGGTGATTTAGGCTTTTTGTTTTTTAATCATGTGAAGGGAAACTGAGATGCTCCAGGAAGCAGATATATTCTGCACAATACTGGACACTGAAACGGTTACGTACAGAAATACAGCAAGTACAAGGCAGAATGCAATCAGCCATCCATCCATTTCCTATAACCGCTTCCCGGTTCAGGGTCACAATAAAAATGCATAAAAATAGAAATCATATAAAAATAAAACATAAAACGCATAAAGGCATGGAATTTTTTTAGGGACTGCAGATTTTAGTAGAGAGAATTCAGATGGTACAGTGAATCTAATAGTGACTTAAACAGTGTTTAACTATAAGCTAAGAACAAAGTTGTTCTTAAATAAATACATTGTCCTTTGTCCTTTTTAATGTTTCTCTTTGGTACGTTTTTTGTGTGCCTGTGTATGTGAATGTTTACACTTATGTGTATGATTGTATTCTTCATCTCTAGTGGCCCATTGTATGTTCACACTGTGGCTGCAGATGACCTTTAATTCCAGTCCAGTTAAACCATGGAGGCCCATGAATACTATGCGAATCCGGTGCATGTAAACCCTGCGGTGGTCTGAGATCTCCATTTCTATGGAATGGGGACCTGAAAGGGCTGATTGCCAGATGCCCACAGGCATCATGGTACATGTTTGCGGATGTAGTACTGCACCTAATAAGCTGCGTTTGCCGTTGAAGCACCGACAGAATGGAAGTTAATAAATGCTTTATGAACGCTGCTTGCATAGGTTATTTTATGGTGATGAGCAGATGGATTTAGGAAGCGTGCGAGATATCATATTGGATTATGATGGAGTAAAGGTTGCATCCTTGGCTTCCTGTTAGAGGCTTTGCTTGTACTTCCTTAAGTATCCTGAATATGCATGTGCATATGGTGTGATGGTGTGTGTGTATGGTCAGAATATTCTCTGCACGTATAGAATGTGTTCTGTCCATATACTCATCATAAGAAATATTGGGCGTCTCAGCTGGGCAGCCGTTTATCGCCCCAATATATTTCCGGCCTCTTCTGGCCACAGACTCCCATTGGTCCACATGTCCATAATTTTCATGGAGCCAGATGTTTCCGCAAATAGTAGGATTTGCAGCTTTGAGGTAAGGGAGCGAATGTTCAGTCCGATTTTTCTTCACTGCGTAAAGAATTACCCAGGAAAGACCAGGAAGAATCACCAAAGATTTTCGTTTTGTATGAGTTCGCCGTGGGTTTTTTTTTTATCTGTGACGAAGCAAACACTCAGCAACGTTGTTGGAATCAAAGGCATACTGGATTCAGCTGCTGGCTGTTGTTTTTTTTTTTGTCATCAAAGATTATTTTCATCTCCCCCTCCTTACACCCTCCCCCCCCCAGGTAATCTTGTATTATTGGATTTATGAATGGGGCCTGGAGTTCACTCGTTAAGGAACTGGAGCTTAATTGGTATGGAATCCATTCGAGGAGCAGGAGTTTCTGTCAGTTACCTGGCGTGCTTTGGTCCTTGTTTACACCTGTTTTTGTCATTATGAAAATGTTGGATTTTTCGGCGACTTTTCTGTCACAGACACCAAATCTCCTGGACAGACTAGTTGTCTGTATAAATGTGACATTAAAAATGATTTTCTACACTTGGCTTTAAAAAAGATGAGTAAAATGATAATAAATATTATAATTGGCAGGTAAAATTCATGTGCTGACAATGTTCCAGTGTGTGACATCTGGGGCCCCAACATGGCTTTGTCATCCCAGGCTTAATCACCTGTCAGAAGCTCTGAAATGAAGATTTGGGGGGGTGTGGGTGCACCCTGGAGACGGGCAAGCATGTTCTGGGGTGGTCCGTCTCCAGGTCTTATTCTGCCACCGGGATCGGAAACCCTCGCTAATCCTTTTGACAATGATGGGAGGTAACCGGGGCGGTCGGCCCTGCCCCCACAGCACAGATCCTCTGCGTCTCCGTTTTGGATTTACGCTCACATGTGTGTGGACCTCCCACGCTCTCTCCTGTTATCCCAGCGCATGCCAGATTCGGCCTGTTCAGTGACTCTTCTGTTGCCCTGGAGGCTTTTGTCTACGTAGTAGTGCTGAGGTGCTACAGCGCGCCCTTGGCGGTCTCGCTGAACCTCCGCGGCCTGCATAACAGCGTCAGCGCAGATGATAAAGCGATATGCATGTGATGTGTCCTTTTTGCCCGTTAACACTGGGTTGTTCAGGTGAATGTTGCAAAAGTGGCTCTCTTGAGTCATTGGCATTCCCTGACTCTAGAGCAGTACTAGAATCACATGAGCCGAGCATAATATCAGAGCACAGGATGATGGCACACATCTGCCACCAGGGAGCTCCCTGTGCCAGATCAGATGTGGCAGGTGAGGTGACATGCCCCAGGTGGGTGTCTCCCCCACTACAAACGGGCACGCAGACTTTTACACAGATGGGGGAGGGGAGGACCGGGCCAGACGTGAGAAAAAAGGAGGTGTTTATATATCTTTAGAGACGCTCTTGTTCCCCAAAGGCTCCCTGTCCTTTATCGCGAAGGCGACAATCTCACTTTGGTTTTACAGAGACCTCGGGGTAATTCCAACCAATATGATGAGATTCTTTTTATGTACAACATTCTGTCAAAGAACAAACCCTCAATCTTTATCCTACCCTGCTGTTCTGTAACCCCCCAAATTGCTGAACTATTAGGCACATTCTACAACCATGACGTGCTCTTGGGGTCCCTGAGTGATTAATCACTGATCATTTTGCTGGAGAGCGCATACTAAAGTGGCCGTTTATCCAGCTGCTCTCATTAAAGCCACTTCCTGTTTGTCCACCATTTTTGATTGGCAGGTCTTATTGGTTTGTCCATGTGCTTGATTATAATTGCAAACCAGCTGGGCGTTAGAAGTTTTTCAGAAGCTTTTCTGGCTTGCCGTCACTCTTGCAGCATGGTGTTGAGGGGGTGCCCAAACCTGGCGACGAATGTGTACCCCCATCTGCCCATGTGCCTGGCTCCAGGTGCGAGTCGACGGGGCGGCCTCTGCAGGATGCTTGGCAGAAAGCGTGAGCCACGTCTCACGTTGGATCTCCTGGTGCCAGCGTCCATATGGAAACCACTACCTTAATGATTCAATTCAGTTTGAGTTGAATTTAATCATTAAAGCTGGTGTGTCTGGCGCTGTGGGTTGGGATGTTGCCTGTGTGATCAGAAGTTCGCCAGTTCAAATCCTGTGGTCAGCTGAGTGTTTTCTCTGTTGGACCCTTGAGTAAGACGCTGTAGCAGATGGCTGACTCTGCTTTCTCAGTTGTACATTGCTTTTGGGCATTTTAAATTTTTTTTTTTATTATTATTTATTTATTTTTACTAGGCACAGTCATCTCCGATGTGTGCAGATGCGTGGTAAGGTGTTTTTAAATTGGTCTGAAGGGTGGAGGTTATTATCTGCATGCAACAAGATGTGGCATCTGTCATGGTGGTGGTGGTGGGGGGGGGGGGCTTCAGTGCAGATGGATTGAGCTGGCAGCCCTGGGCCTGCGGGGGACAAACCATCAGCACTGACGCCAGCTGCCAGGGTACATGTTGGGGGGTCCCCACAGGGTGTCCAGAACTTACAGCTGCTGTCACACAGTTTGAGTGAAGAACATGTGATGAGCAGCCGGGGGTTGGTTTTAATAATTATTTGTCTTTGAAGATTCAGGTTTTCACAGCTGTGTTTGGGCTGGAAGAAGCATGCAGGTGGATTGATTCATATGGAGTGCTTCACGTTCTTGTTCTAGAGCCCGGTAGGCCTCGGTATACCTAGCTCCCACCGCTCTCGCTGCCTGACAGACTGAAATCGCTGCTGTGCTGACGCCGCTGGAGCCTCACGCGTAGCAAAACGGCTGAACATGCAGAGTTGACCCATAGGCAGAGGTCCGGACCACACGGGGACTAAAAGCGTTTGCCTCATGCTCTGTTTCTGTCCGACTTCAGACAGGCCTGTTTTGGTTTATTCACCGGGAGTCAATGTTTCTGTACTTCCATGTCCTGGTGTTTTAGCAGTAGTGTAAAATTCACCTGAGTTTACTCAGGATTACCACTTATGATCTAAGAGTTATTAACATTTAATAACTCTTGGTGAACCCTGTACATGAATGGTCCTTTAGATCTGGGTGCAGTCTAGATGTTCCCTAGTAGGTCTGAGCCAAGATATGGACTGTCTGATACGTTATATAAGATGTCTCCTGTTTGGGGAAGAAATCCAAGATGCATAGCTCTGGTTATGAAGGCCTCTGGCAATGTTGGGCTTCCAAGCCACTTGTATGAATGTTTCTCCGTGTCCTTCCAGAGCCACCCTTCGATCCCGGACCACCCACCCCCCAAAAAAAGAAACCACCTCCCAAATTTATCTGTGCTTTTACCCAGCACTTGTTCTTTCGCTCATCTCAGCCACGTCTGCTTCCAGAATCCCTTTTATCCTTTGAAGAGCTCTTTACAGGCTGCCTAGAGGCACCGGGAGAGACCCACGTTCATAGATAATACATCTCTCTCTCTGGCTGCTGTCACAAAGGCCCTGGCATTTCCATTTCTCCATAATATCTCGAGGAATACACTTATTACTCTGACAGTAACTGTAGGAGTCGGGACTCTTGATGGAAGGTGAGCCGCTTATTATTGTCATTCATTTTTTCCTGTGCGCACATCCCTGTGAAAATGGCAGCGAGTAGGATTTGGATTTGGGTTTGGACTTTATGCCGGTGCTTGTTTCTGTAGGAAAGGAACATAACCGTAATAAATTTAGTTACCTAATGTAAAAGGGTAAAATATTCCTTCCTTTCTTCAGTCACTCATTCATTCAGTTATTCAACCATGTATTTTGCATTCCTGCTTGTCCTATGCAGGGTCCTGAGGTCCGGAGCCCAACGCACAGCCGCAAGGGCTAGAAGTATTCATGTGTAAAAAATTTTATGATGGTTTGCACTCCCAAATACTCCAACAAAAATCTGCAGTGGTGTCTGCTTCACCCCACCACCGTATGAAGCTGTTTTTGTTTGTGGAGCACAAACTCTGCGGCTTTGACGACCTGCTGCTGGCTTCATCCCTCGTTTCATCCCACTATGGGCCCAGCTGTACGTAGGCGTGGCTGTGGCCTCCTGAAGCTCCGAAAACATCCCCGGTCAACAGAGTCGGCATGTAATCCAGGCGCTGGTGAAAAGCTGCTTTCCGCCTTTTCATCCCCCTCCCCTCTAGATACAGCATCTGAGATGAAGCTCAGTGGTGGTTGGGAGAGGTTGGTGGTTGAGAAGAGCTGGGCAAGAGATTTAATTACATTAGAAGTGGTAGTAGCAACCTATTTCCAAATTATTTGGAGGATATGGCCCCCCACACTGGAATCATCTGCATGTGCAATGGAAATGCAAAAAGGCTGAAAGGAAACGCAGACGGAGGCGTCGGACCCGGAGCCAGGCCGGGGGCCACCTAGTTACCCTGAGCGAGAGGCGGTTCGGTCTGGGAATGCTGCCCTCTTATTCCCATTCAGCTGCCGTGAGTCACTGGCTCTCTTTGTGCCGTTGTTCCGGAGCGGATTTCGCTTTGCTGACGGCACCCTAAATTGATACCAGACTGAAAAGGGAATTAATAGATATTTTAATGGTTTTATTACTGTTATTATAAACATGTGAGCGGGAGTGTCTAATGCGATGGGAGGGCTTGGGACGGAAGATGGTTTGAGGGGAGATTTACTGAGGTCAGAAAGTAGGCCACAGACTCTCAGCAGCTAACAGTCGCCGACGCTGGTGCTCTCTCGTTTTTTTTTTTGGAAATGTATTGTGACTTTCCCCATCTCGGTTTCTGATATACCACGAGGTCAGCATGAGAAATGAAATGAATTTTTTGTGCTTTGGGAGTTTTGC
>JAODKN010000044.1:3610457-3622806 GCA_026774425.1 Petrocephalus zakoni
CCCCGCCGCCCCCCGGCTGAGTGTCCTCTGGGGACGGGTCGCTTACCCCATCCCCTCCCTGCTGCCGGGCTGAGTGACAGAGCGGGAGGTCTCGATGCTCCCGTCCGTCCTCCGCCGCCGGGCTGAGTGACAGAGCGGGAGGTCTCGATGCTCCCATCCCTCCTCTGCTGCCGGGCTGAGTGACAGTGCGGGAGGTCTCGATGCTCCCATCCCTCCTCTGCTGCCGGGCTGAGTGATAGAGCGGGAGGTCTCGATGCTCCCGTCCGTCCTCCGCCGCCGGGCTGAGTGACAGAGCGGAAGGTCTCGACACTACCTGAAGACTGCTGACCTTCACTAGCCCCCGAGGTCTGGAAATTGTGGGAAAGCTTCAGCCATAAATCCCTGTGAGCACCGCGCAGTGATAAATAATCAGTGATTCATCGCTAATTAGATGGAACCATTTAAAAATACCACCAGGACCAAAAAAAAATAATTATTCTGACAAATTGAATTTTTGCTCAGAGAAAAATAAATTTCCCAGGGCAGAGTTGGAAGACGTGGTTTGCCCTTGGTATTTATAATTTTTTATTAAGATGAGACATCAACAAAGTTTTTCAGCAAGGAAACCGTGCTGTAATGGCTGGGATTTGTGCCTGGGGTTTGGCACGCCAATGTCGGTGCAACGTGCAAAGAGAAGCAGCTCTATGAAGGTGGATCAGAGCCTGGGCACGAGCAATGAGTCACGGGCAGATCTAGCAGGATTCTTCTCTTGCTCCAGTACTGTACCAGCCCTGAAAATAGGGCGTCCGCCTTATGTTTCTACTGTTTAAATTTATGCCCCCCCCCACCCTTTGTGCATATGCTGCTTTGTGCCCCCCACACCAGGCGTCTCCTCCCCCGACTTTACACGTCCACTCCCAGCCTCGTCTGCTTGGGAGACTTGGGCCTCGCACCTTTACCGTGACACAGTGCTGAGCCAAACAATAGGGGGTGCTGTGCCTGTCATCAGAAGGTTGCCGGTTCAAATCCTGCGATTGGCAGAGTGTGGGCCCTTCTGCAAAGTCCTTAACCCTGAATTGAGTCTCCTTCTCAAAAGTGTATGTAGCATTGAATTAATGTGTCTGCTAAATAAATAAAATATGTAGTAGAAGATGGAGTCAAGGGGCCCTTATGGCAGGACTGTGCATCAGCAAGGGGCCCCCTTCCTTTAGGTCAGGATTTTTTCCCTGCCGTGTTCAAATATTGAATTGTTTCGGGCATCAGCCAGAATGGAACGATCCAAGCCCAGATGTCACGTGAGCTGTTAAAACAACCGTCAGGTGCGTGTCGCATGTCAGCCGGCGTCTCCTCCATTTGGATCAGACTGCAGAAGCGTCCCATTTCGGAAGATCTACCAGCGGACGAGGAGAATAAATTTTATCATTTCCCCCTAGGATCTAGACAAAAGAAATCTTATTAAAGGCCAAATGAGAAATTAAAAATTGATGCTTTGTAGTTACTGAATTAATTCATATTATATTGGAACAGTACAAACAATGAAGTGTCATAACCATAAAACATTATATATGGGGCTACATATTATTGGGGTAATTAGTAATGGTGACCACGATTGTGCTGCAGTAGTAATATTGCAATAGAACAGCTGAAATGAAAAATAGACTATCAATTTAGGTGTTGCTGAGGTATGACAAATTTATTATATTTGGTGGTGGTAGGTGTAAAATATTATTATAAACTTAAGCTTTGGCAGCAATGTTATTGTTGGAGTAGAGCTTGATTATTCATTGTTGTCTGAAAAGTTATTAATAACCTGAGGAAGGGAAGCGTATAGATGATTATTGCATCTTTCTGAGGAGATGTGGAGGAATGAGCTGCGCAGTCACGTGCCGTTTGCTCACCTCCCTGCCTGCCTCACTCGGCGGTGGCCGGAGATGCAGTGCCAGAGGTCGACCGCAGCTACGTAGCTGTGCTGATCTGCCATTATCATTTAAGGCCCATTTAGGGGCAGTCAAGTACCTTGGTTTCCTGTGACATTTCTGATTTGATTTCTCCTCCTTTGAAGAATCCCTTGGCGCCCAGTGCTGTTCCTGATTTCTGATGTTTGACCACATTTCTGTTGTCTCAGGTGGTTAATCAAAGGTGCATAGATAGCCCTGGGAGCCTTTATCATTTGGTGTCTGTTTAAGTACTTATCCATCGAGTCTATAGTGTTTATACTGGATGTTTAAGAAAATGGATTTATAGTGTTTTAAGCAAAGAAACAGCTGAAAGCCCTCTGTCTACGGCACGATCTTCGTCACTGATGAATGTCTGCAGCTGTCTGAAATGGGACGGCCCTTGGGGAGGAAGTGGAGTGCCAGAGATGAGGCTCTGGACAGATAATTGGGCACGGATGCGTCCCTCAGGCTCGCTCTTTTTCACGCCTGTCGTCTTATCCATCTTGTTAATCCCTGGGTCTCTGAGGAAGTTGTCAATAAATCCATCAGCGAACCTGCTATTGACGGACACACGGAGGTCTGTGTGTCGTCTGGCCGACCTACCTGGACGCCTGTTGTTCTCCTGACAGACCCCCTGGCCTCACGCTGAGCCCCAAAGCCTCTTCACCTGTCATGCGGCGATAACGTGCCTGATGTATGCAGGTGCCATCTGACGGAGAACTCGGGCACGCTGGCGGTGTCCGGCAGTCACGCGGATCGGACCGGACCTGTCATTGCTCTCTGCATCCGGGGTCCACAGAATACTTGGCCAGCGTGGCGTGACGGGAGATAAGCCCCACATGAGCCACGCCCCGGATCTGCAGCAGCAGCTAAATGGAAAAATGGGGGAGGTGAACGTGCAAAGCTCGCGCAGTGGAGACTCGCCGTGACGGCCCTCTGGGAGATGGAGGTGGGGGGGAGCACGGTCAAGCCTGTGCAGAGATTGTACCCCCCACAGCCCAGTCTGGATTAAATGGGGCAGGATTCAGAAGGCGAACCCCTGATGGCTAGCAGTGTGTGTCTGTGACGATACCGATATACACACAGCCTTCTCTGTGCTATATAAAGAGGTGGGAAACATACAAGAAGACACTCATTTCCCTAATTTCCCATATAGTCAGAAACCTATTTACCAAGCAGAGCCAGGACGGATCTCCTGGGTATTATGCGCAACAAAATCCCCCAGTTTTAGCCAATTTACTGAAATGTGTGAATTAGACACATCTTGATGAGCTCATCCGATTTATGTGGGATGATCCTTTGTTTGTCTGCTGTGTTCTCCTGTCTCACGGCGCCGGAGCGACGCGGCTGTTGGCCTTCGGGCTGCCAGATTTCGCCAGTTTATCCTCCCTTTTCGTGTCCTGCGAGCCGCAGACGGCCGGCCTTCCTTCTCAGCCTCCCTGAGAGACTGCAGCGGTGTTCATTAGGCTACGTCGACGTTCACTTTGCGGGGCTAGGGGGAAAGCCCGGATTAGTGTAGTGCTGAGTATGGTTTTTTTTTTTTGTGCCAAAATAAGACTCTATGGTGAACGCAGGCAGGAGAGCCGTCGCCTGTGGCCAATCCCGGGACGTCATTTATCGCCCGGTAGGCCTCTCTCGGGCCGTTAAGCGCCGGCAGACGTTTGATAAATCCTCCCATGAGAGGCATGGCAGCCCAGCCGTGCCAAGCGAAACCGAGTGTGCCAGTGCGTCGGGGGGGGGCTGAGAGCCCCCCGAGCAGGATTTAGCATCTTAGGAGGCTGGCAGAGAAAAGGCCAATCACCAGGCTGTGATGTAAAGAACTCATGCAAGTGGTATTGATTTTGAACCCTGTTTCTGAATTTTAGGAATACAAAAAACAATTGGTGAATGGATGGTAACCATGGTAATATCGCACAAACTGCCGTGATGAGATTAGCAGTTGCGCGGCCTGTGTGATTGCGCGGCGTGGCCAGTTTCGCGAGGGGTGCTGTCACTTTGATATATTGTAAACAGTTTTCCCTCAGCAGGCAATAAGCAGCAGGGCTGATTGCTAATGGCCTTTGCTAACAGCCTCGGCGTGCCGCCCCTTAGCTGGGGTCATGGCTGGGTTACCAGGGCCCCTTCCCAGGCCTCGCTGAGTCTGCGCCACCCTCCCACCCCGACAGGTCGACAGACGTGCCCCCCGGAGAAGTTCGACTGCGGTGGCTCCACCAACAGGTGCGTGTCGCTGTCATGGCGATGCGACGGGGAGCGAGACTGTGAGAACGGGGCGGACGAGAAGGAGTGCGCCGCAGGTAGGTGTCAGACCACGGGCTTGGGGCTGCAGCATGCCGCATGGCTACTAGGCTTTAAGAGAGAAAGTCTTCATCATAAAGCGGGGATCACACACCTGCAGGGCTGGGACTTCGAATACTACATTGCTTTGCAGGTCTGTGGTATATTAAAGTCAACCAAGTTCTGGAACAGTCGCCAGTGATGCTGTTCGGAGACCTGTTCTTATTTGTAAAGCAGATTGGGGCCCATTCCTTGGTCGATCACAGCGGGCAGATGGTGGACAACAGGGGCCCTGACTCGTCATGAAAGAGGCACGGCTGATACTTGGGTCTCTGTGAAATGTGCATGGAGTATTGGCGCCTTTTCTGGAACCTTCTTCAGAGTTTCGGGCTGGTAGGGGGCCCGACACCAGTATTTCTACTCCCTCCATTGAAACGCCGGCATCGATTTTCCCTTTTTTTTTTTTTCTTTTTCTTTTAGCCTCCTACTCATGTGATTACAGGCCTCTGGACTCAGACACAGATGTTTTATAATCTCTGTCTCTCCTCGGTCAGCCAGTCCCTGGTCTGTCATCTCCTCTCTTCTAACGAAGAGGCAGAGGCTGGACCAGTCTCTCATTTAACAGCACTCCTGACTACAGCAGCATCTGGGTGTCTGTCTGAGTGACCCAAGTCACATACTAGTCTGGCTGGCCGCTCCCCCAAGTGGAAGGATGCTTCTGCATCGAGGGGCCTTGCTCATGGTGTTTTTGCCACACGGCCGTCATGTGGGCCAAACTGCAAAGCTGTGTTTGATTTTGGGCCTTAGGTTTGAGATTCCTGTAGTTAGGGAAAGCAAAGCCTTGCAGCAGGATTATAGGACAGTGCCAGTTATGGGCTGGGTTAGCTCACTTCCTGCCATTAGATTTCCATGTGCAGCTAATGCTTAGTAGACCTGTTGGTCTGGAAGCTTCAGTTCACCCACTGCTTGATCGCTGAGGACTCCCAGAGCTGCACGTTAGCTTTTATTACTCACAACCCTGGCTTGTGGCTCAGGGAGTTTCTTAATCACGTGATCCTGTTTTGGCCAATCAGATAAGCCGTCTCTGCAGCCATAACTGTGCTCATCATTGGGGGGTTTTCCACATCATTTCCTATTGTGGAAGCACTTATTTCTCCCATTGTTGGCAATTTCGCAGAAAAATGAGCAGGGCTGGCGAGTGCAGCACAGTGGCGTGGGGGTGCCTTCTCCTCATGAGCGGCTGCGGGCCCAGCTCCGATGCGTGGGGGTGCCTTCTCCCCATGAACGGCTGCGGGCCCAGCTTTAATCCACAGCTTCTTCAGAGAGTGTAAACAAATCGATTTAGGAGAAAGAAGGGGAAAAAATGAGAATCAATGGCTTTTTTGCTGGGGTAAGGGTCCTCTGCAGGCTTTGCACACCCCGTCATGTGGACACGCCTCCTCTTGAGGTGCATTTTCCAAAAGCGCGTGGGTGCAATGTCACACCGGCATCTGATTGGCTGAGCACCACCTGGCCCCTTACTAGCTTTCACTCCCTTAATTCCGGAAGATTCCCTACGCTCCCAGCTCCTGCATCAGCTCCTTTCATCATTCTTTTTAAGAAAATGGATTTGTGGTCAAAAAGTTGCATATTTCTTAGCTGAGGACCTGAATTTGTACTTTTGTGCCAAGTAGATAAACTACTGCAGTCGTACAGAAAGGGTTGATTTTTAAGCCTTTTCTTATAAAAATGGCTGCTAAGCAACTCAAGGATATAATGTAACCCTAGGTGGGATGTGTAACGAAACCTTAGCGCAGTAAGCTCACTCTACTGATTTATGCTGTGCGGTGTGATGCTGAAATAACAGACCTTTGCTCTTTAATGTAAAGTAATAAGGTGCCAAAGGTGAAATTACAAAGTGCCCCCTGGTGTCCTGACATATGCATTACGGTGCCTGGTCACAAAGGATCTGCACACTGATAATGTATCTCAAGCCGCTAATGGCCCAGTATGTCGCGCCTGCATTCCGGTAGCTGTACTCAGACGCGCACCTCTATACTGTGTGAGTGAAGGCAGACGTTAGTAAAATGAAATTGGGGGGACAACAAAAGAAGCCGTATGTATCTGGGAACTTGTGACCCCTTGCTGGAAGTCGAGCCAATTGCATTGGTCCCGTTAGCCCCCACCCTCGAGACAGCCCTGTGCCTAATTTATGTGGTTTTTAAAATTAATCACGTCTGCTAATTGACTAATCCAAATGTTGAATTATACATGTGGATTTCAGCTGCAGAGCTCCTGATTAGCATAAAATTGCTCTTGATGAGGTGCTGGTGAAGCTTCCTTTATGGGAAGGTGAAAAAAGGTATATGCACTCAGTCCTGGGCCTCTACAGTCTGGATTTTCACAGCCTGTGTTCGGGGGAGAGCAGAAATAAAGAGCACAAAACAGTGATGTACAGCCTGGTATTAAATATCTCCTGATTAAAGAAAAGTACTTTTATTAGTGTGGAGATTTATGACATGCAGCCCAGAGTAATGAATCTGTTGATGTTGGGTTTGAGTAACGGCTCATTACTTTGAGGGATTAAATCACATAGAAAACTAGGAATTCTTGAGATCTTATCATGGGACCCTTGAGGAACCCTGAATAACTAAATGACTGCGGGAGAGCATGCAAACTCTACACACACTGAGCCATAGCAAACCCAGGTCACAGAGGTGTGAGGCAGCAGTGCCACGGTGCCCCCCCACTGCAAATCCTCTTCCCAGTCTTGGTACAGATCATCCTGAACGACACATGTTAGTACTTCAGAAATCTCACTGAACCTGCAAACCTTACCGGTTTCATTTAAGCTAGTTATGTCATAAACATTTTTTTATTATGAATTAAGAATCCACAATTAAAAAGAGAGATTGCGATTAACCAAGTTAAACACAGCAGTAACTTGGAACTGGAAATCCATTCGTTGTTCGTTTTTTTTTTTTTCTTTTTCTGACTGCATGCTTAAATATTAACCTTTGTCCTCTGAGTTTATATAATCTTTGACTTTAGTGAGGAGGTTGTAGGTTGAATATCTAGCGGTCAATATGCCATGCGTCAGTGAGTGGCAGCTCCAAAGGCCGGATTCCTGTCCTCACCACCTGCACTGGTTTAATTTTCTTCCTGTGGGTTACTTAATAAGACCCAATTGACTAAAAGCAAGCAGTGACTGATGACTCTGTGATCCCACCCACTGTGGATTTTATCTCACAAATACCTGTCTGTATATCTCCTCATCAGAGACTATATTAGTCACGCTGTTTGACTGGTGTCTGCTGGTGTGAATAATGTTAGCAGTGGGAATTATGCACTTAAAAGCAGACAGGCCATCAAACGTGCTGAAAGTTAGGTTTTATAAATATTAATTACAGAGTAATTAGAAGCCGCTGGTCCCTGGTAGTCTGGGACTGCAGTGCTTTTGTGGATTGTTTTCACCTTTCTTCCCTGTGGTCTTTTGTTTTTTTTTTTTTTGAAAATCCTCCGTGTTTGGAGAAGTTTATCGGGCCTCAGAAGTAGCCCGCAAAGCTTGAAGCGTCAGTGCGACGATATTTCTATAGCAGTTTGCAGCAGCCCCCCCTAAGCACTGGATTAGAGTATGAGGGTGCGACGTTTAATATTTAATCGGCCTGTTTTTTGGTATTGCCCCAAGGTGCTGAGAGTCCTAGGTAATGAGGTTCAGTTTGACGTAACCCCCCTTGGATGTTAATAGCTGGCATTGCAGCCCAGGTGGAGCTTGATAGAATGCCCCTGGGTGCCGGCAGGCGTGATGTTCAGGCTGTGACTTTGGGGGGAGGAGCTGTCAGCTTTAGAGTTATACTCGGACCTGAAAAGGGCGACCTGGCAGGAGGGAGTGAGGGGCCCTTTGATGGCTGCTGTCTTCGGACGCCCCTGGCTTCCCGTCACAAGTGACGTGCCTCCGGTAGGTTGTTGGCATTCGCACAACGTCCTTACCGTCAGGTTTGTGGTAACAAACTGAGCAGTTCTAATTTTAATATTTCTCCGAAGGGGATGTGACTGTGAAATATGGATTAAGTATTTGGGATGATAATGCATGCTTTTTATGACAATATCTAAATCATGAATATTTTATAACAGATTTTCCTTTTCCCCCACCCCGTTCCTCAAGTAAGTATTCTTGCAATGAGACTGGGCTTGGGCGGGCCGGGCTGTACTGGGCCCGCTCGATGATGATTGGGTGCCTGCTATTCTGCAGAAGCCGAGGGGACCAAACATATGGCGGTTCTGTTGACTCCTGAAGACCGTGCTGTTGACTTGTTGCTGACTCCCACTGAAGCTGAAGATCCATGATAAAATATGAAATACCTGATGACGGGGAATGCTTAATTTTGGAGATGTGTGGTAACAATAAGTACGATATGCTGGCATAAATGACGGCGCTTCATCCTTTTGTCCGGCGTCCAGTGCGCTGGCTTTCAGAGCTGGCCAGCTTGGTTTCCGGGCTGTGGGTGTGCCTCTTTCCTGCGGTCACTGGTGGTGATGGGTGGCAGGAGGTGTGTCTGCGTGTAGTAAGCCAGACTGGCAGGTCTGGTGGGGGGTGCCGTCTCCACATGCGACCTTCACCATCCCTCTGTGTGATGGGTCAGCCTCTGCCTACCACAGCCCCTGCAGGGCCTGGCTCGCAATCTAATTACGGCCGTATTTAAACGGATTTAACCACCTCATCAGTAAACTCCGCTCCAGAAGGGAGTCCTTTGATCAGCAGACTGGCCCCCACCCCATGGCCTTTCCTACCACCCCCCCGCCTTCCCCGGCACCAGGGGCTCTGTCTCGTTGCCAGCGTTTGCCGCCATGTATCACCGCTGCCTTCAGACGCCGAAGCACCTGAGTTTGTGTGCAGGGGCGTCTTGTGCTGTATTAAGTGCGTGCCGATTTGGCGGAGCGGTGCGGCGTGTGGATGTGCTCCTATCAATCCCCAGGAACCACAGCTGCAGTTTTGTTCAGCAGGTTTTCCCCGGAAAGCACTGTATTTCCATGCTTTAGGAATTTTGCCTTGACCGGAATCATTTACATCAGTACAATATTGCTGGTGTTGTTATGGCCCGGTCAGACCGGAATAATTACATAAGTACATAAGACATTAGCTAGCCGCATCGGGGCCTTCCAGGGGCGGATTTAGTCTGACTGATTGCATTGTGCCCCCGGCAGATGCTGCTAAACGGGCTGTGGGGCTGCTGACTCGCACTCTTTAGCCTGGAACGCGTTTGTGCTTTGGCCATTTTTCTATTCATTATTTATTGTCTGACTGCGAAACCAGGGGCAGCCGTTCCATAGAACAGGTTTAGGGCCTAAAAACAAATGACCATAGGTTTTGAACCAACAATATTCTGATTACAGGCCTAGAGGCCTAACCGGCTGAGTTACACACCCTTTTATGCCGTTTTTTGTGTGTGTGCCTGAAATGTCACCTCCTGTATGGTTTGGGGCACTGATCCGTATATAAAATCTCTGTGGACATTGTTGCTAATTGGCTTTTGGGTTGCCCGTTAACGCTGCTAACTTGCTTTTACTTACTGCCATTAGATCTCGCATGCTAAGCCGTCTGAAGCCCTAGCAGGAGGGGGCTCTGTCAGCATGGCCGAACTCGAGGTTTCTGTAAGATGTTCACTCAGTTGTGAACCAGGCTGTCAGAGCCCACAATGACAGTCATTTTTAATATTTCTCTCTGGTTACACAATGCTACTTTTATCGCTTTCTGTGGCTGAATGTTTGCTGGAACTGTTCAGCATTTCTAAAAGGGCCTTCGGGCTTATGAGTCTACATCCTTAGCTGTCACGCCCCCAGCTGTAATACCAGCGCTGTAGACAAACTTCGCTACTTTGGACATCATGGGCGTAGAATGTCTTGAGAGCTTCAGCAGTTTTATCGCTCCTTCATACGATAATGAGCCATTAAGTCATGCCCTTCCCTCTATAGCGGAATGCTAAAGCCCTTAGCGCTGTCATGAAATGGGCCATACCATGTGAGCAGTGCAGGGGGACGGCAGTCAATGAGCCCGGCGGAATGCTAAAGCCATTAGCACTGTCGTGAAATGGACTGTACCACGTGCACAGTGTAGAGGGATGGCAGTCAATGAGCCAGGAGGACGAGGCAACCCCGTAACTGCTGCCACTTCTCTTCATGTGCGTGCCCCCCCCCCACCCCCCCCCCAAGATGCCAAAGCCTGCGGCAGTGATGAGTTCCAGTGCGCCGACCGCAAGTGTGTGGCGAGCTCGCTGCGCTGCGACGGCGATGACGACTGCGGCGACGGCAGTGATGAGGAGGCGTGCGCCACGCCCACCTGCGGCCCGCACGAGTTCCGCTGCGACAGCTCGCAGTGTGTGCCACTGCTGTGGAGCTGCGACGGCGACCCTGACTGCGCCGACCGCTCCGATGAGTCCGCAGAGCGTTGTGGCTCGCGGCGCACGGCTCCCGTGGCCCCCAGGCCCCGATGCGGCTCCGCTGAGTTCCGATGTGGCAGCGGCGAGTGTGTGCGCCTGGCCTGGAAATGTGACGGTGACGGCGACTGCAAGGACAAGTCTGATGAAGTGGACTGCCGTGAGTGTCCCCGCCCCTGGCCAACCATGTGACCTAGGCCTCATTCATTTACACCAGGGGTGCCCAATCTTATCCGCAAAGGGCCGGTGTGTGTGCGGGTTTTCGCTGCAACTCCCTAATTAGATCTCCTGGATTCGAACAGCTGATCTAAAGGATCTAAAACCTGCATACACTCTGGCGCTTGGGGGGTAAGATTGAGCACCCCTGATTTACACACTACAGCACCACCCAACCCCTGCCACCTTTTTTAACCCATGATGGGGCACCGACCCCTCACAGGGCACACTCACACACCAGTCACTCACACACGCACACCTACAGGCAAGTTGGTAACTCCACTTCACCTCAGCATGTTTATGGACTGTGGGGGGGAAACCAGAGTACCTGAAGTAAACCCCACGATGACACGGAGGACGTGCAAACTCCACACACATGGAGCCATGGGGGAGACCCTGGCTGTATGTTGTATTACTTAGCAGTTAAGTTTCTGGACTGAAGTATTTTATATGTGAGGGGCGTGTGATTCTCAAGGCAAGTTTGTATGCACAAATGAATGGATCTTTGATTTGACATAGACACAGAGACAGACGGGTCTGTGGTGCCAATGGTGTCACTTAATTTCTCAGCCTGTGGCAAGCGCATTTACAGCGCATTAGCCTACAGTGAGCAGTAACAGGCAGTAATAAGTACGGCTTCACCTTACTGCTCCCCGGTCTTATGATCTCGCCTCTCATGTTTGTCCCCTCCGTGACTGGCAGAGAGGCCGTAAATGGATGTGACGTTTGCAGAATTGGTTCAGTGGCTGATTCGTTCACCTGTGATGAGATGTAATGCACGTCTAATGAAGACTGAAAACAGAGCAGAAACGACTCGGGGCTGTCCCCGGTGATCCTTGTGTGTGTGTGTGTGTGTGTGTGCGTGAGCTGCCGCGTCTCTCAGGTCATCACTTTCGGTAAGTACCGTCTATGTGTTCTTTTGTTTGGTTATTTTTCTTCCCCTGCTTCATCTCTCCCCTTCATCAGCCCTTCATCCTTCCTTTGATGTATTTTGAGTTCTGTTGTGAATTATTTAAGCCATCAAATGCGCGACAAAATGAATAAGTGTTCGCTCTCCATCCATCCCAGAGTGTTCAGCCGAGGTGTGATCAGGACTTCCTATCCGCTGCTTTGGTTCTCTCCCCCCCCCGCCCCCTGCCGTCGGCCTTCCTCGCACTGTCCGCTGCTCTTTCTTAGGGTCTCTTCCCTTTTGTATCTCGAACGCAGTTCTCGCTACCACCGCGGCCATAATTTTTTGAGCTTGCTTTCTTGTAATGCTTGATGATGGAGCCCGATGTGGTGAAAGACTAGTGGGCCATTTTGCCAATCTGTGCCGGTGTTTCAGGACCGCCTATGACCCCCGTGCTGTGGGAGAGGTGAAAGGTCACGGATATCTTTAGCTGAGGGAGGGCAATGGAGGCAAAGCACTGGATGGGGCCGGAAGCATGGATGTTGAGAGGTTGCTAGGCAACCCTTTGATTTCCCCTAACATTTTCGGAGTCCTTGAGTGTAATGCGGGGTGGGGGGGCGGGGTTAGGAGCCGCCAGGAAA
>JAODKN010000044.1:3708142-3732895 GCA_026774425.1 Petrocephalus zakoni
AGTATTCAGACCCTCTTCAATTTTTCACTCTTTCTTATATTGCAGCCATTTGCTAAAATCATTTAAATTCTTTTTTTTTCCTCATTAATGTACACACAGCACCCCATATTGACAGACAAAAAAAAAGATTTTTTGAAATTGTTGCAGATTTATTAAAAATGAAAAACTGAAATATCACATGGTCCTAAGCATTCAGACCCTTTGCTGTGACACTCACATATCTAACTCCGGTGCTTTCCATTTCTTCTGATCATCCTTGGATCACCTTCATTTGAGTCCTGTTTGATTGTACTGATTGGACTTGATTAGGAAAGCCACACACCTCTCTATATAAGACCGTACAGCTCACAATGCATGTAGGAGCAAATGAGAATCATGAGGTCAAAGGATTAATTAATTAATTTAAATTTAAGATTTTAGCAAATGGCTGCAATATAACAGAGTGAAAAATTGAAGGGGGTCTGAATACTTTCCGTACCCACTGTATAAGAATCTATTAACACATTACAATGCATTCATTAAGCATTATGAACATGATTATAAATATTTGTCGAAATATTAAAGCTATGTTTATGCATTTTTCATTATGAATGCTTCATGAAGGTTTCTTCTACAATGCACTATAGATACCTTAATAATGCAGTACAAAACCTTAATTAATATATCCACCATTATAATGCATTATTGATGGGAGCTTCATTGGAGCTTATGAAGAATTATAATTAACACTATAATGCGTTATGACTGTCAATAGAAGATACTGTAATGTTTTACTAATTCATATACCAACCATAATAATGCATTATTAAAGTATCCAAAGCTCATGATAGATGAAGCTTTAGAGTAAAGTGTTATCTAATAGTCTTATTTTGAGAATATTGTAGTGAGTGTTAAGATGATTATGTCTGTCATCCCAGTGTTCCATCTCTTTGAAACATTGTTGCAGGGAGTGGGGGATGATGAGGAGTTTGTGTCACACCTGACAGTCCTGGATCTCCTTGACCGTGTAGTCACTCCCCGCAGCGAAGACGGTCTTGGCATCAGGGCACATGGTGACACAGGAGTAGCTGCAGGACTTCAGGACGCTCTCAGACTGGCGCTTACCACTAAGTGCGTTCCACTCATACACGGCGCCATCCACGCCGCAGGACACGAGACTGCGGTCATCTTCACTCCAGATAACGGAGCGCACCTGCCGAATGGGAAACGTCGCCCAGAATGCCACCGTACTGTTATTTTTCATTACAATTCTTAATTTTTGCAGCGCGACTCTGGTAGCAGTAATTATTGCATTTTGTTGTTCTTCCCTAAAACAAAAGGAGATTTAACCTTTACAGAATTAACTAAGTCCAGTTCCCCTCAGGGATCAATATAGTTGTTCCGATTCTGATTAACTTGCTTTTTTAAGATTGTTTTCTGATAACTATGACTTTGCACATATTTATTAATTTTATTTATATAGCAGACGCTTTTAGTCAGTGCAATGTACAGTCAGTTGCTGCAGCAATTGGGGGTTTTGCACAGCGGCCCAACGGTGCAACCATTCTCGTGACTCTGGGATTTGACCCGACGACCTTCCGATCACACGCACGGCATCCAAACCTGCTGAGCCACATACCTCCCATATATTCATAGTCATTTTTGACTCTCACCTTTCCATTATGACCCTTGAGGTTCAACGTGTTTTCAAATGTTATACTGGAGTAGATGAGAATGATGTTGCCATTGACGGCTGCAAACATGTGTCCCCCGTGACTAAAAGCACACTGAAAGAAACATCACAGGGCAGAGGAGTCAGTGCTGCGATTTCCCGTGCAAAGACACCGGAAGCAGATAGACACTCACCTCCCTACAGCTACGGACAGGGAATTCTTTGAAGGTCCTGATGTCATCTGTGAGAAGGTTCATGAAACATAGCTTGTCTGCGAAGCCCGTCAGAATAAAGAGTCCCAACGGGTGCAGGGCAACGCTGTAGGGTTCCTCTTGGAAGGTCTTGTAGAGCTCCAGGATGCTGGTGGAGTTGGGATAAGAGAGTGCCTCAAAAAAGCCCATCAAGTAAGGTATAGGAACACATCCTCAAAGGATCAACTGCAGTTAAACAATAAACATTTATTTCCCTTAAATCCCATACTGCCCTGCTCTGTCACGGACAGCGACCGAATTTCTTACAAGTAAAAGCAACATTTGTTATCTTCCTACAAGTAAAATGGAATGCAGTAAATCACTGAATGAATGGCACAGTATAAGATTAGTGGAATTCCTTCGTGCAGCCAAGACGAGATCCCGATGGTTCTTCTTACTTAGACTCGTAGTTCCAGATACGCACGGAACCGTCCAAGGAGCAGGTGGCCACGAGCGGCTTGCGGCTGCACACGGACAGGCCCGTGATGACGTCCGAATGAAAGCAGTGTGAGAGGAATTCGAAGTGCACACGTTCCTCCTGAGGAACGACACAAGGGGAGCCACCCACCCAGTTACTTCTCAACCGGCCTCCTGCTTGAGCTAACAGTGCCGATTTGCAGCCCTACCTTACACATCTCCGCAGAAGACAAAGAAATGCTGTAGAGCTGGCCCGAGTCGGTGCTGGCTGCTAGCGTTTCCTCAGAAGGGCTGATGCACAAGGTGAGGATCTGCTGAGGCTTGGCTTTGCTGAACTCACTGATGCTGAGGTCTTCAGGGATCTACGATACAGCACACATCTAACAGCAGCAATGATGGATAAAATG
This sequence comes from Petrocephalus zakoni, assembly GCA_026774425.1. Taxonomy (NCBI): domain Eukaryota; kingdom Metazoa; phylum Chordata; class Actinopteri; order Osteoglossiformes; family Mormyridae; genus Petrocephalus; species Petrocephalus zakoni. Next base: position 3,710,869 of record JAODKN010000044.1, read on the forward strand.
AAAGCGACATTTTCAATATGGTGTCTTACAGAGCACAACAAATTTTTTCCACATGCAATCATACTGAATGAAATAGGCAGGTCATTATGATATGCTGAATAATATAAAACTCCAGGGAAACATGTTTTTTGCAGCTGACATAATGGAATTACCAGAATCTCTCTGGTTTTAATATAATCTTTCTCTTCAGTTTTTTCAAACAGGCACACGGTCCCCTCCCCAGCAGAGCACGCAAACCCTCTGGAGTAGGCCGCGATGGAAGTTATGCGAGCATGCTGGCCGGCTTCTACTAACGTAGAATCTTTCTGCGTCCTTCTGTTGACTGAGCTGAAAGGCAAAACGACACGTGTTGTATTCAAACAGCCAGGTGAGCGCAGAATCACCCCGACCACAGAATCTACCCCACACCTTTCAGCCTCCTGCGTGAAGAACCTGCCCTTCACACTCAACTCTCTCCTCAGGTCTCCTGACTCGAACACCATCAAGGTGCCCGCGTCCGTGCCCGCGATCACCCGCGTCTTCGACATCCAGCCGTGCGAAAGGAAGCTGTGCGAGTCCAGCTTATGAAAGCTGGACTGCTTCAGCGATCCCTCAAAGTAGTGGAACAGCTTGAAAACACCGTTTCCGCTGACGCAGACCTCAGTGTGGTTCTCGGGATTGAAGCTCACCTGAACCAAAACAGGACACCCTAAAGCACATGTATTACTGCTGCGGATGCCTTCTAAAAAGCGTGCACCGCAATAGTAATATCCATCTTAACATCTGCATCTTAAATTTAACACACGCCCACAGTAAACTCCCTTAAATTCACAGCTTAACGTATAAAGGAGTGGATGATTTTAACCTTTTTTACCTGGTATATTGGGTTTGTCACCCCACCAGTTTTGACTGTGGCCATGACCCTTTGCTTCTCCCACATCCAGTAGTAAAGCATCCAGTCGGGAGCCCCAGCCTGGCCGATGAGGTACTTGGAGTCGGTGGAGAAGGCCAGGCACACGAACTCCTGCACAGGCGGGTCGCCCCCGGTGAGCAGCTTCCTCCTCCGGCTCGGATCTTCCCGCAGGTCGAACACAGTGACGGTACCTTCCTCGGCGCACTCTGACACCGCCAGATAGCGGCGATTAGCGCTGAGGGCCATAGCACGCATTCCGCTGCTTTTCTCTTTACCTATGAGACAAAAAGTCTACATTTGCATACACATTAATACTAATTAATACATTAATACTAATTGTTTTGTTTGGGGGGGGGGGAGCTGGAGCCGGGCCCGTTGTACCCTGATTATGATTTTTTCCACAACTTAAGATTTTATTTTGCCAGTCATCCTGTGATTTATCTTTCTTTACCTGGGATAAACCTTTGCCATTTCAGATCGATGTTGTAACACACGCAGTTGTTTCCGGCTGGAAACACGACGGTCTGGTCGTCCAGGAAGCCGAGGTTGTTGGCCACATCGCCGCGCAGCCCGAAGATGTGATGGCTCTGAGCCACAAGGGAGCCCATCCTGCAGGCGGCCCGCCTCTGCGCCTTCGGCTCACTTTCTAAAGAAGGGCGAGATGGCACCAACACGATCGAAAAGGCGAGGAATCGCCGAAATGTGAAACAAAGGCTTACTATATACTAATATCAGATAGCTTACATACATAGCCGGTATTACACAACACGCGAAACTCATTTACAATGTGGAAAGATATTTAATACTGAATGGGTGAAAGCGGTCAATTGCAGCAGTTACAAGTATCCTAACATGACTCATATATGTTTCTCTTAGTCGATCAGTCAGCTACCCGGGCACTTAAGTTATAAATAAGTAGTTACTATGTTACTATTCCCGTTTAACTGCATTGCCTTTCGCACAAACCTGATTTGATGCAGCCGTTCGTATTTTATTTGCAGTATGTGTCTGTCCTCTGCTAGTGTGCGCGGCCGAGTCGGTTGGCGTGTACCGTCACCATAGTAACGCCCTCTGACACAAACCCAGAGAGCTTCGGCTCATCCGTCCTTGTATCCCCAAGCGCGATTTTTTTGGGCAAAGAAGTAGGCCTGTACACTTTCCAGACTATCCTGCAAACGGATACGGTGCATACAGTGTTCGAAAAAAATAGCAGAAAACCCTAACTTCAGAAACACCAGCCCACCACCACCAGAAAAACCGTCAGACCATATTTTATATCCTACGCGTATTAAATTTGCTACATTCCTAAAATGAGAGCGTAGCATAGTGGGATGGGCTCGTGACAGCACCACGCGACCCTGCCCAGGATAAACAGTTAGGATATTGGGTAGGATGGATAGATAGATGGATGGATGGATGGATGTCCTGTGCTCGGTTGAAATAAAAACGCACCGTGCATGCCCTCTAGTGGTAGTGGTGTGTTCCGAATCAGGCAAAATATGAAATGTAGTATATACTCGCGGTTATGGAACTATATTATTGTTAAAGTACTAGACGTTAAATTGGATAATTCTTTTTTTTATGTAATAATCGATGCTAATGGAATTTTAAGATTGATCTTCGACCACTGTTTTTTACAGAATATAGGACAGGTCAAACGTAATGTTTATTTTATGGTAATTCAGCGTGTAGGAAGTGTGCTTTAGGTATTATGCGTTTTTCTTTCATGCTGCACGTAAATATACGTAAATATATTCACTGCCACTAGAGGTCAGGCAAGGCGAGTTTTTCTCAGACCAACCACTGAATTTTAAGCCTATGTTGTAAATGTTATAGCAAACATATTGTATTACAGTGCTTAGCGTGAGCTACCACTTAAATTACTTCTAATAAATATAAATGGCAATTGAAAATATTTTCACAATGAACACGGATTTAATAATGGAATAAAACTTGTGTAGTCAATATATTGACAACTGGTGTATAAATCAGACTAATTTTCCTTATCCATCACTTTCTTTAATAACTTTTGTAATATAATGCCAAGCATTAAACTTGGTTTCTCCCCAGCACATATGAGGCAAGCCTCCAAATATTACGCATTTTCCTAATGGTTGTTGGAAGCTTTAACATTTGTTGATTCACTTCGTCTTCACGACTAATTACAGCTATCTACAGTTTTATATATAGACTATTTCTACTTTATTTACGAATAATCATTTTGGTTATGAGTAGTGAATAAAGTTTAACATAAACAGAACGTGCATATGACTAAAATGGCTACTTGACGTCACTCAGTACGTCATTCAACGCAAAAAAAAGAATGCAAAACCCTGTCGTGAACAGACCGATTTATTGAGGTTGTGAGTCATCCACGTTCACGCGTGCTTGGCATAATTAGACCTGGCACTAATTAACTACACGTTTGTAAAGAAGCAGTCATCGCGGAAACAATCTGACTTGAGGTTCTCCGTAGCCCAGAGGTAAAGCGTGAGAAAAGTACACAGGACTGGAAAGGTTCCCAAATTTGACTCTTGTAGGATTGATCAATTATCTTTTATTTTCTTTTTATATGGAACAAGTAAATAACGGAGTCTCGCACAATTCTTCTCCTTGTTACACGGCGCAATAGTGCAGTAGTTGTCGGTGGGAGCCGATGGCTCAGGGGACGCAGCTGGTTAGAAAGTAATTGTGTGTGAAGCCTCCTGTAATAAACAGATGAAAAAAAGACATCGTCGGCAGAAATTGATTTGAATATACATTCAGCCTACACTACGAGGCTATTAAGCATTATGTATATGAAATTAACAATAAGAGCTTAGACCATTCTAAAAGAAACGTCTACGACATTGTCCATACCCACTAAATTTCAAAATACATTTCAAAGCCTCTTTGGATGCGGGCACCAGCCTTTGTACGCGCGGATATTGGTAGGTAAATGCTTGCCGTTTCTTTCATTCGTGTACTTTGCTTGCCTGCTTCTCAGTGAAAGTCTGCGTGTCCGTTTGTGGGATCCGGTCTCGGTTTTCGATAACAGCCAGCATACCTACCGCGCCTGGGTTGATAACACATCATTCACAAGCAGTTGGCTGGGATCCTCACTCCAGGGTGTCTTAGTGCCAAAAAGCTGATCGCAGGATCTGCACAGCAGCTTATTAGAGAGTGACTCGTTCAAGGCAGCATGCTTCGTGCTCGGATGCCTTTCAATGAAAACACACGCGGATATTTGCTTACAGGCAAATACTAAACATATACAATATAAATACAAACTTAGGGTGACCAGATAATCCATGTCATCCCGGACACTGAGTTACTTTAGGTTTTACAAACTACTTTAAACCTGAAAGGGTCGTGCTTGGCTAAATAGTTAAGTTCTTCTTGCACTTTGACTGGTTTGTTACCTTGATTGAAAGACTCAGTGATACGTGCAGGATTATAGGAGGCTGACCAATTAGCTCGCAGCAAGAACGCAGCGCTTAAGTGAAATCCAGGTCCTTTTAATTGAAATGGTACTTTACAAATCCTGTCCAGGCTCAGAAGTTGTCAAAAGAAGGCAGCGGCAAGACTGCATTTGCAAGAGAGTTCAAGAGATCGATTGCCATAAATTGAATGCAAAGAATGCACATTTACGTGAAATTCTAGCTAAGGTGAACATACGAAAGCTGCTTCAAAGAAAGCAAACACACGGAAACCGCGTGTTTTTGTTAGCAGTTACATGGCAATACGGACCCTTCTGTCCCCTTTTCACATAGAACCACATACAATACATTGTGGCGAATCGACCCGCCATCGTGTGGGAGGTGCAGAGGGTACACAAGGGGGCATTTATTACACATGCATCACTCACGCTGCCCACCGTGTCCATCGCCCCGCTTACGCCGCACGACGGGCACACACGCACACATACAACGATTACACATCACGATTGTCAGACCGATGAACCATTTACATGGTTGGCGACAGTCCCACAATGCCGCGCTGCCCCATAGTAACTCCAGCGTCACGATATTTTACAAAAGGCATAATGAAAATAGCACTACATTTTAACCTACGGTTCCCGTATCCCTTTTAATCCTCTTAAACTGCCATTTAAGCAGCAAACCTGTTATAACGTGGAATGTGTACGACAAAGTAAACATTGCTGCAAGGTATAAGAAAAAGCGTTATACGCAGCTTTGCAAGCGCACGAGCTGCGCGCCACTCCGCCAATGCGCATGCTCGCGCCGCAGAGGCTGCGTCGAAGTCCTGCATTAGTCACAGCTTAAGATAGCAGCATGGGGACACTCGCGTCTTTAGCAATGCCCACGGGCGCAGAGAAGCACAAGTCATACAGGGTCTTCGTTCACTTGCCTTTTATTCATATTTAAAACGTGCTGAGGGCAGCGATGTTCATACATTCCACTGATCCCCAGTGAATCATATCCAGTAACACATCACAACCCGGTCAAAGATTTATAGTAAAAGAAAATAAAATTCATTGTCATCTTCATTGAGAGAGCAGCATTTGGTTTAAAAAGGGGAAAAAATCCAGCCCAAGGGCATGACTTTGTGGTCATTCATTCACACTTTGACATCACATTAAAAGAAACATGTTGGAACAGATAAATAAACCCTAACAATTAGGAAGGATCATAATAATAATAATAAAATAATAATAATAATAATAATAATTCACACTTAGAAAAAAGGCATTCAAATATAAAACAAAGTGACTCAAGCATTAAAGTATAAGGTGATTTGGGGGAGGGGGGAAGAGTCCACATGGGTCAAAGCTTCAGGCAGGACTTGGTCAGTGTGCGTGGGCTGCTATACCCATTATAATTTGCATTATAATTTGCAGCAGGCTTTTTCTCAAAGATCGGTTAAGCACAAGGTGCCTTTGGATCTCCTCAAGAGAAGAAAAAACAGTCCCATTGCAACCTAATACATCAGGCAGCCTATGCGGTTACCATTCATGCAAATTCAGCTACTCCACTCACACGTAAGCACCAAGCCCGTGTCTAAATCCTTGATTGCCCTTGTCAGCTGAAAAACTGATATAACTGCGCGTCGCTGCCTGTAAACAGTGGCTCCTGAGGGCTGACTCCATTAGTGCTTTGACATTCCTTAGGGTCCGCCTCTCACCCGGCCTGGCTGTAATGGGACTGTGAACCGTCCGTGGGGCCCGTCACCTCACTGGTACTGCAGGTAATTCTTCAGAGACTGAGGCAGTGGCAGCGTCTCGATTTCCTGCAGGCGCTCCCGGCCCAGGGCCAACCGGGCCGCTCGACGACACAGGTCCATGAGGGGGAGGGGCTCCGCTGTCAGTGACATGGGGGAGAGAAGAGAAATGAGCAAATGCTGTGTAGGAATGCACTGGCCTAAACATCACTTCTGAAGAACAGTTAGAAGGCCATTGCTCCTCTGGCTCAGAGCACAGGTTTCAAACAGCTATTCATATCCTGTGTAGCCATGAAAAACACAGCTTCCCTGCACCCTGCCAGATGGTCATGCCCAACGCTTGGGAAAACCGGCAAGCTGTACAAATGGATAATCGGGCAGGGTAAAACACTGTAGACTAGGTAAAGCAGTACTAGATGAACATTTCTAAGATGTAAAGCTGGGAAAGGCAGTTACAGTTGGAGGCTGCACTCAAACAGACTCCAAAACATCAGAACCAACAGCCAGCCACACTGCTCTGGATGTTCACAGCTGGTGCTTGTCCAGCCTGCTGTACCTACTGGGAGCTTCCTATCAGAGCCAGACACTCATGAGCTGGGATGGGGGAGGGTGGGATTATGAACAGCTGATGCAGCTTAGCTGCAGCCATCCAATAACAGATCTTACCCTTGGTTTAGCCAAACGGACTCATTAAGAGAAATCCTCAGATAGCACTCTGGAATCATCGTCCCGAGATTCAACTCTATCCAGGCATTGCAGAGTCTCAAGCAGACAACACAAGCTACTTGTGCATCCACTGATTTTATTGTCTCTCATTGCAAATGTCCCCTCATACAACTGGAAAAGCTTCCTCTAACCATCCAGTTTCCAGAACCCCTCCCAGGAGAAGCACAAAGAAGCCTCTCCACTGCAATTCTCCAATAACTATCCCTAATCGTTTAAAGCACATCTAGGGCTGAAAACTGCCAATAGGACACCTCCCCCAGAGAGAGGCTGCAGTAGAGATCTCCATTAATATGTAGCAGCATTAAATGCTGACCAGACTGGAAAACGGGCACCTCCTCATCCTGCATGCAGACTGAGTGGCCATCAGTAGGACCTTCTGCTTTTCTAATATTTAGCACTCAGTCAAACATTTATACCTCATTCTCCTGAGGTGAACTACTGTGAGAACATGGTCAAAGATTTGAGAGTACTGAATAATTCATAATGTGGCCAAGAAGTCTCACTGCTCCTAATGTCAGTGACCTCATATCAATGAGACTTTGATCCGTTTACATCCTGCTGCAACACTCAAATCAATTCAACAGACAATGCTGCTTGTTCCCAAAGGAAAAATCTATGTAGCAATGTTCCATAAGACAGATCAAAGTAAATCAAAGATCCATCATAATGCATTCCATTTACAGAAATGGAGGTGGGCATCCTAGGCTGTAGTCAAATTCAGGCCTGACACACAAACAGAGAAACTATGTAAAACGAATTACTCGTTCCTTCTTTGCAAAGCCAGCACGACATCACAACAGCCAAGACCAGCAATGACAAAAAGTGCTAAGAGTAGGCCTGTTTGTTTCCCCTGACACTACTGTGACAGAGCACAGCAAAATTGTACCCATCACACTGGAGTATAGGGAGGGCCTGCATGTGTCCAAGTGTGTTGAGGGATGAGCATGTGGACACCCACGCAAGGCAGACAGCAGAACTGTATCAACACAGACAGCAAGCAAGCAAAAAATATTTAATGGCATGAACGTGAGCTGTATATGGCACAGGGAGCAGGGGGAGGAACCTGAAGTGTGCGCTTGAACAGGCTGGAAAATTGGGACACTCCTCCCCTTCAGTGCAGTGAAGCCTGAATCACTGCTCTCATGCCACCCAACTGATTAATGAGGATTTTAAAAAGGCAGATCTGAAACGAGCAGTAACAAGCAGACTGCGTGGCATTGATTTTGGATCGGGTATCAGGAGAAAATGGTACATCCCTGAACAGGACTGACATCAAGGGAACACGTGCCTCACAATACACAAATATTCACCCATGACCACCCAAACAATCAAATCCCCCTGTGGTAAACCGACACTAGATGATGGTTTCATTATTATGCTCATTCGCCTTGGTCCACTGAAGCATGGAAATTCTCTGCCACCCGAGTGACCTTACGTCAAGCACAAGTTGTCAATATTTGGCTTAATCAGAAATGCATCACCACATTTTGATGAGGCTTTAATACCAGCACGGAAATTACTTCACTACATCTGGAAGTTAATAATTATTCTGGGGCTGGTGGGAAGTCACGGGGCTTTGAACCTCTGCCTGGCATTGTGATTCAAGACCAGTGATGGGGACAAGCATCAAGAAGTAAAAGGAGATGCACAGATGGGTCATAACTCAATGAATAACGTGCCATACATGAATAGACAGCACCAGTAGTCAGCATTTCTACACCACCAGGGTAGAAAAAAGGATGGGGACTAAATAGAGGGGAAAAAAAAAACTCAATTTTTCCAGCCTGGCATCATCTAGAATGGACCATCCCTTTTACCCCATCTACCTTTTCTGGGTTTCATTTATGAACACAGGAAACCATAACTTTATCCAGAGTAGGGTAAGGTGCAGACAGACCAAACCACCGCCTCAAGTAGGGATGGCATGTTCTTTCCCAGTCAGGTCTTAAGCTCTGCGGAGGAGGTAGTTTCAGGCTGTACGGGTCGGCAATTAAAGATCCCTGGTCAGGCACGATCTGATCCAAAACAAGCTCTGCAGCAGCAGTAAAGCAGTGGCTTATTACCATGGCTTTGCCAAGCTCCCAAGAAGCTGGGGGTTAAAGGCTTAACATGGGAGCCCCACAGACTCACAAGCACGAACCCGGCGACCTTCTGGTCACTAGTATGGAGGCTTAGCCTGCTGAGCCACACAATGTACCACCTGCATGGCACACTTTTCTTCGGGAGCTACTGTGAGGTAGTTATTGTAATAATGCCAGAGAACTGTGACAGGTCTGGTATTTGTTATTACATAACTGCTTAGTCGCGATTTAGAAGTGACCACAACTATTTTGTAAAACCTCCAAAAATCGCCTTCATTCATCTACAATTCACAATCTGAAACAAAAAATGTCACTTGTGTTGGCATTTCCATGTTGATTTCTAGCAGATAACGTTTGACTGGCGCTCGTTTAATGGCATGTTATGCCATCACCCGATTTGTATCACTGTTTCACAACCGTAATTATCCCTTTAGTTTTTCCATTCATGACATCAGGTCCATTTCATAGACTGCTTGTGAGCGATCTCCAATGCTAAATGGCTCCTCTTTTTCATAAAAGGTGTGTGTGTATTACCAGGGCTGAATGTTAAATACCAAATTGCGATTTCTCACCGATATTGCTATTGCATTTGATTTGATATGTGTTTTAAAAAAAACTAATTGAGCACAACTGTACATTGAAATCTGAAATGTGCCATATATTAATCCAAAGATAAGAATGGAAATATCCTAACTGAATCCAAGATGTATTTATACTAACAAATGATATAGAAAATATACCTAATAAACCACAGAACAATTCTCTAGCAAACTGAACATTAAAGGGATTGTATTTTTACATGCACATTTTAAGTGCCGTGTTTGCTTCCGGGAAGTTCCATGTACACAAGGGTCAAATTAGTAGAGAACAATGATGCATAACACTAATCACAAGTCACAACTGTCAAGTTAAATAAAGCAATGAAAATAAAACCATTCCAGTAATAAAAATTAGGGATCTTGCGGCTAATGCTGCTTGGACCCCTAATAGGACCTTTCTGTGAACAATCTCTGACCATTAAATAGGTAGGTAATTCACTTATGGCTCAGCAGCGGAACAAATATTTTTTCGCACTGTAAATGTAACATTCTCCTTGTGTTTCACATGTTTGTGGGCGTATACGCAGTCACTTTGGGCAACTTCTGATAGGTGAGCACAATTGGCACGCGAGGAGCACGGCACTTCTGATTGGTGCGACTAACGTTTCTAAGGTGGACGGAATAAATTCGTAAAACTATTCAAGACAGTTTTAAACCCTGAGTCAGACATGCTGTATAATGCATATCCTAAATCACAGCCATTGCGAGTTGCTAATTGCATTGCTTAAAATCTCAATTTCGATCTGAAATCGATTAAATCGATCTGCTCTAATTTTTACTCTGTGTCATTAAATGAACAAACAAATAATTAGATCATTAATTGCGATTATTTGTATTACTACAGTCATATAAAATTGATCATGACAGCCCTAACACCCCCCTCCCCCTGAAGCGACGTGCATCAAAGCAGGCAAAACTAAAAATCTACTACTTACAGCAGAACACTAGAAGTAGCAGTAATATATAAATATCATAGAGTACCAGATTTATAAACACTTTTCTAGAACACTGAAAAAATTTTACAAGAAAAACATCCACTGTGTGAGAGCTGGAAAGTCACTAGACCCAACAAACAAGGTTCCACAGGTCTAACATGCTTCTAACTCAGAGCCTAAACAAAAGGAAAACAAGTTTGTACAAGACCCACAATAAGGTACACCACCAGCTCCATCACCCACCTCCTGCCAGACAAGGTTCAAATGCCCCAAAAGGCGTGCAATGCAACCATGGTCGAATGCCGCTGACGTCAGCCTCAGTGCCTGCACGCCACCTCCAGACGTCAACTGTGCCTCTCAATTTGCCATACTTGATGTATGTGCAAAACAGGGTAGCTGGCCGGCCATCTGATGGCACGCAGGGCCAGATCCCAAAGCCTAGTGACAACACAAGACTGCTTTAATCCCCGTGTTAGACTCCAGCCCCTAGATTCCAGACAATATCCTGTACTCAGAAGAGGAGAATTATCCCACAGGAAGCACCATACTAGAAACACAAACCTTCAGCTCCTCCCCCATTCCCCTTCATTATGTAGTATGTCAAGTAACAGAGGTACTGTATTTCCCGCAAGATCCAATTTTCCTCAGCCATACAGAGTCACAGTCCACAAGGTGTTTTCCCCTTGGTAGACTTTGCTGATCAGGGTCTCCCTTGGTAAATTTCACAGATCCGGTGGGCGTATATATACACATGGCCAAATGTGAGGTTCGGATCAAGCCCACCAACCATTCAAGTACCCCAGTAATATAATAAATCAGTCTCACAACCATGGATAACTAACCAGATGAAGGGCACACGTGTTTTACATGCAAATGAATGCTGTTACAAAAGGGAGAACTTACGGTCAAGGCCATTGATGTAGCACATTGTGATCTCACAGTGGCCCCACACCGCACTGACAATGGGGTACAGCTTTTTGCCCTTGAGCCCACGGAAGGCAATGCCCAAGTACTGGCCGTCCACCACGAAGCTGAGCGTGCCCTCATCCATGTCCAATACCACCACCAGTGAATCTGGCGGTACAAACGACTCATCAGCGCCCAGGAAGGCGGGGTAGGTAGGGGCAGCCTGCGCCGGCTGGTTCTTGCTGTTGTGGTAGAGCTTGTTACGGCCCAGGTCCCAGCCCCAGGACTCGGAGTCACTGCCCACCAGGGCCATGTAGCCAACCGAGTGCAGTGGTGCCTGGGCGGTGGCCACGCCCACCACAGCATGTGTTCCTCGCTGCCGTGTGGGCCAGTGGATGCGCCAGGCGTGAAGGCCTCGAGTGTGGCCTACACGGCCACGGATGCAGTCTGTGCTTTGAGCCACTGGGTGGCGGTGTAGTGTCAGCCCATCCTCCTCCTTAACAAAGATGTTGAGTGAGCGGTCATTGGCGTTCCAGGAGTGCTGCAGCTGTACAGCAGGTGGTGCCGGGGGCAGATCCAGCAGCAGGTCCAAACGGGCCGGCCGACAGAGATCTGGACCCCTCAGCTCCCTTCGTGTCGGCCTGTAGGATGACTCTGTGCGGCCATCCACGGCCTTGAGGCTCCCTGAGATCTTCTGGCCCATTTCCGAGTGGCCGGGGGAGGGTGGTGGGATCTGTCTCCAGAACCTGCTGCTACCTCATCAGGCTGTTCTGGCCACAGATCGGCTACTCCCAGTGCCGTCTTGTCCTCAGAAAAGAACAGGCCCAGGAGCTGCAGACAGAACAGGGGCGTAAATAACACAAGAGCAATACGACAGTTACACATTCCACCCCTAAACTTTGAAACACTTAATGTACTTTTTATGGGAAGGCTTCTAAGAACACACACACAAAATCACTCAAGAGTGCTGGGAAACATTAATCCCTTTGAGTAATGTCCCTTTCCAAAAGATCCCGCTCCCTTTTTCAGGACATCGATAAAGTGCTACTATGCATAGACTTGCCATTATGGTAAGAAAACGGACGACTGCAGCTGATCAGATAATGGCTAAAAATACCATTCTGAATGGTTTTAAACGACCACAGGAAGGAAGACCGCATGGACAACCAACAGCTCAAGGTTAGGTTACTAAAATCAGACCTTTTTCCATCTAGTATAATTAACCAGACGATACCTAAAAATAACCTACTCCGTGCTGCGTAGCTTCTCCCCTCAACCACACAAGTAACAAACGGTTAGCATCACCCCTCCAAAGTGATGACTACACTTTTCCCTTTCTCAAGAAGCTCCATGCCAATTCCAGCTAGCACTGGGATGTGTCAGATGTTGGAGCTCTTTTGTGCCACCTCTACAAGTACTGCAGAATGGGGGGGGGAAATCAGTTACCACTAAAGGGCAAAGTAGGGGTAGGAGACATCCAATCTGCTGTGTAACATCCAAGATTACAAGCCATAGCCAAAAAAGGATCGCCACCCAAGGCTTACATCAGTCATCCATCTGACACCACATTCCTTACTTCCAACTATACAGAGAAGTCCATTGAGACAGCAGAAGAACAAAGTGTCCACCTTCTGGTGACAGGATTCAGGAAAAGATACACTTTTATAATAAGAGTTAAATGTTATGAAACTCATCTAAATACGCTTTGTGATTATACAAGTGGCAGTCTTCTCTGTCCCGTTCACTTCTCCTCCCTGCCATGTTCCTTTCTACTCACCTTTCTCCTCCCCTCAAAACAATATCCCCCGTACCCCCCACCCCATCCGCACACCATCTACACAAAAGAAAGCGTGAACAACATTTTGACACCTGGTCATGTGATAAAAATCGGAACTAGTGTCAATGAGAGGAGGGCTCCAGGCTCCTTGGGAAAACATTTCTGTGAAGCACAGATACATGACATAAGCGGCCGTCTGACATCAGCACATGTTCTGCCCTGAACTCAAAAAAAAAGTCATAAGCTGATAACAGGGCCACAGAAAATGGGTAGCTTCTCAGGGTCATGAGAGAACCATAGACAGATGGGAAACAAAAGAAAGTCTGAATGAGGGGCGGAAACCCACAAGCACCCCACCCACCCTGGCCTATGAATCTCCCCAGCAGAGACAAAAACAGGTATCCACAGCAACAGGAAGGGACCAACGGCACGGCAGTTTTACACTTCACGTTTTATAAAAGTTTAATTGTGCCAAACAAAAGCTGACATTTCATGAAGTGTTTTTGTTGGTCTATTCATTAGAGAGCATCTGTGTTAATCCAGAGAAATATCCAGTCACATGGGAGATGACAGTTTGCTGTAGTAGGCAGAGAACCGTTAGTCAGAGGAGGTGATGTGGGCTAGGATCTCCAGCACATGGGGGGTGGGGGGGTGGGGGTGGAACTGAGGCCAAAGTGCAGAAAGTCAATATTCCTGACACAAAAGGGCGAAGACAGGAAATAGTCATGCGGGGGTTAAGCAGGGAGAGTGTGGCTTAAAAAAACAGCTGCTCTTGATGGAGGAGTTGCTGTTACATCCATCCATCTCTACCCCACTTGGCCTACTGACAGTCGCCCAGGCAACAAGCCGAGTAGTCCAGCCCAACCCAGCCCACCCTTTCTTCACACACAAGCTCCAGATCCTCTAGGGGGATCCCAGGTGCTCCAAACATGTCCCAGGCCTGCCTCAGGGCCTCCTCCCAGTGGCACGGGCCTAGAAGCCAACCAGCTGGCTCAAAAGGAAATGAATCTGAATACAATTGCACCCCCCCCCCCCCAACATAAAATTCTGCAACCACCCTAGAGTGATCAACGGAGGCAGAGTACCCAAGTTAATCATGGGTTCTGACATTACTACCCACCCCCTCACCCAGTTTCCTACATTTCATGGAGCTCTTCTAATCCATGTGTTGTCTGTGGTTGAGACAAAGGGCCACCACGACACCAAACGCCTTTCAGGAGAGGGCAGGCCAGCTGGAGCTATGGGCCCCAGGAGAGCTGACCCGGGTAGACACAATGCTCTCCGAGATGCAGCAGAGAGACGGCAGCACCTGCCAGCTGCTCCACTTCATTCATGACCAGTAGCCGGCACGTTGCTCGAAAATTGTGGCGTATTAAATATCACTGGTGGGTTCCAAAAATACGATGACACTGTGCATTAGTGCTGCGTCGCATTGTGAGGGATGAGGTTGAACTCGCATAATTGATACACTTCAGTAAACAAAGAAAATGGGAAACCTGCAAGATCTGCACTGGTACATCAAATATTCACAGCATTTTACAAAAACATGAGTCAATCTCTGCCTCTGCAAGACCAATATCCAAATTAAATGCGAAACATTTAAATATTTTTACCACTGAATATCAGACCAAGCAGCTTTGCTTGCCGCAAGTAATTCCCCCCAGATGCGCTTCTAAGTACTGATTAAGCAGTACTTTTGTTTGCTTTAGAGAACTTTCAAGTGAGCCTTTACAGTTCTGTGCAGTGAGATTTTAAGATCAAAGTAGTGTTATGTGTACAAGATATGCGCCTAGGGGAAGAAATCAATTGCATGTAGCTTTTGTTTCCCTACAGAACTGCCATTAGAAGCGCATCACCATAAACAGTGTCGGACGTATGCAGGTCATGTTCATGTGCCTTGCCCCTTACATATGCAACCCTGCTAATTGTTGTGCACCACAGAGCACTATAAAAACAGGATTCAAAAAACTTGGCTGAGGTTTTAACAGACAAACCCACATTACGAGGTAAACAAAGTTGTCCTGGCAAACCTCACATCTGGCATAATTCAGAACAAATGTATTGCTACTCCGTTTTACTTAGTATTTACAAACTTTGCAGCTATACAACATGATGGCAGGCTGCTATTAGCAGCCAATCGTAGCCAAAGGTGTATATAAAGGCACTCATCTAATGCCAGATCACATCTATTTAAAATCAGATGAAAGTATAACTAAGTAGTCAGGGAAGGACACAGTTTAAGCCAAGATGCCTGGCGAGCATCTCTTATGCTTATACATGTGGTGAGAGTCTGAACGAGAGAGACAGGTAGGACAGTCAGAGACACCACGAACACAAGGCCAAGCCGGATCACAAGCACGACCTGGGAGTCTTTTCCAAAACCCCAGCAGGAAACTTAGAGGCTGCGCTAAACATCCAAATGAAGGACTGGCTAACAGGAAGGATGAAAGCGACGCAGATGGACTCAGGAGGCGGGCATTCACGAATGCATACATCACTGCCAACACCTGGTCACAACTTCCTGGAAAACACACTGTTCACCCTCAGATCTGGCTGCAACTTCAACACACGTGAACGGAGACTGGCAGCAAGCGTCAGGACAAGACAAAACCACCTTCCATATGCTTTCAAAAGAAATTAGAAGTTAGAAGTTCTGTAATCCTTAAAATCCAATAAAGTATTCTGCCATCATGGGCTTCAAGACTGGTGACGTCAGTTAAATTACAGCTAAGTCCGCCGCATACTGAGGGTTTTAAGTTACGCTGGATGTCTGGGAGATCCTCTAATGAAGCGGGAATAACTTCTCTTAATGATCGTAGCTATAAATTTGGTTTCAAAATATCCCAGAGATATACCCTTTTCTTTCTTTCTACGCAGTTTCAGCTGATCAAGTCCACGGGCCCAACTCCCACAAGAAGCTGACACCGAGGGCTTACGTCACCAGGAGAGAACATCCTGTTGGCACAGTAACAGCTCAGTTTACACTCTCTGCAACTTTTCAGCACACTCTTTGTTAGCCAGCAGGAACCTTGTGAGATTCTGTTCTGTCCAAACTCAGCTGCAGTACCATCATTTTCATATGCCACAGCACGCCACCAACACTTGGCCAAATTAACAGCGGGGAAACCGAGACCACTATGGTGACTAATTCTGAGAATGAAGACAAATTTTGAATTTGTTAAGCATCATTCAGAAACACATTGCCCTCCCATCAGCCCAACCTCGTTGTTCATTCTCATGACCATTCCAGATCAGTGGCACTGATCTCACTCCTTGAGTGATGTAATTCACATTCTGAGCTTGGCCTGATATTTTGGCAAACCAGGCGATCCCCGAAACCCCTCTTTGCCTGCATTTGAGTGTGAATCGAGGACCAGGGGAATCCTGCCAGCTAAAGCAAAGCCCACGGCTGACTCATTCAGCCATGACCAGTAATGAGATGTGCACATGGCTGATGACAACAGAGACGACAGCATGAAGAGAGAAATTAAGGCCATGTAACTAAATCAATAATAATAAATGGGAAACAGTCAGTGACACGAAGCAGGAGACCGGTACCTGGGAATCGGTGGCACGCGGGAGGCCAAAATAGTATACGTAGAGCTTCCGCACACTTTACACCTTTACGCACAACTGTGATTAACAGAAGGATGACCTAAGGTCCTGCTATGGGCTCATTTGCAGGAGGTATGAGGGACATCAAGTTTCACAAATTCAATCCTGTTTTGAAAAAGCAATTGCTAGGCGGAAGGGAGGTCAAAGGGAGGAAGTGACTACTGCTTGGCTGTTGCAGGTAGAGGGCTGGGTTTACTGCTGCCAGTTCAGGGGCTGACTCACCTGGGCATCTGCTTACAGCACCAGCCCCAGAACGAGAGCTATAGAGAACTTCCCTTTGCAAGTGAACCTAACTGATGCCGTTAATACTTTCGTTTTGAACAGCTTGCCGTGAACCCCATTTTCAAACATTTTCTTGACAGGTCCTGCAAGTCAATGCCTTTAACTCTTCCCCCCACACAGCCAACATCCCATAAGGAGCGCAATTTCTTCTAAGTGGAAGGACTTAAAGTGTATACTGGCTTGTTTCCAAGGGTAGCACCATCCCAAGTGATGTACTCTTAATCAACTTGACAATGAACTAGAGCATGGTGCTCTTTCATATTAACTGCTTCAGACCAGCAAAGTTTTACAGAGCAAGAAAAGGGCACTTTTACTTACACAAACATTCTGAGGGCAGAATGAAAAATGACTGGCTCAGAGAGAGAACCAATCAGACTGTAGAGGAGGTGGGTCCAAGCAACTTGAGGCAGCAGGACCAAGACATCAGATTGGCTAGTCTGACAACTGAAACAAGATCTGAATGGTTCTCTCTGAACCATTTTGCTTCTGCCCGCAGACCGTTTGCGCAAGTAAACTCCCATGAATGAAAAGGGCACAAATCTAAACGCAACTAAGAATGAAAGCAGCCACAGATGTACAATCCCACATTCTCATCAGCACGCACAGGCTCATCGGATTATAAAGGGCACATGCCCGACATCCCAATTATTCATGTCCAACTCCACAAACCGGGAATGGAAGCAACCACCACTGCAGCAACGGTGCTACCAAGCTGCCCTCCAGCACAGTCATCTAAATGCAAATGGGAAACCTGGCCGTTTCCTAATGGGGAAGTTGTTTTGCGGGATCACTAGCCAGTGCTTGCTTATCTTGCCCTTTAAGCATACGGTCGCCAATACATCTGTGGGCCAGAATTCTTATGGCAGAAACATCTCAGCTAAAGACCAGCTGCCAGACTGGGGTACAGGACACCCACACACAGTACTGAACTCATTTCATCATCATATTCCAACTAGTCTTAACCCTGCCTACGCCCAACCTCTATCAAAGTTGAGTTCACTGACATCAGCACATTTTACTCTTGCAGGTAACCAGCTACACAGAGCACACTCACGACAGCGGCATTACTAGCACTATGCTCTAATCAAATTATCCTTAGTAGTTGGTGCATTTACAGACAGTTGTCCAATTCAGTGTCATAAACTCTAGGTTCACAACGGAAATACATTACACAAAGAGGTACAAGAGGCCAGGCTTCGGCTTGTTTGCGCAATTAAGTTTACTGCTATTGACAGCATTACAGATGCAGAATTAGCATGCACAGACATGTACAACCTCACACCCATGAAACCCTAATCAGTAACACTGCTTTACAGGACATAGCCATGTTGATTTCCTAGCTACTACACACACACACACACCTACACGTACTGGTTCTTAATTAACAGACTAGGCTTTTTTTATACACGCGTGACTAATAGTTACGTCACCAACACACAACAGTTTCCTGATCCAACACGATTCTCTGGACTTTCTGAAAACCAGCCGCTTAAAAAATCATCATGATACATAAGGTTCATTCAGACACGTTACAAGCCAAAATAAGCGCTTTGCCATGTTTAACAACTAGCTGTAGCAAACTAACTATCCACCCACTGGATTTTCTCCTTTCATTTTTATCATTCAAATTGGTGGCGCAGACGTTAAAAATGTGGTGTGGAACAAGACCCAGGCGTCACCTTGTCCCCCATACCCATTAAACGGTAAAAGCAGAAATGGGAAATGCCTCGATTGAGAGCAGCAACTGCTGGGAAGATACTTCCCTTAAATTTCTATTGTACGAGTTGTTCTTGGAAAGGATCCAGGACCTAACTTGAAACAAAAGGAACACCTAAGCTTTGAGCTATGGATTAAAGTGCTCCACAATACGTAACAAGGGACAATCAATCCTCACAAGTGCTCATTTTTACATTACCCCCCACACACACAAACAAACAACCAACCAAGGCTGCCAGTGCAAAACTGAACCAAGGGGACTTTGGATCTGGAGATTGGTGAAAAATTTCTGCTGCATGCTGGCAAGTCACAACAGACTTTGAAGACAAGGTATGCCTGCCCTCATTCCCTCCACCAGGAAATATGCCTATTCTCTCCACATGCGTCAGAGCTGGAAGCCTACGTGGAGACTGTGGAACAACACAATAGTCATCTAAACGGGAAGCCAAGGAGAAGGGGCGAAATACGAGTTGTTCCCTTTGTATTAGACAGTTGTACAAAAAGACAAGCTATCCCACACTCATGAAGCCACACATCTGCCACCCCTTTTCCCCCCAACCCCCATCTTCCCAGGCCGGTGTCCTGAAGTCCACGGGGCTCAGATGGCCCACATGTTCATAGGGTTCACTTCCAGCACAGGCTGTACAGAAGCAAGCTGCAGCTGTTTTTATTTTAACTAGCAGCCCGATGTTCTCCACACTGCAGTTTCAGGCCTGACTCAGATCTCGCACCTGCTTCCAGCCTCAGGCTTCTCTGAGATGCGACGGCTGTGTATGCTGCCAGATACAACCCCCCACCATGCTTGCACACACACAGCTGCCCAGCATCTCCAGCACTCTACACCAATTGGTCTTTATTAGCATGATCTCTGTTCAGGACAGGGACTGAGTCAAACGGCAGATGGTTAAGGTCGGGGGGGTGGGGAGGAGTTATGCATGAATAAAAAAAAAAAAAAACGACCTCCAGCAGTGGCAATTGTTACCCGACTGCTGGCTTCACAGCCCTGTGAAAGTAACCTCTAACGGCTACTATGCCATACCCTGACCTACAAGACTGAACTAAAGCATAGTCCACAGAACCTGGCTCTGCCTGGGCGACAAACGCGTGTGAAAAACCCACGGAGGAACCTGGAGGACGAGTCATGACTATAGTGGAAGCTATATTTACGAAGCGGACATAGCAACGTTTAAGCGACTTAATATACACAAAAGCAGGCGCCATAAGAGCACCTCATTAACATTTCGGTTCCCAGAGCCGTATCGTTCTTCTATCGCCGGCTCACAAACAGTGCTAAAGGGGACATTCAGACCCGCCGCGAAAGAAGAACAACTTCCAAGTGAACAGTAACAACGCGTCCGGCGTGGGGCGTCGGTAAACACGGGGAAGGCGGCGGGCTTCCAGGCGCACGTCCCCGGGCACACGTCCCCGGGCGGCTCATTCATTCGTCAAAGAGCCCGGGCGTCCGGTGGCGCGTGGACACCCGGAGCCGCCGCCGCCGCGCGCTGCCATTGTTTGTGCGCCTGAGGGAGGGAGGGGGGGGGGGGGTTCTGCCGTTTTTACATTTAAGGCGAAAAGACAAAAAAAAAGTTACCGGTCCGCTTCTGCCTCATCGATAGCGGGAGCGCGAGGCGAACCGGCACGTTCCGGTGCCGTTCCTCCAGACCCCGCGGATCGAGTTACCGTCCCTCCGTCCGCATAACAAGTTAGTCGGCTCCGTCCCGCTCCGCTCCAGCCGGGCCGCCGCACACAAACAGTCCGAATACCGCAGCAGGAACGGGAGAGACGCGTACTTACGGCTTGGCGCGGCTGTAATAAGGGCAGAAGGAAGCGGTGGGTCCGCGGAGAGCCGCCCGGCGCCTGGCTGTCCCCGCTCCGCACTAACGGCCGCACTCCCGCTCCGCTGCCGGCTCGCTCGGCCCGAAAGTCGCGCGCGGCCCTCGGCTCTTTGTTAAAGTAGGACTGGGGGACGTTGCCGTCCGCTCGTGCCCCTGCGCCGCGCGCTGATTGGTCGCGCGTGCGCGAGGACAGCCGTCGGGGAGGGGGGGTGACCGCGCCGCTGCATTACGCGGCGTCCTAAAGTCCGCCCAATTCTCCGCCACGGTGCGCCCCGAAGAAACCCGCTGAAATTACCAATACATGTGTTTTTTTTTTGTTTATTCATTTTTTAACTTTTGCCCGTGTTGACGTCGAGCTGTAACTAGGATGAGAACCGGCCCGTAGTATCCACTAAGCTAACCTGTTGGTCGTACAATCGGGATTAAAAAAACAAACAAACGAGAAAGGTGGTCCTTTTTGTTTAAATGTAATGTTTAAAATAATTTTAATATTATTTGGCTTTTCTAACATTGTCCAAATCTTCCACCTGTGTGGGACCGTAAAGTATTGCCGGTGTATTAAGTTGAGGCTATTAATTATTCAATCAAAACATTTTACCACGGACACGTTTTACAATCCCCGCATGGAACGATCAGAGCATTACTGGCGTTTTACTGGTGACAGTCTAACTGCGGGACCCAGCCGATGCTGGTTGTTGATCCAAAGGGGCCAGAGCGGGCGGCCGTCGTCCGGACGCTCGCCTTTTGCATCACGGAGCACACTCCAACGCCAGTGGTGCGTCTTTCAATAGGGACATTGTCACTTTGTTTTGAAACGTCTGCCTTAAATGGTGCATCAGACCTGTGAACTAGGCAGGGCTGCTGTAATTCTACTACGTATATTATAATTGCATAAATAGCCCGTGTCTTCTGAGTTGAGCAAAATGGCGTGCCATTTATATGTAATCGTTTAACTAATTTCTATTGAGTATGTGACTGCTAAGTCTTAAATTTAAGAATGTGCTGTTAAATAAAGAAATAAAATTCTAAACAATTATCCCCAACTCTTTGCCCTGTTGTAGTGGACAGCATCATGGGTCTCGTGTTTTTTGCTGTAGTAATGAAACACCTGAGCGAGCTAGGTTAATGAGGTTAACGTCCTCTCCCAGTGCTGAGATATTTATCACTTTACAGGAAGGTGGAAAACCAGTACGCTACGGAGAATTACAATATGGCCGACACTGCTGCCCCCTTGCGGCGCAACATGAGAACTTGAGAAGGGTCTTCATCGGCGAGTCTGAGGTCGTTCTGTCCAGAAGAGCCAGACTCTCACGGGTCCGACAGTATAACTTACTTCTCATATTGTTTACGTTTGGTCATCTAGAGCAGTGGTTCCCAACCTTTTTTTGCCTGAGACCCAATTTTCTCCCGGAAAATACTGTAAGGCCCCCCCTCTACATTTAATGATATTATCGCCCATATAAGTTTGCAGTAAGGATGACAAAAAATGTTTTCAAACAAACG
>JAODKN010000044.1:3737684-3753612 GCA_026774425.1 Petrocephalus zakoni
GTAAGTGCCGCCGGCTGTACCCCCACTCTGCCGTATGTGCTGCTGTCTGGACCCCCACGCTACTGTAAGTGCCGCGGGCTGGACGGGGGGGGAGAGACTAAACACGAATACTACGCAATTTTTTGTCTTAAATTTTCTCTCTTTTTGGTGGACATCATAAGTAGATGATGATTAAAAAAAAAAAAACCTAAGCTATTCAGTCTAGAGATGGCTTTCATGTTACACGGGGTGGGGAGGGGGGGATGGGGGGGGAGCGGAGTCCAGCCTGGGGATACGGCTAAACTGAGCTAGTGGATGGGAGGGGGGGAGGGGTGAGAGAGAGACAGCGTGGCGTCTGTGGCGAGTACTCACGGCGCAAAGCCACTCCTCACAGCTGCAGCTACACACCTGCAGATATGGGGACTGAGGTGGCGGCGCTCACTCATTCACCTGGGTGAAAGCTACAGTAAAGGCCCAAGACAGAGACAGGCTTTCCGCACCACAATGACAGGCAGTGACCCACCGACCAATCGGGCGCCCGACCCCGCCCCTCCCGACCCCGCCCACTGTCCCACCCACCTCCCTCCCCTTTCAGGTCACTTCTATTCCCTCATCTAGTACCGTCGAGTGTCTAAGCTTTCGGGCCCAGCTTACGGGTGCTGGGATGTTCCCATATCAGGCAGTACGGTTCTGTAGTCCCAGAGATGGTCCGATACAGCTTTTAAACCGAACCAGGTGAAATTTATCATGGCATAGGGGGGTGGGTAACAGATGCTAAACGATACTATGCTATGACCACCATCACCCCCTTTTAGGATGGGGGAGGGGGGAAGAGGTAGAATACAGGAAGGAGCCAAATGCTAACCTCGCAAACCTCGTTCCTGATGGTGGTGAGGGGCAGGGTGGGACGGGTCAGGGGCGGGGGGTTGGGTTGAAGACACTCATTATTAAGCTGTAAAATTCATCCCCACCCCAGAGGTGGGACTTGCATATAAATACAAGGAGAAGCAAAGATCTCCCCTGTGACTGTGACACTGCAAAGAAGAAAAAGCGTACATGTACCACCTCCCCCCCTCCGTGCCTGCTGCACTGTGGGCATTCGATACACTGGAATTAAGACATGCGCAGGGATGCATATGACGTGCCCCCCCCAGCATCCCCTGCTAAAGACGGGCATCACACACAGTCTGCCTGCTGCTCTCTGCTTCTGAGAGGCGTTCCAAGGTTAGCATTTGTGCTGATGAACTGCAAGCTTAAAATAAAAAAAAAGTGCGCTTTTTTTTTTACCTTAACCGAGGGCAAAAAGCAGGTGAGGGCCAGTGTCAACACTGCACAATCACAAGAGGTTAACAGACACAGAGCAGCAAGCCAGCAGCAATGCTGGTCACTAGCCAAGGCAACATCATCAGCATCAGCATAATCATCCTCACCAACACCACCATCACCATCGCTACACAGCACGGCAGTTCTGCAACCACAGCCGTCTCCCAAGCAACCAGGACTACTTCCTGTGAATGATCAGGCTGTAGTATCCTGGGCAGCCCACCCCAAAATGAAAGCCCCGCTGTCGCCGCTAGATAGAGTGCAGCGTGCAGAGGCAGCGTGTCAAGTGGCTGTAGGATAACCAGAGCTTCAGTGTTTTTCAGTACTTCCATTCTATATGCCGACTGATTTCTATGTATCCTCTCTACATGACAATAACACGAAATAAAAGCACAACTAAAACCTAGAATTCTTTTTAGAGACTACTTTAAAAAAGCACCTGGGTATTCTGAACAGCCAAACAATGACCAGACAGCAACAGCTGCGCCTACTGATGACCAATTTGTCTTCTGACCCCTGAACTTCATAACAAATTTCATAAATAAATATCTTGATCCCTGGACCTGAACAGGTCTTCAATTGGGCCCCTTCTCCACCTCATTCTTTCACAGTAATCAAAATGCCTAGCTTTTCCTCAGATCCAGAATAAGAATAAAAACACTGGGGTTTTTAGGGCAGTGGCATTTCATGTAGAAGATATAATGGCTGGCCTTTACACATGAGGTAATCCGGCCTTTGGTCGGGCCTCCTGAATACACACACGCAAACTGCAGCGTGCAGAGGCAAACAACGTTTTTCATCCATTGTCACAAAACATGAATACGAGGTCGAAATATTTGATCTCAAAAGGACCCCCTCCGGTGGCAGGGCACCCCAAGGACGAGAGTTACCTGCAAGGCCAGCAGATATCATGTGCACCTGGGTGGAGTCAGGCTGGAAAACGGCATTCAGCTTCTCCTTGGCGCCAGAGTACGCAGCAAAGTATATAGCCCTGTGGAAGTGGGAGATGACGGTAAACCTAGTCACAAGTGCTCACCTTCTGTTGTTTGTGAAACTTTAGCACCCCTGAGACCATCGCCATTAAAAAAAAAAACAGAACGCCATACCTCGAGGGAGCCACTCCCACCAGATTAGGCCCAAGGCCCCTGAAGAGAGAACGGGGGCCCTCTTTCTCCAAAATCATCCTGCGGGTTGAGAAAGGAGATGGGTGAGGCTGGGGAGCAGGGGCACCGTGGTGAAAGCATGAGACTTATTGCTGTATAAAACTAAAGCATGCGCTCGTTTTGCTAATGAACGGACAAAGTGGCTGCTGCTCGAAAATGTTTGCAAAGAAGCAAATGGGTCTGGCAGCTAAATCTGGCAGAGAGGTACAAGAAAATAAGAACCACGAATAGCCTTAGTGCAGCCATAATGGCGGGACAAATATAGACATGGAATGATCAACCAGAGGGGCCAATGAGTGCACTCTCTGGGCAAAAAGCCTCTGAAGACCACAGGACTAATCACAATGGCAGAGAGCAGGTACACAATAATCCTTTGGCCTTGAGGCTAATCAAAGTAGGAGGCAGGAGAAGGGGGGGGAAAAACAACAGGTATATGCAAAATTCCTTTCTGCCTTTTTGCCTTTCAGAGCTAGCAAACAAAAGAACAACATTACAATAGAGAGCTGCTTTGGGACCATGTGACTGAAAAAGGAAGGAAGTGAGCTGGGCTGAGGGCGGTGCACGTGGCTGCTGGGCACGCTCACTTGAGGCAGTGCAGAGGTCCCGGGGAGACGCGTGCCACGCTAGTCCCGCTGACGGTGCCCAGCTGGACCTCAGAGATGTACAGTGTGATGGAGGACGACTGCAGCCTGGTCTTCACCACCTCCAGGGGACACGTCAGAATAGCACCTACTGTGCCCCCACACCTAGGGACAGCCACACACAGACCAAGTTCAGGCACAATAGTGCACACTCGGAACGACGGACAATACATGCACACTCTGTAAATGTGTCGCGAGGACTACAGAGTAACACGAAGAACATTAACAGAAACACGGGCACCTAAAAAAAACCAGATCAGTCACAAAACAAAAAAATATGAGAACCCCACCTCACAGTCTGTTTTGTTTAGACAGTGACAAGCAGCAGAGTAAAATAAGTTCCAGTGTATCCAACAGTAAAATGACATTAGTCGAGGTAGAGGAGCCGAGCAGCGAGGAGCTCACATCTGACAGACACGGTCACCTATAAACAAGAAAACTCCCGCCCCCCTAAAGAGAATTTTAAGATATTTTCTGGGATTACATACAAACAATAAGACATTGTCCCCATGAACAGTGGAACTGGTCCCATGGATTTCCCCAAATGGATGTGGTTTGGTGGCGAGTACGGTGGTGAGGCCAGGAAAAGCCACCGGACCCAGGCGAGGCAAGATGACAGACACTCGGACTCGCACTGCACGTCCTGCAGATCTCAGTTCCCCTACAATTCCTGACTGGGTTGTGATTGCCCGCCCATCCACTTATACAGATACGGTAAGTCAGTCCATATGAGAAAACCCCAGGGCAAATCACCAAGTGTAGCTTGAGGGAGCTTAGTGCACGCCTATTTATAAACTGCCTTCACGAGAGCCCACCCACACAAAGGCAGGGATGACCTATGCCCCAGTTCCAGAGCTGCAGCCTGCCAGCAAAGCCTAGCTACCAGAAATGCCATGATCATTCACAATCCTCTGTGGCGGGGGGAGCTTTCCTACGTCTGTTAAGGCCCAACTTAGCAGAAAGAGGCATAAAGCAAACATCAACATTCCCTGTTGACATTTCTAAAATAACCTGTTCTACGAACAATGACTGTTATTCTTCCTTCAAGGACTTGAGAATCTGGGCACATGCAAAAATCTGTTGAGGCTTCAGTGCTAAATGCAACTGTCGGAGTAAACCTGCAAACAATTTCTGTAGGTATCTCATTTGATTGAGGCAGATCTGCCATACTAATCTTCAGCAGTTTATCATTACACATAGGCCTGGATGGGCTGATGCGTCTCTTGGATCCCCAAGTTTCACACAGCTAACCACAGTCGTGCTCAGCTTACTCAGTAATGCGAGGTCATCTGACCGTGAGCCAGTCAGATCTCTGCGTTTCAGGCTGAAGGAGTAACATCTAAGCCATCAACTTTCCAGTGTATCAGATGCTGTATTATTTAGTATCCAAGCAAAGGCAGGAGGAGGCGACTGAGAAAAGGTTGTTCTGCTTTGTTCTAGATATTATATTTGGCTATGCTGGAACCACATGTATCTGGCCAGGAACACACTGTTCAAGTATCCATCTCAGCAAAGCCAGCACAAGCTGCCCATTGACAGCTACTGGCAAATGGATATCTGGCCCAAAATGGTACACCTGGGCCACATGTAACGTGTAAACAGGCAATATCTCTACAACTTATTAATGTGCCCAGACAGGTTAGTTTATCTAGCCAAACAATACTTTAAGGTCATAAATGTCAACGGTCACAATATATCTATCCTCTAACCCGTGGAGGTCAAAAGATGACAATGACATTAATATTTATTAGCCATTGGAACATTTATTCAGTGACAATCAGCCTTGGGTTTACAGTCAACTACATACAAACCAGAGCCTCAGGAAACTGTGTCACCAACCTTGGTGCACTAGATTTGAAATAATATGCAGTAATCCGAGATGCATTTGCAGGTAGTAACCTAATTTTACAAAATATAATATAATGCATAATAAACTAATAATATAAGAATTATAGAGTACGTCCTTCGACAGTCTGGTCACCTTGGCTTTTCGCCAGAACTGAATTCACAATGTTACAATGTTTTTTTTTTTAATCGTCGTGCGATCCGATTCTGTTTCTAGATTAACCATTTCATACTTTTATATTTTAACCGCGTCGCTTGACATTTTATTCTGAGGATCATAAATATATGCCTCCGCGCTCGCAAAAAATACCATAACGCAAATACCGCGACTCGACGGTTCCATGTGTCATCAATTTACTTCCAGCGGAGCAGGACCGTTTTAAAGAGAACGTAATAAAATCAGCTAAACACGCGACTCGGCTGCGGTATAAAAACACATTTTGTCGTTGAACAGGAAATTCGCATCTTCGGACTGTCAAGACCCGGGGGGCCCAGGTGCCGAAGAGCCGCAGTGACTTCTACGATGCACCGAGGCTGTGCGGCTGACAGCAGGCCCAAAACGCCCTTTCCTAACGGGGCTGTGACTCACTTCATCCAAATGCCATATTCCTCTAAACGACCTTAAACACATTTATATGGCCGTAACGGCGTCGTGCAGGTATTGTTACTGAGGCAAAAAATGGGGGTATACGGGTAATAATGGGCAAAATGGTCTCCAAAGAAAAGGAAGAAAAAAAACACTAAAAAAATCCATCTATATGCCTTCGGACTGATGTTAAGCCAGCCGCTCGGTTAGCTAGGGGTAACATAAATGTTATATATACAGAGATACAGGAGACGAAACGTGGTAATGTCCGCGTCGGCCTGACGCACGAGCCGCCCCCCGCTGCGCAGGCCCTAGGGCCCCGACACACGCCCGGACGTGTCCGCTACTCACCCGCCGGCGAACAGATGAACCAGAGTATCCCTGTGGCTCATTCTTCAGCATTCTCCGGACCGGCACCCGGGCCGGCGGGCTGCGAAGGGCAGGACCGGGGGGTAGGGGGCGGGTCGACGGGCGATGTATGCGGGCAAGCGACAGATGTGCCGGGGAAGAATTGCGGACTGGTAGTGGCGGGCTAGCGACGACCGGGAATGATTACCCCTATCCGCCACCTACGTGCCCCGTCGAGAAGTTTCTATCCGCTTCCAGCCGCTTTAAATGCGAGTCTGGGTTACGAAGTCAAAAGTGAGCGCCTCGCTGCTCGGCTCCTCCGCCTCGACTAACGTCGCCGCAACGGAGCCAGCCGAAGTGCCTCGCCGTCGAATCACAGGCTACGAAAACACACGCCGCCATTGGTCAGCGGCCCATTGCGCCGCGCGGTACGCCACGCCCCCCGCGGCCTGCCCGATCACGCCGCTTTCACATGATCGCTCGATCAATGGACCGCCGCGCTTTAATGCGGCAATAACAAAGGGCGTACAGAATTTTACACGTGGAGCATTTCGTAAAATGCGATTAAAAAAAAAGACACCGTAAGTCATTATAATGAGAAACTTTCTTGAAGTAATAACTTACTATCTCGAAATAACTATTATGTCTTATCTTGAAATAACGACTTGCGATCTCAAAATTATAACTTAGTATCTCGAAATAATGACTTACTATCTCGAAATAATTACTTATCTCGAAATAATGAGGAACTAATAATGACTAATAATGATATATTTAGGGATGTTATATAGAGGGGCGGGGGATAGATAATCAATATTACAAACTCCGTAACCCTTGACAGCGCAGGATATTTTTGATGAAGCAGACCCACATAAAAAGGGGAAGGTCTTTCACCCGGACTGTTTTGATGCTGACTCCCGCGAAGGCTAACTGTAAAGGTTTACTGCTGCTGACTGGATAGAGACAGTGCTATCACAATCTGAGATCTCACATTGCTATAACGTAGATTTTGCATTTATTAAGCCCACATTCACTCATTAAGATTCTGCAGTTGTCTATTATTCCTCAGTTGTGGAAGAAAACAATACGCCTTGTTTACTTGGTTCTGAAACAGCCATTTGGTAATTGTGTCTGATCCACACTCCGCAAATCAATGTTATTCGCTCACTCACTGACCATCATTCACGGTCCTGAACATTATCTTCTTCTGCAATTATATACACCATATTTAGACAATCGAGATCCACTAAATCGGTTACACACATATAATTCAATTTCCTTTCATAAGAACATGACTCGCGGCTTTTCCCCCCGTAAATACACTTTCACTTGGTCTTCTGTCACAGTTAATACACTTAATCGGCTCATTCAAGTGTCACAATAAATACTCCAATCCACGGTTCACAGTGTACTTGCTTTCATTTAATACATGTATATATATTGATTTTCTGTCGGTATATTTTTTCATCCTCTACTGTACTTTTTCCCTTATGCCTTTCTCTTTGTAAATGACACATTTCCTTAAAATCTGAATTTGTGGCATACATTGCTGTATGTTACACATATTGTTCCAGGGACTGGGTGACGCTGTTCTCTCCTCTACGCCAGTTTCATGAGATTACCTCCTGGGATGCTTCTCCAGTTGTCCTGAAGGAGGTCCCACATATATGCTGAACACTCATTGGCCACTTTACTCTCTGGTCAAAACCATTTCTGCCGTGTTTAGGTCAGGTGACCAGGTCATGTGATCCGACACTAACAATCGCCTTTGTAGGCGGCTAGGTGTGTCCAAACTTATGAATGGTACTGCAGATATGTGTGTGTATGTATGTAAGCATACATGCATGCATATGTGTCTGTGTGTGCAGAGTTTGCATGTTCTCCCTGTGTTGTGTGACTTTCCTCCCACAATTCAAACAGCTACTAACTGGTGTCTCTAATTCGCCCGTATGAATGTATTTGTCCTGTAATGGGCTAGCCTCCCCCAAAACAACCCTGACCGGGAGTAGCCCGATTATCAATGTTTTTTTATGATTTAAATAAATACTTTCCTGAAGATGTTCTGGCCTTAAAATGATCTTTTTTTAATCTGCCACAGTTCTACCATTAATGCCGTAGTTAATACCCACTATTTATCCCTGTGATATGTATTTATTATTCACTCGTTCATACTTTATCCATGTGTAACTTTGCTGCCTCCATCATTGCCTTATATATGTGTGTGTGTATATATATATATATATATGTACCACTGCAGTCCACAGGGACGTTTTTTGCGCCACAGTATACTGTGAACTGAATGGTTGGTGTGACAGTAAAGTCCCACTTGTTGTATACATATCAAGTGCTTTGGTTTAGCAGACCGATTTGTACGTAACTTGGCTGATGTACAACACTACCCTCTATATATGATATACCATGATATGGAGACTGGCAAAGGGTGGTAACATTATGAACCAAGTGCAGCTAATGTTCACCATGCCTCAACCCTTTATTGTATCCAACCCTGTATTGTATCCTGATCCAACAATGCATCAGAGACAGCAGAGTACCTGGAGCGTTTACAACCGGCTCAGGTGACAGACAATTTTCCTATTATAATTGTAGGATAAAAACTATTTTCCTGTGGATGGAAATTCCAAAATACAGTTTTCTGGGATTTATTCCGACTTCCTTTAATGTTTACTCGACTTATCGAGTAATTATCCCAAGCAGCAGTGTGCTTTAAATGATCATATTATATCTGGTAATGTGTAATCGTACTGTTTTTAAAAGACATTACTAACCGCAGGTATGCAAAGAACTGAGGAACTATAATCGAAGTTATGCTGGCTTTTCCAAGCTTGAACCACTAGATGGCAGTAGTTGATCACCTAAAGTGGTGGGTGTGGCTTGAATCAGTTTGGATTGTTGATACGTTGATACGTAGAAACCACTGTTCTCTTTAATGCCGTTTCTAATTCACTTGCGTCGATCTTTTCTCAAGTGCTCGCAAACCTTTTGGTCACAAGTCCAGGTCTTTATTCACTAGCCCCTCCTCTGTTCCCTTTCGGAGTTCCCTAGAGAAAAGATTATGGCACATTGTTGGGTTGGATTTATTTGTAGCTTTTTGGCAAGCTCACATTCCAGTGTTCACATCCCCACAGCCACAGAAAGAAAATCTGTCCTGTTACCGATTAAACATGCAGTAGAGGGAGGATAGGAAGGACAAGGTTAAGACTCACGATAGACCCGGAGATCTCATATACATGTGTTCTAGACACTGAGAAGCCATGCATATTAAAGGTTCTTGGTGGTCCTTTGTTTGCAGTATGTGATTAGACAGTAAACTGCTTTTGTTAAACACAGTCTCCATTAAAAACATTAATTGACATCCATCCATCCAGCCATCCCTTTTCTGTAACTGCTTGTCCTATTCAGGGTCTCAGGGGTCTGGAGCCCATCCCGGAGGGCAATTACCATCACTGGGCAATTACGTGACATGTACTGTATATTACCATGTATCCTGGTATATTATAAATTACCATATATTTTGCCAAGATGGAAATGCATATCAATGATGCCATATCTACTGGGAAGTGTGTGCAATCTCTGTGCAGATAATGGTGAAGGGTTAGGGTTAGGTACAGCTCCACATATCCAGAGCTTAATGTGTCTTATTTATGTGCTTCTGGGCTGCTACTGGTTGTCAGGAGTAATTTCCAGAATTCCCAGGAACAACAGAATAATCTTAGCAGTTTTACTGCGTGTGCACTACTGCCACAAATGTCAACAAATTAATCAAAAATAATTATTGCCATAAAGGCTGTACTTACAGGCCCACATCTAATGACCCCCAGGGGAGCTGGTGTTTTGGAGCAGGTGAGAGCGCATTGCTTCCTGTCTTTGTCAGTGAGTTCCTTGCTGCCCTGAGTGCAGCACACAGTATCTGGAGTCTAACAGTGAGTTTGTGTAACGGCGTGTCTGTGCCTCTGTGTGCGCGGCTTGCATGTGATTGTAATTGTAACGTCAGAAATAACTTTCCTGACATGGCAAGCTTCAAGCTCTGTATTTAACATTTTTTGGAATTATGTGTTTTCCGAAAACATGTGTTGTGTAATAGGGTATCATCGTGTAAGCAGAAGAGAAACGTCGTTAGAAATGACGTTAGAGGTAAACAACCTAGCACAGCCTCACTAAAGCACAAGAGACACATCATCCTTTGGAGTCAAAGTGTGACGGAGTAACGCCGCCTTTCGCAGCAAAAGAATAATACCACTCTTCGGAGTAACAAAGTTACATCAGGGGATTTCGATAAGTAGTATGCTAGGCTTCCATATGTATTTACACACCACGATGTCTGCGGTTTTATTTTACTCAGCATCTGTGAACCAGAGAAAAGATGGAATGAGAGAACAGAGAAGCAGGAGAGAGGGGCTAGTGGGTGTGACTCCGTTTCAGCCATGCTTCACTAGCGGCCATGTCCGGGGAATGACATTTGGGTTGATAACTCAACCTTGACGGGCTGTGATGGAATCCGTCACCTATGGGGCGTGGAGGCGGGCACCTCAATTTTCAGCACGCTCCACCTCACTTCAAAGCCTCCACATTGTCTGCAAGGTTTGGAACCCGTTGCTTTTTTCCAATTCTCATATGTTTACCGCCACTCAAACCAAAGTTTTGAGGGCCCCTGTTGGCCACAAGCAGTCACTGCACTAATTATAACTAAAGGAGTTCCTTATTTAGCTAACCGGCTAACTCTACTCCTTAGACATTTATTTAGTTTTGATCTGGGGGTCGGGGAGAGGGGTGAAGTGACACCCCAGGGGTGCCCCAAAAACAACAAGCCCACCCCTGCGAGGTTCAGGGGGTGGCACAGCTGTTTCATGCCTCTAGGTACGTGTACGTGTCCCATCCGTGGTATTTCCCTGGCTAATGCCCTCTAAGGAACAGCCAGCCACCGCTCCTGGGGCCCTGCATTGGATTAATGGGTGGCAGATGGATGAATGGATGGTCTGCATCCATCTTCTATCTCTTTCACATTCATTTCCTCTAAGGGGCCGTCTCGCAATAGCAGCTCTCCTAATGTTTTTATACTATTTCTTCATTTTAAAAGAACAACTTTGAAATGGGGATCTGCAACTTTAGAGCCGCAATATTTTTTAGCAGCAAAAATTTATCATTTTGGTTCTTGACTAGAAAGATCTATGTTGGGCTGGGTTTCAAAATAATATTATGCAGCCTTCACTGATTAAACCTTTTGCAGCAAGAGCAGGCACGCCAAGACTCACAATCAATTATAGTCCCTAAGCCCGTTCAGTCAGGGGCCGCCAATTCGTCCGCTCCGGTGGGCTGGTGAAAATCGAATCCCACTTCACATCTTTCGTTAGAGTCCTGCAAATTGGATCCGCTGAAGGCAGCCGATGCTTTGGGTCTCAGAAATCAATGCTGAGGGTCTTAACCAATAACAGCCATACGAGCAGGAGGCTGAGGGTCACGGGCCTGGAGCCCCACCTGCACTGGTGTTGCAGCCTTTACTAGATGATGACTTTGGCCTTCACAGAAGGAATGACAGAGTGCAGCACAGGGCTAGGTAAAACAACCAGACCGGCAAGATCTTTTCATGATGCCTGCCATTACGTGAGTTCAAACGATTAACCCTAAAATAAACATCAACGGCGCAGCACAAAGGTTCAGCAAACTCAGGCACTCGCTGTCTCCAGGTCTGGTCCTGACTGTCGAGGGTTAACACTCTACAGGCGTTTCTTTGCTGTGATTTCCATGGGGCTCTGGGAGGCCACGAGGGAAGGAGGAGGTCTGACGCGGGGGATCCGACTCCCCAGGTCCCGTGTTGATATAATTTCCACGTTAACTTGGAAGGTTTTCAAATCAGAACCAGGAGAGGTGATTTAGCTGTCTCCAGCCCGACAACAAAAAATATTTTTATTGGCTAAAAGATAAATTATGAATATCAAATCAGCTGAATTAAACATGGAAATGATAATAAACAGACAATGGTCGGAATGCTTTCTGATGGGCTGTTGTTAATGTCTGCTCTCTTTTCAATTACTTTTTTATGTGTCAGACTCCCTTTCAATGAACGGGACGCCGCGTTTTAATGCCACCTTTTTTGGTTGAAATTTAGACAGAAAGTCTGACTAGAGCGTAACTAATGGTTTTCGTTAGCAATAAAATTCAGTATATATTAACTGGCTCTGGAATTTTAAAAATACTATCTAATCTCCCTTTTAATAAAAGTGCTCTTGAAAAAGCGAGGTATTTCCCCAAGTCGGATATCCCCTTTCTCATTAAAACTTTGCAATTCAAAACCGCACCTTATTTATTGCCGTTAGGAGTCGGGGCCACGCGTAAAGCCGTCCGGGGCGGGATCCTTCGCGTTCCACACTGCCTGCTCCATGCAGGAGGATGGCCAACGCGTTCTGGACTATCTCAGTTGTTAAAATGTCATAACAAGTGTTTCTTAAAAGGTGAGCTGCATTCAATCCCATTCGCATGCTCTCCTGGCCACGTTAAAACTGTATGCATATCCATAAAACCGGGCAGCCTCGGCGGAATTTAAAACTCGGTTTAAATAATAATAATAATAATAATAATAATAATAATAATAATAATAATGACAGTAAACGTTTTCTCTGCGTGGAACAAAATTATCGTTTCCAAGACGGAAAAGACACGATTGTATATCATGACGAACATCATGAAGTCTTAGAATTAAATCCATTCGGCATAACAATATAATTACAGAGGGTGCTTTATAAAGTGAACGAGCTCATAGAGCTAATGATTTGACAACAAAGAAATGTTAATTATGCCAAAACACAAAAGGCTAAGTTTCCGTACAAGAGTTTTTAAAGAGTCGGAATCCTAATTAATTAAAGACAAGATGGAGATTTCATTCCTGGCAGAATCAGCATCGCCTTTCCGGATTCATTAAAGGGGTAAGCCTTTAATGAACCGTAAGTATTCAAAAACCTTCACTCCAGGTGTCCTGCCCATTGGGCAGGGTCATAAAGCCAATTTCTCATACTTTTGGCCTCTGGATATTTTCTTGGAATTCCATACTTATCCAAAAATAACTTATATATCTGTGGAACAGAGTTAAAATATATGATGGATGAGTTTTTCAAGTTGCATGTATTTTGTCTTTGGTTTAAAACAATAGTCCTGTACTTAGGAGAATCCATGAACAAAAGTAAATGCAGTCCAGAAAGGGCATTAAACAAGGCTACACAAAGCAGTGCCTTGCTCAGAGCTTGGGGATGCTTTGAGTGTCAGGGGAGAGGCTTTGGGTCTTTTTAGTGGTGGTATGACGACTCAGCATGCCCCCCCCCCCCCTTCCCGCTGCCCTGTTCCCTGTGTTTGGGATTTGCCCCTGCGGTCTTTTTTAAGATAGATTTCTTGTGTAATGCATACCTTTTTCTGAAGGGACAAAGCTAACTGTTGGGGATATTTACTGTAGTAAGTTCAGGTCAACTCCCTACACTCAAAGGCCCAACAATAGTTTCCAGTTGAACAGAGCTGGAATCCATTCCAGCTTCTTCTGCAGTGAACGGAATATGGCATTCTATGCTCTGTGAGGTTCCATGGCAGCTAACACTGAGGCCAAGAACCACACAGTCAGATTGAGGCTGGTTTCTCAACAATGATCTATTGTTCATGCCCATTATTTTATTTATTTAAAAGCTCCATGTAAACTGGCTGGTCATCTGTGATTACAAGTGATCTCCCTATGACCGATTTACCATTCTTGTGTTCCACTTGCTTCAACTAAAGTTAGCTTGGAAATCAACCCTAAAAGAATATGGCAGATGTCATCGTTGCCCATAATCTAGTCAAATTGTTTCTATAAACGTATGACAATGTTATCCGGCCATTGAGTTGTTTGTTCATCCATCTGCAGACGTCGCTGTGCCTCTAATGTCTAATTTAGAGGCTGGGGCGTCTCTGAGGAGCTGGGTGGAGATGCGTCTGGGTTTCGGAGTCAGATTAGCATTCTGAGAGTGTTGCTGGCTGGATGTGAGTCTGCACGCGGCTTCAAAGCGTTCATTAAAGCTGGCAGAGGGATCGACACAGGCAGCCTCCCGGCCAGAATTCTCTGCTTAGCGTGTCGCCCAATCGCGACACGGGGACTACACCTGCGGAGCTGCACGCCTTGTGTGTTTGGGGGTTGATGCCGATCCTTTCCTTAGAAGCCGTGAGGGACTGCTACCCTGATGGTACACAGGCTCTAATCCCAGGGTTAGCAAAATGGCTTCACTGTTGAACCCTTGAGCAATGCCCTTATCTCCCAATCAGTTCTTAGTTTTATGTCGCTTTGCATGAATATCAATATGTATGATATTTATAGAAGACATATTGAGACATGGATGTAAGACATACAGAAAAACACAGCAGGAAAATGTCATTGGCCGAAACGCAATTAAAGTACAGCATTCGCTCACTAGTGAAACCCTATATATCACTGGCACCTTTCTTGACAGGGCCTCCCTAGGCCCCCCACACAGACACACGTGCACACACACGCACTCACTCCAAATAAACTTTAATTATCAAATAGAATGTCCGTTTTTGTAGGCATCATATAATGTGTACAGGTGTTCACATTATTTTTTAATATTCCTAAAGGTTCCAGTTTCATAACTGGTCTGCCCCCACATGAAGCCCCCCTACACAGCTCTCTGTTTTTGTGTTTTTCCTCAGCTGCACCCCCATGCAATTCCTTCACACCCCACCAGGGGGTCGCACGCCACATTTTGAATACTTGTGCTGCGCGCAATACTGTTCATCTTTGGCTCCAAGGATGCTGCCAGTCCTGCTTTGAAAAACACACACATAGTGTCACGGGCACATGAGAGCTGTCAGTCTGAAGAGTCTCGGGGACCCTTTCCCCAGCGAGCGCGCCGAGTGCTTCTCGCTCCCCGAAGATGCTCCGCCTCCCCGCTCTGCTGTTTTTCATTACTTATTTTTCTGCCTCACCTCACAATGGAAAGTTATTGTCTCAAGTTCTTCCTTATTTGTGCCTGAGGGCAGAGCTGCGTCGGTGGGGGGATGGCTGCCATCCTGTAGAAAAGCAGTATTTTCTCCCGAAATTTAAAATCATCTCTATTAAAAACTGCTGGCATAAGAAAGCCAGTCTGAAGGCCGAGTCGTCTATCTGCGGTAATGAGACTCGCTTCCTGATTCAATTTGCCGTTTAGGTCCTTTTATCTGAATGACTTGCAGTGTTTACATCTTACACTGTATATGGGGTCTGTTTCTTCAGCCGGATCCTGCCTGAGGGCACTGGAGGTAAGACTTCTCTAATCCGGCGAGAGTCGGAAACAACCCAAATATTGTGAGTCACAGCCCTTGGGCCCAAGTGTCTGAGTTTGGGCCATCTCCAAAACAGGGTATTTCGGAGGGTGGGGGCGGGGGGGGGACTGCAACCAGGACAAATGGTGGGAGAGTAGGGGCGTGGCTATGGGTGGGCAGGGGGTGGGCAGTCTGCCCACCCAAATGGATCGCAGCCTCCCCAAACCCTCCCATCAACAACTGCTCATTAGGGAACCGCCAAAGACCTCTGACACAATTTGAACACTGGTTCCTCCCAAATGCCCACCCCAGAATGGCATCCTGGCAGCACCACTGTAGGAGAAATGCTCCGATGCTTGCTTGACGATAGCGCCCCCATGAGGGCAACAGCACGAAATACGGCTTGCTGGTCAGAAGCTTCCCGGAGCCCCTACAGTGTGAGTGGAGCTACGTATGGCACCGTTGGTTCTAGCTCCGCTGTGCTAACCGTTTAAGACTCTTGGGTGTAATGTACTCTTTGGCCTGTTTGCGTTTCATTTGCAGAAATATGAAAGTGGAATCCTGGATGTGACCCAGAGAGTCACCGCCGGTATAAAGGAGGGAGTGTTTGAGTGTGTGTTATTGGTTGTAGACCCTCCGGTGACTGGCCTCTTGTAACTGCTGACATTCCTCACTTCCTGCTGGCTACGAAACGCTTGTGCTCCAGGGACCTCAGCTGAAAGAGAGTTTACATACCCCCCCCCCCCAGCCCC
>JAODKN010000044.1:3763312-3773561 GCA_026774425.1 Petrocephalus zakoni
ATCGTCATCATCATCAGAGCCGGTCTGCCGTGAAAAGGACCCGGCCGGGATTTTTTGCGGCTGATCCGCGTTGGTACCGACCCAGCAACGCCCCGCCACATTCCTCTTCGCTTCATCATCCTTTATTGCATGACAGCGATCCTCCACAAGATGTTCTCTCTTTGTTTCTTTGGCCAGGAAAAAAAGAACAACAATCTGCCCTACGGTGCAGACCATGTCCTTACCAAACACGGTGGGGAGGGGGGGAGTTGGGGGGAGGGGGGGTAGCTCACACAGCTCCAAAAGCCAAGGGTCAATGGGAAACTAAATGGTTTAGCCCGAGCTCCACATTCTTGCAGAGAAAGCTCTAGTATAACATGTCACCGCAAATCTGAGGTTCTCCCAGGGATTTGGCAGCGAGGCAGACTCCATCTTCCCACCCCATGCTGGAAGCAGCCCCACTGCCGTGCCTTTGATGGGGTCCGATGGAGAGGGAGAGCTCAGGCACAGACAGGCCAGCTGACACGATTTCATCATCGTCTCGTGGACTAAAAAATAAAACAGAGCGGGCAATGAAAGTTTTGAAGGCTCCCAGAAAGGTTTTAAGACGCAGATTTGAAACACGCGGCGAAGGATTTCGGAGGCTTTGCCAAGGTGCAGGGCATTATTATAAAGAGATGCACCTGAGCGTGCTGCAGACAGCAAAAAACCCTCCTCTGAGCTCTTTGATGCAGGTTGGGCGAGGGGGGGGGGGTCATCCTCCATATTATTGTTTTCTTGACAGAATTGCCCTTTGACGTCATGCTGGGGGCCTGATATACCAGTCTTTTCTGTGGGCTCTGTTAGCTTCCACATGCGGGGGGGGGGTCTTAAGGTGAAAGGGTGAGTGCGTACCTTAATGCCTGCTTTATTTTGAATATCTTAAGCACCTATGAATGCAGAATTTAGAAAATAATCGCGGTGGCTTTCATTTCCACCGGAAAGCTGTGAAATCATTGGACAGCAGAGCCTTATATGAGGAAAGTTTGCCATTAAATTTTTAAAAGCGCGCGCCGTGCGCCCGGGATCGAGAAAGCTGGCCACCGCAGACTTTCATCTTGCTTCCCGGCAGGCAATCTCACGGTGACCCCGACCCGCCCAGAGCCAATGATGGAAACAATTAAGGTGCCAGTATCTCACTCTCTCCTCCTTATTCTCTGCCTGTCCCTCGCTTCTGCTCTTGATCAGGTCTTCTCTCTAATACGCTCGACTCGCGGGATCTGCCGGCTGAATTCCACGCACGGCAGACCCAGATATGAAAAACACTGGCGGCGGGCGGCATGTATTGGAAGGAGTCACCAGTTCATTAGCGAGTTTGATATATAAGGTTCACGTCGAAGGAGCATGGGCTGCATAATGCTTTATAACAATTTGTGGCTTCAGCTTGAAGATCAATTGGGAAAAGAGTTTGGGCTTCCACTTAGAAGAGAAAAAAACCCAATTCGTTTAAAACTTCTGGATAGCCGGGGCCAAAAACAGCCGATCCATCTTATAGACAGAAAAATAATACATTGCATGCGCTGGAGTCCATCTCTTAGAGGGCTTCGTGGAGCACCACCAGCTGCTCCAAGCATTTGGAAGCAGTTAGCGACTGTATGAAACCCAGTTTGTTTATGTCCTTTTATCTGGGTTTGAGGATTGACTTTGATTTTAAACAGTTCATTAAAACACAGCCGTGTAATATATGTAAAAGTCTCCCGAGCCATTTGGGTTACTGGGTTTCTCTGGAATATGTAATCAAGCAGGAGTCTTAAAACCCCACTGTATGGTTGCTTCCCGTCAGGGCAGACGGCAAAGAAGAAACAGGTGGTCGCGTTTTGGACCGTAAAATCGTCGGATGTCAAAGGGCATTTTCTTTTTTTTTTTTTTGCCCGTGTAGGAGTTGCCGCCAGTCTCCAAATCTGCGTTTCTTATTGACGCCCCGTGTGTACAAGCTGGGTTTGGACGGAATGAGGGGCTCGTCCCACAAATCTTGCTGGGAAAGGGGAAAAAAAATGGTCTCTGTTTTCTTCTGGAGTGAAAGAAACAGGAAGAGAAGCAGCGAGAGGGAGAGAGAGGCTGAGCGACGTCGGTCGCGGAGCGGAGACGCTCGTACATCATCCCCGCGGCTGCACTGGCAGATGGCGTGCTGATCGGAGCGGCGGGCCCCACGCTGGAGGGCAGCGGCTTCAGACCCCCCCGCCTGGGGCCCCGCAGAGTCTGGAAGTTCAACTCCTTGCATCAACTCCTTGGCTTGCACTTTTAGCTAAGGGGACCCTTTAAGCTCATTTCACTGATGGCTGTTCCACAGAAGCTATGGAAGAATAAAAGGCTCCAAGGAAAGACTGAGGTTTGACCACCTGAGCCTGCACCACTATCCCAACTGTTCCGCTTGATTAGATCCTTCAGAGGATACTTGCGGACGAGTAGCCCATGAGTAGCTATGGGTGTCAAGGCCGGGTCCAACATGTAGGGGAGGCCACAGAATTCTCAGGAAGGCACAGGAGGTATGTGATGGGTATTAAAAATTTGCGATTGGTTGGCATTTGCCCAGTAGTGGGAAGGGCCAAGCTTATGATTGGGCGGGGCAGGTCCACACTAGCTGCCCTGCGGCTTACTCTCTGGTCATATGACACCACCTCCCTTTCTGGGACTTTTGCCCTGACTTCCCCTCCCTTTACACTCGGACAGGAAGTGCTCACCTACCAGGGGGCTCATCCTTCAACGTGAGCAGTACATCAAAGATTGGGTCTTCAGGGAGCCTGGACATTGTACACGAGTGCGGACAGACGCAGTGTGGAATAGAGCTGCTGCTGATTTGACTGCCCATTACAATGGGACCTTGGGGGCTCCTAAGGAAACTATGTTAAAGAAAAAACAACTTCCATTTCCCCAATTGGAATATTTTTCATCCAGTAAATTAATTGTAATGGGGGAAAAAAAAAGTGTGAACTGACACATTGGCAAACTTCGATTGAAAAGGAGGAGTACAAAAAATTGTACTGTAATCCACTAAAAGCCGCTTAATCGGGCACAAACAGTCAGGAGAAGCAGTGAAACTGTCACCAAGCCGATGTCCACATGCAGCAGAGACGCTGCTGGAGGTCCTGGGTCAGCAGCCAAATTCCCCCCTGGGAGGAACCATTTTTCAGGCTTAGGAGAAGTTGAGTTGCAGATGTTTAACAAATGGGAGAAGGAGTGCACTTGGGTTTCTTCGTTCTTATGCATTGGCTTTCATAAACATATCACTCTTAAATTTCCTGCCTCACAAGTCAGCGTCCACCGTATCCCATAATCCTCTCTGCTCGCATGTGGCAAACCAGCTACAGTTCTGTTTCGGACAGCAGTGGCCAGGTTAGGGGCCACCCTCTTTTTGGGACCCGCTGCGTGTGAGCACATCTGGTTCTACTGTGAGTACCACAGATCCGTCGGGTCACATGGGGAACTTTGTGCACAGCGTGTTCTCCGCCCAAACACGGCAAAGACGCCTCTGTGCGGGGAGAACGGATCGCGTTGCAGAATTCTTTTTGGATAGATTTCCTGTTTCTCCGCTGTTTAAGGGGGACCAGGGACCTGACGGGTTCCACCGTGAAGTACTCCAGGAAACCAGCCCCCTCTCAGAGCTTGTAATAAAACAAACCCATCAGGTTAAACACACACGGAGTCCCGTGTTCATGCCACACACTGACACGGAGCCCAGTGTTCACACCCAAGATCGTGTGCACATACGTGCATGCCTCGGCTCAATAAACTTCCCCTGCCCTCATGTCTGCGCACTCTCCCACATGTGAGCGCACAATTAATGCACTCCCACAAAACCGCGCACACGCTCTCATGCTCTGGAGGGTGCAGAAGGCTAACCAAAACCATGGCCCAGTGCAGATGGAGAAAGCCTGACATGTTTGGGCTTTGTTTAGTATGGCCTCCTTTGAGTTACTCTGGCAGTGTGTGTTCCTCGGTGGCTGTAATGTGGAGCAGCTCCATCCTCCTCTCTAACAAGACAAGAATTCCCAGCTCGTTTCACGCACGCTACACGCGTACAGGCACTGCATCACCACCTCGGGGTACAGGGGACAGGAAGAGAGTATTGATTAGCTCCCAATGGCTCAGCTGATTTGTCGTCTGGTCATTAACCTTTTGGCTACCTGTCAGTGGCTCTTGGTTATTGGCCGATCCTGAAAGTTCCAGACGCTGGGTTCTGAAGCCCAGTAACAGAGGTGGGGTGGGGCAGGGGGACTGGCTGCTGCCTTTCACCACCAGCAGGAAACAGCAGCCCAAAGGTCAGTGGGGGCTCATGAATCATGCTTTAAAAAGCCGCTCACGGACCGCCGAAACACGCGAGAGAGATCTGTACGCAGGATGAAATTGCTCAAAGTTACCTGCTTCACAACACCAAAAGTGTAACACTTGTGAACTTCCCAGTGCAATATCCATCTCTCACTCTGCTCCAGCCTCACGCCTGCTGCACGTGCGGCCCGTTCGTCACGTGACCGGTCCGTCAGTGATTCTCCGAGTCTGTCTAACCGTCTCGCTCTTGTGGACGTAGCTGGACCCTCAGGAAGGAGGACACGGGCCAGTGCCGCTGAGCCAGGCCACTCTCACGTCACAGAACGGGGTGGGGGGGGTGGGGGGATTATATAACCTGCTCCAGAGAGGATAACGTGCCTCTCATTGGCTGCTTCTCCCCTGATCCCTCCAAACCCGATCGGAGAAGCCGGGAGAAGCTTTCTTTCTGAATCCCCCTTATTCTCACATGCGATGAGATGCAGGAGAGGGAGGCAGTGGTGGGGGTTTGGGTTAGACAGGGATAGATTGAAGTGCTGGGTGGGTGGGGGGGGAGGTGGGTGAGGGTAGAGGCAGACCGAGGGATTCTAAGAGAGCCGGTGCGAAGACGAGAGCCGGCGCTCGCAGGCCATAGCGCGGCGGGATTGAGATGTAGCGACGCACAGGCCCCGAGCTCCGCCAGCCGAGAGGCAAAACAAATGGATTTTGATGACTCCCCCCTTTATCGCGGCATACGGGCCCCCACGATCCCAGCCGCCGCCCCTGCGCGGCTCACGTCTTCATTAAGCGCGCCGTCAGGGCCCACACTGGCGGGGAATGGGGGGGAGGGGGGGCAAACTTCAAAGTGCTCCCTCAGCCCGCTCCCCCGACAGGAAGAGCACGGGCGATGGTGATTACGGCGCGCTGTCACATTCGCCACCGCCGCGGTGCCAGCCGCCCTACGATAACAGAATATGACACTTTGCTGTCATTATTATCGGAAGGAAAACACGGCTGTCAGGCTACTCGTGTGTCTTTAACAATCTGTGATTATTTTTAGCAGCAGCGATATACATAAGCTATATATGTAATGTTAATATAAAATGCCGATTATGTTTCAGCTTTTCATTTTTTCCCAGAATCCTCCTCTGCAGAGTGGAAGCTGTTGTATCAACTGCAATATTGCAAATAATATTCATGACCTTTTATTTTATAACCGTTTCCATTTTCAAATTTTTTCCATTGCTATTCTTGTGTTATGGTGTACAAAACAAGGAATGTGACGAAACTGCAAAACACGTCCTGCTCTTTTATACAATGTGTAAACTTAAAATCGTGCACCGAGACATTGGGTCTCTCATCCACACGGGTGAGCTGGAATGTGGATGTAAATAAATCATCCGAGAATTCAAACCATACTTCCAGAGTCTTATATTTTAATTTGATTTGCATGTTTGGGCTTAGTGCCGTCTGTATCCACAGGCAGAGTAACCGGTATCAGGATGATCGAGAGGGGGTGAGCATAAAATACCGAGAAGAGAAGACATTTTCGCAAATGCGTTGCAGTAAAATTTGGTAAAATCCTAAACCTTAACTGGAGAAATGAGATCTGCTCTGAGAGCCTGGGGCAGACCCTCCCCGCATCCACCCAGCCCCCAAGGTCACGTCACCGTTCACCATCCGATAATCTCACATCGTAGACCCCTCCTGTTTCAGAGCCACCCCTGGTAGTCTGACTGAG
The DNA here is from genome assembly GCA_026774425.1 of Petrocephalus zakoni. NCBI lineage: Eukaryota > Metazoa > Chordata > Actinopteri > Osteoglossiformes > Mormyridae > Petrocephalus > Petrocephalus zakoni. The sequence continues at coordinate 3,769,314 of JAODKN010000044.1, forward strand.
GCGGCTTTTAGAGCCCATGCAGTTCAGTGATTGGCTGTCGTGGGTTTAGGGGTGTGGCTTATGTGGGTCGCAGTCTCTTTCCGGTGTTGCATCCCAGCAGTCCCCTACACCCAAAAAGCGACCGACACTGTGTACATTTCTCTAGTAATCGCATCCGCCAGCCCAACCACAGCCCCCGAGAGGTGGGAACAAAACATTTGGCATGTGTGTAATGGAGGTAGGCCCCGGCTCTTGTGACACCAGGCTTTCCTAGTTGTTTTGGCATTTAGTGACCCCGCTGCTGCGGCGGGAGTGTTTACTGTCCAGCTGGGAGTTCCCCTTGGCGCCAGGGCCGAGGCTAACCCTTAGCTCTAAGCTAGGAATCCCCCACTTGGCTTTTCTGCATTTCCGGTCACAACACAGCCCCGACTGGGGTCCTGCATCTGGGCTGTCCTCCCGTCTGCCCGTTCCTCCTCCATGGCAGCTGGTCCCCCCACCCAAACCATGACCAGCATCACCTTAGCAGCAGGAGCTCCCCCCCCCCGACTCTACCCCACCCTGACAACACCTGCCCAACACATTTGGCATCCAGGAGAAATGGACAGAATGGACCTGAGAAAACAACAGCGGGCTGGTCAGAGCTGCCAGCTGGAGCAGGACCGAGCCGGGGCCGGGGGGCGGGGGGTCCGGATGACGTAATCGCTCGGGCTCATCTCACGTACCCACGTCGTCTACCCCGGTGTCCGCCGCGATACCGACGGGAAAGGCCACCGAGGGGTTAAGTGGGCGAGTGGGCCGCATCAGAACGCGGAGAGAACGAGGACTCGGCCAACCGCACTAACCGGTTTATTGTCTCGGCCCAGGGTGCGAAGCCACTTTCGTTTGCCTTCCCATTACGTTTGCTAACAGGAGAAATATGCGAGTGATCCTGCCCGTGGGATAAACACAGACAGGCCGACTCCAGCGCCAGGCTTTGCCGAGGATATTTCATCCATAACAAGCGAAAAGCAGGGGTCAGGGGTGTATGAATAACCGGGGAGGGATCTGCGATCCGTGGTCACTGACCCGTGATGGACAGAGCGCAGGGGCAGGGGCAAGTCAAGAAGTTTTGTCAACTGAAATACCATGCATGAACACAACAAACATGCTAATGCAGGCAGTCATTAGCTGTGCTGTAGCTACCAGTACAAAGTAAGGTAAGCTTACCAGTACAAACGAAAATAACAGGTTTTTATCTCCTCAATGTAATATACATGATCAACACACACACACACACACATAGCATGTATTCCTATCTTTATGCGGACACTCCATTCATTCCTATGGGTATAACCCTGATCCTAACTATGACACCCTTAACCCCTACCCAGCCCTAACCTTAACCATAAGTAACCAAACAAAATATGAGACTTTTGGCATTTTTAGTTTATGATTGCAGACACGGATTTTTATAAAATTTAGGTTATACTTATGGGGACCAAAAAAATGTGGGGAAATTGGGTGCCCATAATGTAATATAAACATGACCACACACACACACACACACACACACACACACACATACACACACATTTGCATTCCTATTTCAGTAAGGACCAGGCATTCATTTCTATGCGATAAACCCTAATCCCAGTCTGGACACCCTTAATCCCCACCCAGCCGTAACGTTAACCATGAGTAGCCAAGCAAAATACTCTTGGCACTTGTACTTTTTTGATTGCATTCAAAGATTTTTGATGAAATATAAAGTCTGAAGTGGTGAGGTCCGGCCCGCGGTTCTCACTGTCTGTCGTTCTTTCGGGATTTGCTGTACTTGTGAGGTCCTCTCGGCCCTCACGGTGCCCGGCGGCGGCCAGCGCGGAGAGCTGCCGCACAACACACCGCCACCGACGCGCACCCCAGATCCCACCTTTTCCCTTCTGTTTTGTGGGACAATGGTAAGGAAATTCGTGTCCCAGCCCAGCCTGAGGACTAACTCACCCGGGGCAGGCCTGCCTCACCCTGCACCCCCCGCCCCCCATTCAAGGTGACCCCCACCCGTGATTATCTGATTTCCTCCTTCTATCAGAGAACGTGCCACAGAAAACATCCCCCCCCCTGTTATACCTGCACTTGCATTGTGCATTTATGTTACAGTGGTTTCACTCTGGGGTGGGCTGCTGCTCCCCCTCCCCCCTCCACAGACGACAAATCGCAGACAGCTGCCTGAGGTAGGGGACCCCCCCTTCAGCGCGCGGACGTCTGACAGGCAGGGCCCCTTTCCCAATCCTGCAGAAACAGGCACAGTTAGAGATCGACCGATATGTGGCGTCTGTCTACTGTTTACAGCAGCGGCGGCGCAGTTTACGTTCCCAGGGCCCGGGAAATACTCCGTGGCGGGTCGCGGCGCTTTAAGCCGCGCGCGTGTTTGAAAGACGCTTCCGCGCTCCTCGTTATTAACCTGAAGATGGATAAATAAGGGTGTGGAAATCGGCTGTAGTGCAACTCCGAGTCGGAATTAGGTTCTCACATATGTGCAGGGGGGCTTTTCCTTCTCCTAGAATTGTTTTTTTAATGTTTCTGGCTCTGTTTTCTCTCCTTCCATTTTAGGTGCAGCTCGTTATTCAGATGGCCGTGCTCGAGGAACAAAAGGGGGGAAGTTGGGGGGGGGGGGGCGCACTGGCGTCTCGAGATTGGCGCCTGACGGGGGGTGTGCAGGGAACAGGCCGTTCTATGTGAGCACGGGGACACCGCACTGGATTCCTGTCACCGTTAGGTTCTCGGAAGGCTCCAGTGGGTGGGACTCAGAGAGCTTTTGTCTGGCAGAAAACATTGGGTGACCACCTAGATGTGGAAATGATTTGGTGGGGGGGGCAGGGGGTTAGAGCAAGCTGTGTCTGAGAAGCTCTTTCCTAGCGGCCATCCATCAAGGCAATTTCTGCAGCTTCCTAACTTCAGTCTAATAGTCGTATCTGTCATGGGGGCAGGAAGGAATGCAGGGCTTCAACGTGGAGCAGTTCAAGGCAGTAGGTTTCCCTACAAGCTCTTCCTCCTACCTGCTTCCTGCAGAAACAGGAAGTCTGCTGTTGACAAGACGCCACAAAGCGAGCCGTTGTGGCGTGTGACAGCCCCCCCCGAGCCCGCCACCGCCCCTCCCCATCCTGTCCCCACACGGCGTCTCCGCATTATGGCCCCCCCACACACTTTTATTGTACAGTCAGCGCTCCCGTCTCTATGTCCCAGATATGATAACTTTCAGCCATCTGGACAGTGCTGGACAGAGACCAGTTGAATACAAGTCAGAACTGAAGCATTTAAAGTGTTTTTAACGGTGCGCAGTGGCCCTCTTGGTAGGGTCCTATCCTCCAGCAGGTCTCTAGTACAACATCTCGTTGTGAAATCCCCCTAACCATGTTGAGCTGCTGGGTAGGAGGCTGGAGACCGTCCTTACATCTTAGAACCCAGATATTCTAATGCCCGTCCTCTCTTATGTTTCGGCAGCATTGCTCTTCCGGATCCTTCCGGAGCTGACAAACCTTCCTATATATGTTTGGGCCCGGCTTTCTGGCTATGCTCTGGCCCTAGACTCGAGCTGCATTTAAAAAGCCCTCTTAGACTTGAGACAGGCCAATAGGTTGAAGGAAAGGGTAATATGAGAGGCCATCGTGTGTTTTTGGGATCAGAAAGGTCATGGGCCTTGGGGGAAGCATCAGACGATTGTCATCAGGTGCTGAGAAGGCACGGCTGAGGCAAGATGAGGCCAGCTTAATGCCCCCCATGGATGGAGCCGCACCCTGGGAGAGCTTCGCCATTGCGTAGGGGCTCCAATGCTTTCCCACTGTTGGTTGTTATCTCTGTGGCATTCCTTCAAGTGTGGGATGACAGCGGGTTGCGAGGTGTGGGGGCGGGGCTCAGAAATACGAGAGCCTTCAGCAATTCCCAGGTGACCTTGAGAAGCGAGCGAGTCGCTGCCAAGGAGAGCGAGGCAGATGGGCGAGCGCCCGCCTCACCGGGGACCGCGCCGCTCTTCAGAACTTGCCACGTCGGCGCGGCCCCTCTGACGACAACCTCTCCAGCTTCATCCAACCACCCCCCACACAACCCACCGCCCTGCCAGCTGATGGAAAGACAGGCGATTACATCTCACACATCAGCGAGGAAGTCTCACGGTGGGAGGAAAGCCCCCGTTTAGCCGCCATGGAAAGTTGGCCGCCTTTGCCTTTGCAAGCCCTGCACTTTTCCTGGACGCCGTGTCAAGGTAACGAATCTTACGCCAATCCAAGCACAAGA
>JAODKN010000044.1:3781889-3795691 GCA_026774425.1 Petrocephalus zakoni
GCCACCCCACCGAAGATAACTCTGCTGCCGTGTCAGCATTTGTGCAAGCAGACACACTCGAGGTAACCCGGACACTCCTCACCCATTAAATGTCCATCATTTAAATGACTCGAAACTCTCGCTCGGAGTAACCTTACTCTAATTAATGCATTTCCTAATTCCTTTTGTCAGCGGTAGTACATGCAAAGCCTGTGCAATTAGGCAACGCGTATAAAAGCTGAAACCGAAAGTTTCCCTGTCGTTTTTTTTACGAGGACCATAAACTCTTCCAGTTTTTACAAGTCCCTGTCTAATACATGTAAATCATTACAGACACGGCGAGAGTGATCCCCCAGCTAAGCGCAGCGTTTGCGGTGAGATTCGTAACGAAACCCATCGCTCGGTGGAGGAATTTTTAAATCCGCAATAAGCTAACTCGATAACGGCGCAAGATAATAAAGAAACTCTTATCTCATTTTTGGCTTTAATTTTATAGCTTGAGTTCTTGTGACTCACGTCATGGCGAAAGTGCATAAACAGTCGAGGAAATAAGTTAAACATCAATCAGATGAGTGCACGATAAAGAATAGGGAAGCAATTTATTTTTTTCACATATATAAATAAATTCCTTGCGAGCCGTCGGCCAGATGTGTTAGAAGCTTGCGGGACGGCTGTAAGTGTACTTTGTACATGTGTGATATGTGAACATGTACAGGCCACTGAGAATTTTTTGGTTATAAACAGTCTTGATGATAGGAGGCATTGTAGGAGTAAAGCCAGGAAAATACCCCGTTAATCTTTTGAGCCTTTGGACTCAACACCTGATAGATGTAGCCCCCCCCCCTCTCGCCCCCCCAGTTCTGCCACGCGGCGTTTCCGTGTCACAGATGGGTTGCTGAGCACTGGCATGAGGACGGCGCTTAACGCCATGCAGATTCATGGGCAAGGCGGCACGGTCCGGCCTGCCACACGTTTGGCCAGAGATTTAGCTCGGAGGGGTTTCATTTGAAGGGGGTGGAAAACTTTCAGCTAAAAGTATGGGGGGGGGACACAGGTTTGGATCCTCTTACAAGTCTACCAGATGTTTATGTTCTTGAGCATCAGGAGTTTGGCAGAGGCAGGGAAAACAATCGCGTGGATGACTTGCGCTACTTTGTGGAGCGTGACCGGGCGTTCCGTGGAAACAGGACCGCTTTTGTCTGGCCTAACTGGATATCCAGGCCCAGAACAAACTCCTGCAGTTCCCTCTCCCTGCAGTCGCATGAATCACCTGTGTCCCTCCAGCCCAGGGGCACGGGGGGAGAACCCCGATTTAATTTGGTTTAGTCCGGAGCAGGGTGGAGGGAAGTGCTCAGAGAACGCCCTCCTTTTCTTCTGCAGAGAACTCCAGTTCACCGTGTACAGATTTGGATGTTTGTGTGGTCACATGATCAGTGCATGTTTAGGATTGTGGGAAGGAATTGCTGAATATAATCAAAGGAATCCCCTCCCCCAGGTAACTAAAGGCTCTTACATACCTTGCTCAGGCATTGGGCTGATGTTGCTATTATGTGAGATATGGATTACTGTCACTAATTTCCTCTAAGCCTGCCAGGCATTAACCTAAAGGTGGGAAAGACAGCAGAGGTCCATGATGGGTACAGAATGTGGAAGTGGAGCAGATGCCTGACTGAGTTTAATGTCGGTGAATTTCACCGGCGGCTTAAACGTGACTGACAGTCACCCTTTCTGACCCGTTATTAGAGCAATAGCTGTAATTTTATTATTCAACCACAAGAGAAGGAGTTTGGTAACAGTGTGAGAAAGCTGTTCCGATTGGTGAAGGGTCATGTGACGGGGGAATGTTTTTATTTAAAAAAGAAAAAAAAAAAGTGTCCACTCAGGTACAAAGGGCAGGAAAACAACACAGAATCACTGCTCTGCCGAAATTAACAAAAGGCCACAAACTCGCAGCGGATGAAGAGAAAGTCTAAAGAGATATGCAAAGTCAGTACCGAGAAAAAGGGACAGGTGGGTCTCATCACCGCAGAAGATAACACCTGTCACCGAGCTCCCCCCAGTGTAGGAACAGATGGGGGCCACTATCCTTCCCTGTCTGATAAATAAACGAACATGTGAATGCAAACACACGTGTGTCGGACATGTACGAATGCCGACAAATCAGTACTTAGAAACAAATCATCCTTGTCACTGAAAGAGCAAACTGAAGGAGCAGCATCTTCAGTCTCATGGAGCAGTATTCCCCAAACTGATCTTCAGGGACCCACAGAGTACACGTCTTTGACCCGTCCCATCTCTCCCGAGCAGAAGTGAGGACTGTCTGTGGGTCCCTGAGGACCGGGTTGGGAAACACTGCCATGGAGCATTGACCGCCGGCTCAATCGGGTCAACAGCTCCCAAAACGAGATAGAAAAGATCCGGTTAAGAAGTGCGGTGGAAAGTGGGACTGGAGGATTGGCCGACCGTTGTTAGCGGGCCCGTGGTCCCGCAGACAGACGTCATGGGGCAGTTCCAGCATAACTGCATTTCTTGCTATGCGACATAATTTTACACCTTGTAAAAAGCTCATACAATTATGCCCATCAGAGCTCCATAAATAGCCTCATTACATTGTTTTTGGCAAACTGCCGTATAGATTTTCCCTCCCCGATGCAGCGTGCGTGTAGAGGCGAGCTGGAATGGACTTCGAGAACCCCACCGAGGACTTAACGTCCGTCGTGCATTAGCATCTAAAACAGGGATGCGTGTGATCATAAATGAGGGTCTGTGGTCTTTATTTAGACCGGCCCGACCTCCCCCTCGGGCGCGCTGTTTTGCTTGCACCCCACCCCCCCTTCCGTTCCCTAGGCCGCGCCATTAACCGCGAGGTTCCCCGTCAACGGCTCCCATATGCAGATGTTAGGAGTGACCTCGCTCTGCTCTGTTGTTCTTGGGTCGTCCACAGAGCTGAAATCAATTGGCGGAGGAGTCGGCACTCGGCGGGCGCGGGGAGCCGGTGAGACCCGAGGGCGTCTGCAGCGCAGACGGGCTCCACGCCCGGCCTTGAGCAAACAGGCCCACGCCACCCGCTACACTGGCCCGGGACGACAGGAGTGATGGATGCCCCTGTCAAAGAGCATTGCCCATGTGTAAACAACCGCATTCCTCCACTGGAGCAGGGTTTTACCACTTGCCCTCCTGCCCCCCGCTCTCCATACATTCAGAAAGTAGAATAAGGTGCTCGGCCAGATGTTTATTTAAAAAATTAAAAACCTATTGTCAGCTAATCCAGCTGAAATATTGATTTTTTTTGCACGATCCTGGCTCATTGCATCCTGGGTGGACTTTGTTCATCTCCGCTGCATTGGTTAATGTTAGCATTAGAGTCTGAGTTATTGGGAAACTACTTCTGTGCCCCAGGGGAAAATTCCAGGGTCAATAAATGGCCTATTCTGATAAAAAATACAGACATAAACCTCATTTAAAACGCTCATCCCTCATCCGTGTGTGTGTGTTACTTTAATAACATACATAATGTAACAGTGTTCATTACATGTATAATAAAAGCCATTTAAAACCATAGACAAGCAGCTTCCTGAGTTTGTGTCCCGTGTCAGGGCCCTGAACATTAAAGCCGTCACTTAAGAGCAATAGAGCAGGACTGCAGGATGGAGTAAATTAGCATGTAGAGAGTAGCGGCTGGAATGCACAGATTAAACAAACCCAGAGGCGACCGGGAGATTTTGCGTGGTAACAGATTCCCCTCTCACCCTTCAGAACCACGGCTGGGACTTTCACGCATTTGACACTTAAAACCTTTGTTTTAAATAATAATCCAATAGTAACCGTGGCGACCTGGCTACACATTACAGAGGGCCTTTTGTCCCCAAAGGCCTTGAAGTGCTAAGTCCATCTTGTATTAGAACAGCATTTCCCAATCCGGTCCGTGGGGAACCGCAGACCATGTCCATGTTTTTGCTCCCTCCAAGCCCCAGCAAAAATGTGGACTGTGTGTGTCCCCGAGGACTGGACTGGGAAATGCCACATTAAAAGGATGTTAAAAGAGTCTCCCAAAGAGCAGGCGGTGGTGCAGATTAAGACTCATTGGCCCTCATTTATCAAAATGAGCATAGATTTTGGTGCACAAAATCTGCGTATGACAAATTCCAAGTGTGATTTATTAAACAGGATGTACCTGGCCAATACCGGCGTACGCACATCCCTGCATTGATAAATCCGGCGGCCAGAAACAAGCGTGCCCCTTCCCTATTTATTCATGGTTCAAGTTGCCGCGCCCACAGAATTTGCGACATGGAGGAACGGCAAAAAAGAGAATTCAGTGAACTGGAAATCGACGTCATTACAGCCGAGGTGGAGTTTGGCTGCTGTGCGGGATCACGCACGGGGCACCGCCGCGTATTACACTGGCTGTACGTGCGCGATCACGCACGGGGCACCGCCGCGTATTACACTGGCTGTACGTGCGCGATCACGCACGGAGCACCGCCGCGAATTACACTGGCTGCTGTGCGCGTTCACGCACGGGGCACCGCCGCGTATTACACTGGCTGTACGTGCGCGATCACAAACGGGGCACCGCCGTGTATTACACTGGCTGTACGTGCGCGATCACGCACGGGGCACCACCGCGCTGTACGTGCTGTCATGATCTCATGTTGCTTAATATTCTGTGCAAATGGTCAGCAATTAAAAGACAGTAAAAAAATTAATTACAAAAATCAATACATGGCAACATTGTTGTAAGTAAAACAGCCATCTTCCTGAGAAATCCTGAGCTCCAACACAGATATTTCACATTTCAGAAGCTAAAAGCTTAATTTGCCATCCTCCGTCCACTGCTTTTTTTTGCTTAACTTTCCCATAATATTGAGGCTACTGCAATCAAGGCCGTAGGAAGGATTTTTCAAATACTGGGTTCAGTAATGGCCAACCAGGAGTGTTTATGTACAGATAATTATCATTTTCATCAAGTTTCATGAACAAAACTTTATGAAAAATACCCAGGAAATGATCTTGGTGTCTTCAATGGTAATCTAATCCAATCTAGCTTTATTTGTAAAGCACCTTATGCAACCACACGGCCAAAGTGCTGCACAGAGGAATGACAGGCATAACAGTAAAGTAAATAACAGTCATAAGACGAATAAGTTAATAGCCATAAGAATTAAAGTGAAAAAAGTAATAAAGTCAAAATAAAATAATAGAATAACATAAAATAAGGGTGGCCACAGGCATGACAGCAGTAACACACCTTTGCGTGTTGAGCGTTTATAATTACTGCAGCCTGTAATCTTACAAATACATGAATCGATTATTCATTAATGAAATATAACCCACAATAAACATTTCACCCGAAATCTTGATAATTATCTGCTTAACATCATTTTAGCACAACTCTGATGTAATAATTCTCTCACACAGCTTGATCTCCTCTGCTGCAGTGCGAGTCTGCACTGACAGAAACCTGCGTACACCATCTGAGAACTGGCGTGGAATTTCAGCGTATCCTATGCTGACGTCCAAATCCAGAAATTTGCATTGAAATGACCGTACACGCATTTTTCTGTCGTACGCAGGCTTGATAAATGAGGGCCATTGAATCTGTAAGTGACCCAGATTGGTGGCAGAGCAGGTATATCCTAGTAGAATATCCCAAAAACTCATAATCAGGGACAAGCATGGATACCCTAGCAGATTCAGGGCCCCCAGCATTTAAAGGGGCCCTTGAATATGTGAAATTATACAGGGGAGCAAGGTGACATTTTGTCAGGAGGCCTAGGATTTATAGCTATACTCCAGTAATCAGGTCATGCATTAACCACCCTGACTTAATCTAGGCTTTCACCAGGGTCACCCGTGCACCTTTACTAAAAAACTGCTACTTCCTTACTGGTAATATTAAAAGTTTCATGCAGAGTTCTAAGACTGGATTCCATGGGGAATTACGATGAGGAAAAGGCCAACTGCAGCTAGCCTCGCTAAGACACCACGACTGCCGCCCCGCGCTGGAGACCGAGGCTCGACGTGGCTTCCTCACCCCTGGCTAAAGCCCCACACTCACAGATTAAAAAGCACTAATAAACTAACTGAAAGAGCCACAGTCACGGCTCCCACAGCACAACGCGCACACTGGCGCTGACAAGGCCCGCACTTGCGGCTTGATAAAGACAACCGTGACGGGAACGAGGAGCAGCTGCTTCTCGTCGAAATCAATGAAACGCCTTTCAGGCCTGTCAGTACTGTGCCAGGCCTTTTTTTGATTTTCTAGACAAGAATTCTAAGATTTACTTTTAGTTGTAGTTAATTTTTTATGCTGTAAATTTAACTAATAAAACTGAGAAGGCTATCTTTTTTGTTTATATATTTAAGAAATGGATACATTTATAAAAAAATATATTAAAAAATAGGTGGCACTAACACATTTTACTGGTTATATTTCTTGTATTTTTTTAGTTACCCTGAGTTTAGTTAACCTATCTTAAAATCACTGTATAAAATAAACTAATGTCTCACTATGACCGCATCAGCATAAGTTCCTCCTGTAATCGAACACCTCAGTCCTTCAGAACACCTTACAGGAGGTACAGGAGAGGGTTTTGGAGCAGTAGGACCAGCCTCCCTGATGATCTCGCGGTGCATAACGGCAGCGCCGTGTTTGAGTGTGTGCTGGTGCCACCGTCGGTGGCTTTCTGGCAGCCTCGCTGATGCGTGTAGGCTCGGGGGGTAGGACGATGCATCCTCTCACCTCCACACATGTCCAATGTACCCCATCAGAGGGTGGGGGGCACCATCCAAGCGGGTAAAATAACTGGATCGGTTTCCAAAGCTCACCTGTTCCTCTTCGCGAAGACCTGCTTTTTTCTCCTGGTAGCTTACAAACACCCGCCTCTTAACTTTGTAGCTAAAGGCAGTTTGGGCTGTCATTTATGTTGTTTGTCTGTGGGTTATGCCACATGCCCTGGGTCACATGATTCTATCCCGGAGCTTTTCCGGCTTTCCCACCCCCCTCGAGAGCGCCGGCACACAAAGGGAATGACTGCCTCTGTCCGCAAATTTACACTCTGTGATTGGACGATGACAAAATTGGCCTTTGAGATCGTATTTGTTGCAAGTGAAAAATTATGTATTCTCCCCAAAATACCCCTTTGAGATCTCAGTGTAAGACTCAGCTGTGTCCTTTACAGAAGAAAAAGCTTGCTTTGCCACTGTCAGCAGGAACTGTGACCTGGTCCATCTGCACCAACAGTAATCTTAATCTTTGAGCAACCACTTTGTGGTTTTCATTATATCTAAAGGTACACACTCTCCTAAGATCTCAACACTTGCCCTACCAGTAGGTTTATATTGCCTACAGAGCACTAGGCAAGTGCATAATGAGTACGTAATTTGTAAATACAAAAATAATAGAGACATTTAGGGGATTCTGGGTAATGTGCTCTGAACTACCAGCTACTTATCAGTCACCGCACAACAGGAACTGGGACCTTTATGCTAAATAAATGGGGTCACGCAAAAAGCTCTAAGGTTAAATTTTACACGTAATTTCACATGAAACTAAACCGCCATCCCAAAACAATGGAGGATGGACGAGTCGTTTTGTTAGTTATTAGTTACTCAGGGGATCATAACACGACACAACATTTTATTAGAATTTTATTTATACGATCTAAACGAAATGTTTGGAAGTCAGTATTATATATGGGCACCATATCCATTTTCATTTTACGCAGAATAAAAAACGCTAGCAAGTATATCGGTTATCAATCGAATTTTCCGATGGCGAAATATGGAGACAAACAAAAAAGTATTCATTGATGTATTAAATGTAATAGAGATACAAAAAATATTCCAAGTGCTCAATTTTAGTTCCGCTACTTTAATCTCTTTTTCTGCACTTCCGTGTAACTTGCGCCGGTGCTTGTGGTCAACCAATCAACAAGCTACGGCTGTAAGCGCCAATCAATCAGCAAGCGACGACTGTAAGCGCCAACCAATCAGTAAGCTATCGCTGGACGCGCCTCCCTAGTAGAGCTGTGAGGAACTGCAATCGGACCGAGTTCCTGCAGTGGGAACACGACAGACGTTCCTAGTTACGGGAAAAAGTTCCTGCGGTGGAAACGCGAACACACACACACACACACACACACACATATACATACCATGTATTCCTATCTTTATGCGGACACTCCATTCATTCCTATGGGCATAACCCTGATCCTAACTATGACACCCTTAACCCCTACCCAGCCCTAACCTTAACCATAAGTAACCAAACAAAATAGAGACTTTTGGCATTTTTAGTTTTTTGATTGCAGACACAGATTTTTATAAAATTGAGGTTATACTTATGGGGACCAAAAAAATGTCCCCACTAGGTAGAAAATAACAGGTTTTTATCACACTGTGGGGACATTGGGTGCCCACAACGTAATATAAACATGACCACACACACACACCAATCCTTGTTTTGTGTTTTTAAAACAAAAACAAATAGGGTCATATTTGCAAGTCGCCTGATTATAAAATGTAGTCACACAGTCTTCAAAAATGGTCGCAAAATACCAAGTAATGCAGTCTGGAGCCCCGTGATATCAAGTTTACTGAAGGTAGGTGCATCTTCCTTCCGGCTTACAGTGTGATGCACTGATTTGCTACCGCAGGTCTTACTCTTTTCTTGCTTTTTAATGTGCCGTGTTGCCCAGATATTCAGACAGCCTGTCAGTTTGTCATCTTATGAAACATACCGAGCCATTAATGTCACTTACCACTGTAATTAGCATGTCACTGTCAAAGGTGCAAAAAAAAAAACACGTTTTTTGTCTGCATTGAGTCAGGAATTTAGGTTTGATTTTTTAATAACTACAATTAAGGTGTTAGAATAAATAATTCCTATGCAGCTGCTGGTTCAGATACATTTTGGTCTTTGCAAATGCACCTGAAGCCTTCCTTGAGTATGGCTGGTGTCTTATGTAGGCCCATCCGCCGTCTCTCTGACATCCCAGCCCTGCTGCTCCGCCCTCATCGCCCTCTTGTCGCCAGTCGCTCCTCGGGCTCGCCCTGCCTCCTCACCGACCCGTCACTGGTCACCTTTACGTCTCTCCCTTTGAAGTCAAGCAGCTTCACTCTCGCTGTCTTTCATCTCACTCCCTACAAGCGCCCCCCCCGCCTCGTCCAAACAATCACCCAGATGCAGAAAGCAGCCAAGCTATGAAATAATAAAGGAATGAAACTCAAACACCGACTTAAATATTAAAATATAAACAAAAAACCTGAAAACATAAATTAGAGCAAAACAACACACGCTTTCAAACCCACTCAGCTGTGGAATCCTTAGCCAGGCAATCAGTCCAATCAGGCCCAGTCTCCTGGTAGGTGGCAGCGGGCACAAGGAAGGTGACCATGGCAACGTAAAATCACCATACCCAGCCCTCGGCCTGACTCCCATCAGCTGCACTCTGTGACATGTGTGAAATGAGACCCTAACGTTAATTTGTGCAGTTACTTACTAAGTCAGCCACACCTCCACTGTAAGGCCTGTCCATCTGGTGGCTAAGCCCCGCCCACCCCATCCCCCGATATGATTCTGTGAAGGCGGTTACAACATGGAATTAAACTGTGTATTCCTGTCTTTAGAGGGGACTGGTGTCAGACAAATGGAAGACCATCTCTAGTTCTGGGAGAACTATCAGTCACATGACCAGTTAGCTCATCGCCTGGAAAGTTATTCCCGAAAGCGAACAGTTTCCGAACTTTGCTCCGCGTACGTAATGTATGCGTCGCTCATTACGGTGATTGTTTAGGAAAAGGCGGCTCGGCTCGAATCAGTATTTACCGTGGCTCTGAAATTACCCATCTGCCCACACTCTGTTTTCTTTGTTAATCAAAGGCCTGGACAATCAGCGTGTATCACCGCTGCAAAAGCTGTGAGAAACAGAGGTTTGCTGATTAAGTGTTTGCTCTGCACCCAAGCAGCCAAGTTAGGGCCTAAACGTGACAGAATGCAGGCTCTCCCGGTCCTCAGCCCCCCCCCCAATTCGAAACCCATTCCCAGTGCCTGCCAACACCCCCCTCCCTCCTTTCCTGCAGTGAGATCAATGTCTCTTGATTGTGTTTGTTTCCTGTTTGTGGTATTTCTGCATGCGGTCTGTCGCTGTGAAGCTGCCGCCCCCACATGAGCTCCGAAGGGGTTTATGCGAACGCCAGGCCGGGAAGGGATGGAGAGGGAGAGGGAGAGAGAGAGAGAGAGAGAGAGATAGAGAGCTGAAAGTGACCCTGCCCGTTTCGCCACAAACACCAGGTGTGCCACATCTGACCAGGGCACTGAGCTGACGTACCTACATACCCACCGCCCCCGAGGAACACAGCCACATACACAGGTCACGCGCTTACGTTTTAGGAATATTAAAACCATTTAAAGAAGGTAGACATCTGGTATGCTCATAAAAACAGCAGAAATTTGGAGGCTATTTTATCGTGTAATAAATGAAAACGGACCCCCTACCATTAAGGATGAAATGCATGACTTTCTGCCCAAGCCGTTACAGGCTTTAAAAATTCGAAAACGCCACGCTAGACAAGTAAGGACCTCATGCGTAATATCTGCAAGCATTTATTTTACATTCTTTTTTTTTATGAATTTTACGCTTATCAGTCTTATTTAGAAATCAGCCCATGAAGACAAAATGTTTTCTTCTTTTTTTGCGGTCTCTGTCTATGCCGACCCGTCTGGCACCTTTCGGACATCCCAGGGCATCTTAGAGATTTCGCCACACTTGGTGGCAGATTCGTGCAACCTCTGGTAGTGGAGGGGGGGGGGGGATCAGCTCCGTGTACGAGGCAACTGGCAATGTCCCTGGGGTCCAGCTGCTGGGGGGCCAGATGGGTGACTACGAAAACCGGCGAGTCTCCTGAAGAAACTGGCTCTAAAAAAAAGAAGGGCTTTGTCCCCTGATTGCGACTGAGGTGGGGGCCGAGTCTCCATGCCACCCTCCGCTTCTGTCTGAAAACCTGGAGCTCCCTCAGTAAGATGCTGACTGCATCACAAGGACCGACCCCGTTCTTCATCCGCGTTCTTGTCCACTGTACGTGTCAGGGGTCTTCTAGAGCTGGCTGTAGGCCAACTCGAACCCAGAGCAAAGCTTTCATCTCAGTCACTGGGAAAGTAATACTGCTGGAAAAGCAATAAACAGACACAGTCCTTTGGGAACAATTTCAAAAAGCTCCTTGAGGATCTCTGTTGTTTTTTAAACATGGAAGCCAGCAGTTCCTTTTCTCTTGGAAGCTTCTAGAGCTTACAGACGTATGGGACTGTGTTTGGAAAGGTGTCACACCCTTGACCACAAGTCGTGTTCGTCATAGACCGGACAGACCCTTTAGGTGAGGACAAATCACAGGGCAGCAAACTGGAAAACATTTCAGGAGGAAAAATTACATTCATTTCCATTCTGTGCTGACCCAAACTGCTTTGTTAACTTCATTAAATTTTTTTAGAACTACCTCAAATCTGAGTGGTGGGAAAATCTTCTCCCCCCCTGATCCCCGATTCAAGACATGTTTGGTTCGGTCCACACACCACCCGGGGTTTTCTGCCCCACTTCTGTGACGACTGGCGTCTGTCGAATGCGGCCTGCACCCAGAGACAGAACGTGCGCAGGTGGACGCGCTCTGCTGCAAAGGAGGCTGGGAAGGAAGAAAACACGGGGGAGGGCGGCCACGAGGGCTGCAGCACCCTGAGCCGGGGACGGCCGCAGCGGTCCGTCCATGTGACCTTACGACGAGCGGTCGGAGATTATGAGGCCGAAGGCAGAACTGGCTCATATTTAAAACAAGGAGAAAGCTGTGTGACACGGACGGGCTCGAACGAAGATGAGCATGTGAGAAAAGTAACCGTGAATAACATGGCAGTATATTACAAAGAACAATTTATACAAAGACATACAAATAAAATGAAAATTCAAAACAATCTATATCCCGGTATGCAAAAAATCTCCATAAACGTGTTGCTGGAGAAACTTGTAGTTCCTTTCCTACAAATACATGGCAAGGGTGCCAGTTTGGTCCTTCAGAAATACATTCCAGTCCAAGACATTTCCGCTGTCTTGTCGCAAAAGGGCAGCAATGATGTCGTGTAAAAGTGCAGCTTCCTGCTCCTCATTTCCTATATTCCTCTTTTTTTCCGACCTAATTTAAAGTGCATGGATGAGGTAAACAATGTTATTATTGTGTGTCTTTCCTCAGAAAGGGCCAGCTTCGAATTAGTTTGCAGTTTCTTTGTGCTTCACACCGGAACCATCCCGTCCTGCATCGGTTGCACTGGGGACTGCATTTCCTGGACACTTGACGGGACTTTGTTATGGTGCGCCACTGAAGATATTTCCATTCTGGCCATGTCCCTGCCGACACAGCACACTCGAGTTAATGCGCACGTGCCAACGCCCAGTTCTCCCTCACGGGCTAGCTGGCCATGGGTTTGGGTACCTTCGGAGACTTACTCCTGCGTCATGCGGACAGCGGTCTCGGGGCTGGGGTAGCCGGCGGACCTGAAGTTGTCTCTGGACCTCTCCATCCCAATGGCGTGCAGCCAGTCTCCCACGGATCCCCCAGAGGAGGACAGCTGCTCAGGGCTGTTTGGATCCAGCAAGCCGGTACCGGTCCTGGACAGGGAGAGAGACGAGGCAGGTGTGGAGTTATACATATGTGGTGTGACATATGCAGTCATGTGACAATAAATATGTGCATGTGAGGGGATATGTGAGTGAGTGTGAGTGTGTGTCAGGCTGCGTGAATGAGTAGGAGTATATGTGTGGCTGCATGAATGAGTATGAGCATGTGTGAGGCTGTATGAATGAGTATGAGTATATGTGAGACTGCATGAATGAGTATGAGTATATGTGAGACTGCATGAATGAGTATGAGCATGTGTGAGGCTGCATGAATAAGTATGAGTATATGTGAGACTGCACGAATGAGTATGAGTATATGTGAGACTGCATGAATGAGTTTGAGTACACTATATGAACAGAAGTATTGTGACATCCATAGTAATTACAGGAATTGGCTACATAAACCACAACAATTGCTGACATACAGGTGTATAATTAAGCACACAGCTAATGCAATCTTCAGCATGAAATAATGGCAACAGAGGTTAATCAACCTGGCACCATCACTGGACACCATCGGCCACCTTCCCAACAAGTAGTTTCTCCACATTTCTGTCCTGCTAGAGCTAAGCTGGTCAACCACAACTGAAGTGATTGTAAAGTGGAAACATCTGGGAGCAAGTTCAGCTGTGAAGTCGCAGCCACACAAGCTCACAGAAAGGGACCTGGTCACCCAACATCAATACCCAACCTGAGTGGCAGCAAATATGAGTGGCACCAGCGATATGCCAAGATCTAATTGAAAGCCTTCCCAGAATAGTACAGGCTATTACAACAAATAAGTGTTAGCCATCTTCACATTAATACCCTTTGATCCAAGATGTTGGGCAGCCTGGTATCCCAATACTTTTTCCCATATAGTGTATGAGTGAGGCTCTGTGAATGAGTGTGAGTATGAGTAAGGCTGAATGAGTGTGAGTATGTGAGTATGAGTAAGGCTGAATGAGTGTGCGTATGTATGAGGCTGTGTGAATAAGTGTGAGGCTCTGTGAATGAGTGTGAGTATGAGTAAGGCTGAATGAGTGTGCGTATGTATGAGGCTGTGTGAATAAGTGTGCGGCTGTGTGAATGAGTGTGAGTATGTGTAAGGCTGAATGAGTGTGAGTATGTGAGTATGAGTAAGGCTGAATGAGTGTGCGTATGTATGAGGCTGTGTGAATA
>JAODKN010000044.1:3795791-3808938 GCA_026774425.1 Petrocephalus zakoni
AGTGTGAGGCTGTGTGAATGAGTGTGAGTATGTGTAAGGCTGAATGAGTGTGAGTATGTGAGTATGAGTAAGGCTGTATGAGTGTGAGTATGTGTGGGGCTGTGCGAATGTGTGTAAGTATGTGTAAGGCTAAATGAGTGTGGGTATGTGTGAGGCTGTGAATGAGTGTAAGCATGTGTAAGGCTGAACGAGTGTGAGTATGTGTATGGCTGTATGAGTGTGAGTATGAGTAAGGCTGAATGAGTGCGGGTATGTGAGGCTGTATGAATGAGTGTGAGTATGTGTATGGCTGTATGAGTGTGAGTATGTGTGAGGCTATATGAATGAGTGTGAGTATGTGTATGGCTGTATGAGTGTGAGTATGAATAAGGCTGAATGAGTGTGAGTATGTGTAAGGCTGAATGAGTGTGGGTATATGAATGAATGTGAGTATGTATGGGTTACGTGTGCCTGTGTGTAAACACGTGTGCATGTGTGTAAACACGTGTGTGCTGAGCACAGGCGCCTCGCCTCGGTGCCTCGCCTCCCGTCCTCTTCAGGCTGCTGGGGTTGCGGATCAGCTTGTCCAGCATGTTGACCGTCTGGCTGAATTTGGGTCTTGCACTGCGCTCCATCTGCCAGCAGTCCAACATCAGCTGGTGCAGGGCTACGGGACAGTCCATGGGTGGGGGAAGCCGGTAGCCTTCCTCAATGGCTTTGATCACCTGGGATTATGGGGAGGGAAGGGGTCAAAGTCCAGAGGGCAGGACCTGCCTGGGCTCAAATGGTATAGTATGCAGCTCAGCTGGCTAGAGATCTGTGACTGTGTCCAGAAGGGCATTGGTTCAAGTCCCATGTCTATCAGATTAATCATATCACAATTGGGCCCTTGGGTAAAGCCCAGCCGAATGCTGCCTGGCCTTGTCCTCTGATCCGAAAACTCTCACCTGTATATAGAGGTGTGAAAACTACTCAACTTCCTTACAGGGATGAATAAAATGCATATTACAAGCTATATTTAGTCTCAAGCTGCCTATGTGCTTGAAGAGCCCATTATTACATTAATGAAGCTAAGTAGCTGGGTATTTATTTTTTAATATCTCTCTTCATCAGCAGTACTTATCATTCTGGTAGCGACGTGTGGAGGATAGCTTTTGGCTTCCGAGTCATGTGTTCGTCTGCAGTGGCTTCTGGAAAAGCGGGTGCAGCACTCACGTCCTGGTTGCTCATGTCCCAGTAGGGCCGCTCGCCGTATGACATCACTTCCCACATGACGACGCCGTAGCTCCACACGTCGCTGGAGGAGGTGAATTTCCTGTAGACAATGGCCTCGGGGGCCGTCCACCTGATGGGGATCTTCCCCCCCTGTGGTCGGTAAGTCCCCCGTTATGGTGGAGCGGGCAGTGAATCCATGCCAGGCATTTGGGGCGCACATTGGGGGGTAGAGGGGTAAATAGGAGGAGGTGCTTGAGCCTTACCCTGGTGGTGTAGGCGGCCTCGGGGTCGTCCTCCAGCACACGCGACATGCCGAAGTCGGACACCTTGCACACCAGGTTGCTGTTGACCAGGATGTTCCTGGCTGCCAGGTCGCGGTGCACGTAGCTCATGTCCGACAGGTACTTCATGCCCGAGGCGATGCCACGTAGCATACCCACCAGCTGGATCACCGTGAAGCGGCCGTCATTGTTCTGCGGAATGACAGCCAGGTGAGCAAAGCCGGGAATACGAGGGACGGAAAACCCGAGCCACTCCACATGCATCTCGCCCATCACTCTCTGGTCCGTTTCTTCAGGTCGATTCAGCATGTGGAGGACATGTTAGTTTGTTCTGGTTGCTACATGCGTAC
Source organism: Petrocephalus zakoni (assembly GCA_026774425.1). Classification (NCBI taxonomy): domain Eukaryota; kingdom Metazoa; phylum Chordata; class Actinopteri; order Osteoglossiformes; family Mormyridae; genus Petrocephalus; species Petrocephalus zakoni. Next base: position 3,797,617 of record JAODKN010000044.1, read on the forward strand.
ATGCTATGGCGACGAGCAACTCACCCTCAGGAAGGTGTCCAGGGATCCATTCTCCATGTACTCCGTGATGATCATCACCGGCTTGCCTGCACGGAGAGGACGAGGGTGTCAGCATAGCGAGGACAGCTCATGGGAAGGGAAGGAACCTCGAGCAGGGAGGACAGACCTTGGGAAGGTCTGCTCACCCGTCATCTGGACCTCTCTGCTCACCCCCCCTCACCCCACCATAGAAAATTTCCCTCAATGGGGCGCCACTCATGAAGCATGACAGCTGCCTCACTCACGGTGGATAAATGAGAGCGCTCGTTTGATTGACAGCTCCCGATCTGGCCTGAGAAGACAAAGCCCGCCCCCTTACCCCTAACTCCTCCCCTGCCTCATTCTCTCCCCTCTTCATTTGCATGATTTTTGCATTTTTTGGCTTTGTTTACATTTCTGGACGTGCCAAGGGGTCCTGGTTACTATTCTCTGGGTTCCTGAGTTGCAGACCAGTTACTATGGAGACGACATACCACTATCGAAATGGTATAAGAGGCAGACGGCGGGGGGGTGGGGGGGTGGGACACCACAAGAGCAGCACAATAGCCATAACAAGCTCACCCACTCCGAGGCCTGTTTAACCCTGACCCGATTTCCCACTCCCTCGACATTTAATACCCACACTGGAGATGACCTCAGGCAGTTATTATATAAATGTGTGTCAAACATTCCGGCCAGGCCTGAGGGATGAGAAGACGAGCGCAGTTACAATCACAGCATCGCCCATCTGGACTATCCCTGTCCCCTTTACACTTCTGCATGAAGGCTGGTGCTGTGTTTGCTGATGCTTGCTGTCTTAGGCTGGGGGGGGTTCTCCCCATCCCATCCCTGCCCCTCCCTGCTCCCTCACCATTTCTCACTCTTCCCTGAGCACAGAATGGTGTCTCGGAGGAGACAGTGGAGCTCATACCGGCACTCGCCGGCTCTCAAGGCGCTGTCTGCCCAGAGCTTGGTATCCAGAGGTTCAAACACCGGCGACCCAGCACTCCTCCATTCAAGCAAGAACAGGGAAAAAAAAATCGAAAAATCTCTATGCCAAGAAAAATGAAAGCCCCAAGAACGAATACAGATAGAGTATCAGCCCAAAGCCCTGGAACCATGTGGAGCTGACACTGTGATGAATGACTTCTTCTTCGCATATTATGAAAAAAGCCATCTCACAGCTGGCTTCCCTGGGATGGGCTCTGTCCCCACGGGACTGGGGGTCAACTGGTTCCCACTAGCAAGAAGCAGGCCTAGCGCAGGTCAGAAATTAAGCTTTCGGCAGAGGTTTTTGGGGGACTTCTTTTGAAGGTTCTTCTCAGACTACCGATGCAATCTAGTTGAAGCGCTTTTATTCAGGCGGCATAAAAGCCCTAAAAGTCAACCTTACTAAGAGCCTCATCTCAACAGCCAGGTGCAATCCCTTCAGCAGACTTCAAGCTAATGATAATACCCCAAAGGTCGACCCCTGAAACTTCATACTGTCAAGATTCTCATCATTTCCTTTTCTGAGGGTACTTTGAGATCTTAAGAGATTTATGTGTCTAGGAACACTGTGCTCCTGCTTCTCAAATGAGAAAAATCAGTCTAGTGACTATATTCCAGCTCTCATCTGCTACATGCCAGCGGCACCAACCATGGAACTCACATTTGGTGACCACGCCCTCCAGGTGGATGATGTTGGGGTGGTCGAACTGGCCCATGATGCTGGCCTCGCTCAGGAAGTCTTGCCTCTGCTTGTCGGTGTAGCCCGCCTTCAGGCTCTTGATGGCCACACAGATCTCTCGTTTTCCCGGCAGCTTCAGCCGCCCGCTGCACACCTCGCCGAACTCCCCTGAAGAGCACAGATGATCTTCGAAGTCACTGCTTGTAGGGATTCCCTAATTTATTCCTTTTCTGAGCCAAGCATTTTAAAGCCAGCCTGCTGTTTGGATGAGCATCCATGGACTGGAAGGGAGGCCCATTTCCATGTGTGAGGGATGGGAATCAGCTTACCGATGCCAATGACCTTCTCGATCTTAATGCAGGAGGCGTCTATCTCTTTGGCAAACTGTCGAATGGCACGGTTAGGGTCTTCATAAGTGAAGGGATCCACATAGGTCTTCATACCTACAAAAACAAATATTTACATTATATTTATTTGGCAAAAGCTTTTATTCAAAGTGACAAAGCAGAGTCAGACCGTCCCTGGGGAAATAGGGGGTTAAGGGACGCGTTCAAGGCCCCAATGGTGAACGCATTCCGCCACATCTGGGATTTGAACCGACGACCTTCTGCTCAGAAGCACGGCGTCCTAACCCGCAGAGTCACACGCCGCCCCCATGACATGACACAACACAGCACAGCACGGTGCTCTGAGGATGTGAGGAACAGGGGTGACCAGCCAAATTCTCTTCCTGCATCTTCCTGCGTTGGGGGGCGTCAAGGCTTACCTTGGGGGGGACATTTTTCCTCGTCCGCGTCCTGCTTCGCTTTGCTGTACTTACTCCTCCTAGGAAAGCCCAACAACAGAGGAGAGTTGCTAACACACCCCAGATAAAAGAATATACAAGCCTCTATCTACCTCTGTTGTGTGTGTGTGTGAGTGTGTGTGTGTGTTTTTGTTAGTGCGGGAGGGGGCTACAATCACAAAGACGGGATGGACAGTAAACAGATATAGAGAAGAGATTAACTGATGGCAGATGGACAACACTGTATATCTTGGCTATTGCTTTTAAAGCCCCAATCTCCCCACAAGGCTGAGGCGACAGACAATGGCGTGAATGAGAAAAATAAAGGTCATTGAGCCAGAAGATAAAAGGCAGCAAGGGACCACCTGCGTGGCCGAAAAAGGCCACACACTGTAGCGGCTGGAGCACCTGGGCCCGCTCGCCGCCGGCTTCTCCGTCGGGGAAATGTCAGCACGCCGGCGGGCAGTGGCGTCCCCAAATGAGGCATTTTGTTCAGCATTGAGGCGACACCTCGTGGGACGCACTCGGGAGCCACTTTCCGAAGAGCGTCCCTCCGGACACGCCGCGTCCTTTCACTCTCTCGCCGATTCATTTGTAGTCTATCGTCACGCGCGGGAGAACAAACTGGAGATGCGAGACCGGAGACTTTGTGGAAGGTATGAAAACTTCAAGTAGTTTTGTTTTCCCAGCACATTCCTTTGTTTAAAAACAGTGGGTGATCTTAAGGGCACCAGAGCTTTGGAGGGGTGGATGTCACGTGTCACAGTGAGGTTTTCGCCGGGTTCTAACTGGGATGGAAATATTACTTTCCTCAACAGCAGCCTCTATAAACAAAGAAAATGTTAAACTAAGGGATACCTCACCCTCTGCAACTAGGCCCTAGCCTCCCACCAATCAAGCCAGAGATGGAAACACAGCGAGGAAATCCTTAGGTAGGCGAGAGTCCTGCTTCTGGAACACCCAGAAACACAGGAAGCTCTTCAGAGGCGGCCGATACAACAGGCTCATTACAATTCCGCCTTTTGTTTCTTCCTCCAAAAAGATCCTGGGGGGGTCACATTATTACACTCCTTTCCAGAACTTTCTTGCAACCCAACCATGCCATGATTACATAAAAATAGCTCCTTTTTAGAATATGGAACGTTCATTTCGTTATTCTGCGATCTCCCCTGCATGTTACGTACGAACAAAGAGAAACTATATTAATTTTACGAGACCTAGGAAATGACACAGGAAGTGACTTGACCTTGTGTTCCTGAATACAAAAATAAATGATATGGGGAGGGAAAAAAAGGACATTTATAAATCATTCCTTTGTGAGCCTTTCTTCTGAGCTTCCAAGTTAAACATCACCCCTGTGTAGAAGTACATGTATGACTGTCATTTACCAGAGGTGTTGTGCAATTTTAAACACAAACAAGACGTCATTTTGCAGTTATTTATACATGTCGGGAGTGAGCTTTTTCCTTTTTTCTCTTTATTATAATAATAATATTGATAATCCATCTGTCTTCTGTCTGCTTATCCAGTCCTGGGTCACGGGGGTAGTAATAAAAGCAGTTTTTTATTAGACTGTATCTTCAGTATTCTGCAACATCACTGGGAGTTCACTGGGAACGCGGCATGTATTATAGCCCTAAATGAGAATGCTCGCGGGTCAAGCTGGGCACAGGCTGAGAGATTTCATGCAGGGTGAAGAACGTTCTCCTGCGAATCTGCAGTGAATCGGTGGTGTTCTGCATGCTGAGCGACATGCTCCGCAATAACCCTAAAGCACGGCGGCTCTAACAACATTTTGTGAAAGGGTGACGGAAAAGTGAAATGCTTGAAACACTGCAGAAACAAATGCAGAAATATTCTACTTGGCAAAACAGCAGCTTCAGAGATCTGCTCGTTTCTTACTTTCGGTACACGTACAGAGCGGCGCGCAATCGAAACCACAGCAGCGGCATATATATCAATAAAGAACTGCCGTAAAATGCAGCTATTAACCCCAGATATACAGCTCTGAGTCACGAGTGCAGATAAGCGGCCGGAATCAGCTGTACTTTCTCAGGGAGGTCGTGGACCACAGGGCGTTAAGACGGCGGAAATGGAGGATCACGGAAGGGCAAAGAGCGCTTGGCGAGAAATATCTGACCTTCTGGAAATGATGAAGGCCCCCACGGCCACGAGGAGCAGGCCGACGGCCCCGGCGCCTGAGGCGAGCAGCACGGTGGGATTGGCGCCATCGCCGACGACCGGGGAAGGGACTGAGACGAGAGACAACAGGATTTATGAGCGGTTCAGGCCCCGGTCACGCTCCGAATGCCAAAAGCGAGCACAGGTTATTTTAGCACCCGCCGTGCAGTCCGCGCAGCCCAGAATAGGCAGCCCCTCCGGGGTCTGGCGCACCCCAACATACCAGAGTTAGTCATGAGCTCGTAGGGGGCGCTGAATTCGCCGTAGCCCGCGGCTGTGCGCGCCCGCACGTGGAAGACGTATGAGGTGAGAGGCGACAGGCCCTTGATGTCGGCGCTCCGGGAGGAGGTTTTGATGATCCGGTAGCTTCTCTCGTTCTGGTCCTGAGGAGGGCAAATAGGGAGCGGAACAGAATGAGGGAGGTAGGGAGCGAGGGAGAAGGAGAGAAAGGAGATTGCTTTCAGTGTGTTTCCTGAATATGATTTTCTGGAAGGTTCTAGCCACTCATTAATCCTCCTTGAGAGTGTTATGCCGAGCAGAGGAGCGGTTTAGATGTGTGATCTTGGGGTCAATTCATTTCGTCGTCTAACTACCACAGACGGAGTTACTTCGCCCGGAGGCGGAGGAAAAGACTCACGCTCACAGATCGGCACCATCTCGATGCCAGGCCTTGCCCGCTGGTGCGCATGGACAAGCAAGCAAAGGCTTATAAAGCCGGACGGCTGACGGGGCCCCGCGATGGCAGTCAATATGGGAAACCAATATGGCCGCCTGCCCACATAATCACCGCGATAGCAGGGATTCATGGAGAAACAAACAATAAGATTCCTACTTGTATTTATGTTCTTTAACTACACAACCCTATGTGTTCTGGAATGTTCCTGGCAGGTTTGCCTGGGCAGCACATGCTTGGATGCATTAAAGGTCGTGTTTTCCTGACATCACACAGGAAGAGCTACTGTCCCAGTTAGCGACAGCGCGTCTGAGCTTCCGGAAAGCGGCGGTTCAGAAAGGCAGAACCTCCATAAATCATCGCTGACTCTGCGCCGGCTTTCTGACAGAAATAGCTACTTGGGATCATCCAGGAAGCCTTGGGCAAAACCGTGACACCGGCAGAAGTTACTGGAAAAAGGTCTTTGGCTCCGAAATCCGCAGGGCCGCCATTTCTGCTAGGGTTAGCTGACATTTTGTCTCTTCTGCGTCCGCCTCGCCTCGCCTCCTGCTGGCAGGAATGTGATATGCCGTTCCTCACCTTCTCGTAGTACTTGACCTCGTACTCCAGGATGACCCCATTGGATCGTTCGGGAGGCTGCCACACCAAGGAGACGGCGTGCCGCGTGATATCCTTGGTCTGGATGGACGTGACTTGGGACGGAGCTGTAATAATGAAAACACGGTGTTTAAGGTCTGACCTGCTGATGTCCCACTCAGATCCCCACCGGCTCAAGAGCCGCCGTTCGGCCCCAGTTTAACTTTAAAATAACAAAACATAATCACTCTTTATAGTCTCAGTAAAACTCGGTTTGCTGCAACGTGTGTTGGACTGCAATTCGTCAAGCATGCATTTGGCTTTCTTCGTAAAGGGCCAGCGTTCCACAGTCTCGCACTCACAACCCCAAAAACAACACAAACAAGCTTAAAAACTCACACCACACTTTAGGGGTGCACACACACGCACACACGCACGGGCACTCGAAGTGAAACTGAGTGACTGTCTGAATTTTACAGGCCTCACAAGGCCTTTATTACGAGCATTATTATTGTAATCATGGCCTCTTCAGGAGCTCCTCGAGAACGACCCAAGCTGTTCAAACGGCTGCAATTTCCCCGCTACAAAGAGCACGCTGCTACCATCTGAGGTGACTCTCCACGTCCTGGAAACCTGCGTTTGTTTGTCCCACTTAACCCGCACCCCCCGGGCGGATCACCCTCTCACTAAATTCTGTTTGGCTCTGTTTTCAATGTGCGTCGAATTGGGCTTCAACACATGCTATGCTAACGCTATGCTAATGCTATGCTAATGAAGCCACTTTGGGAAGACTCTTGCCGTGCTGCCTACGAGCAATTCTCTCTCTCTCTCTCTCTCTCTCTCGGCCGTGCGGATTACCACGCAGGTGTGGAGCTGCTCGGCGGACGTCCCCGCGGCGCTAAGCCGAGAGCTCTCCCCAGCTCGCCCCGTCCATCTGCTACATGCTAACGCTGCGACGGCGTGGCGCACGCTAACAGCTGACTGGACTGGTCTCTTTTGCTGAGCTCCAGGCTAAAGTCGCGGCCACGTGGACCAAACCCGGCCTCGGCAGACCGGGAGGATGTATCCAAAGTTAGACGAAGCCTGAGAAAAGTAGGCTCTGCGTCACAGATTTAATTTAAGATGCTTAATTAGCATACTTGTGTGGCTAACATGGTTATCATGTTTATAAGCTAGAAACAGGGCAGTTACCCACTAAAGCCAAAAGTGTAACTTTGCTGAAAATACCAAAAATAACGGCACCCCCTCACCCCCATGGACAGCTTTTTTGTTTTGTATTTTTGTTGTGACATTTGCACAGGTCCAGTCCTCCTCAGCCTCTGTCACATGCACCCCCCCCCCTTTGTTCAGACCCAACCCCCCCACCCCCACGTGCAAATGACAGGACTGACCACAAAGGGGCTGCTTTCCAATTGTGGGAACAACCAAAGTTTCTAAGGCTTGGCTATTGGGCCTGTAAAATCGTGATTAGTATATGGGCCCCTCCTCCCTGGAAGCCCCAGAAGACCTTTTAGGGGCTTTTATTTTGGGACGCTTTTGTTTTTAGGGCATTCAGCCAGCAGCTGTCTCATCCTCACGGCAAACGCCATGTCCGGCAGTTCGGAGCGGCGCTTAAAACGCTTTATTGAGCTGAGGGCCACGGCCATGACAGGCTTCCTGGTCCCCCGGACACAGAGAGCCACTGGCGAACAAAGACAGCTTTCGAAAACGCTTTTGTGGCCCAGAAAGAAGAGACGAAGGAACGGAAACAGAAAAAGAAAAAAAAAATGTGCATGAAAAGTTTTCAGTTAAATGCTGTAAGCTGGACAGCGAAGTTGCAGAACATGTTTGTGTGACACATATCTAACCCGGCCAATCAGATGCTGGCTATATATGCAAAGATCCTCCAGCCAATCATGACAGGGCAACAGCACTGCAATTTCAGGGAAAGCCTGCGTAAAACCATTACTATGTTAATGAGTATATGCTGGTAGTTAGCTAAGAATAAAACAAAAGGAAACAATTGCAGGGTTTGTAAAAGCACAACTAAGCTCTCACCCCAAATCATTTCACATCTTTACCCGCCCCCCCCCACCACACACACACACACACACACACACACACACACACACATGCACGCTTATATTCCTATCTTAGTGAGGATCATCCATTCATTTCTATGGGAAGAACCCTAATCCAGTCACAACACCCTTAATCTCTACCCAGCCCTAACCTTAACCATAAGTAACCAACCCAAATACAAGACTTTTGGCATTTTTACTTTTTTTTATTTTTGTACAATGAAGTCTGAAGTAGTGAGGACTGCAAAAAATGGCCTTACGAGTCACGTGCTTGAGGATTCGCCAGACTTCTGAGGTGCTTTGGTTCTCACAAGCATAACAAAACCTGTACACATGCACGCACACACACACACACACGCACGCACACATGCACACTCACCGGCCTGGTTGGTAGTCACGGTGACGGACACAGACTGCTCGCGCCCAGGGCTCTGCTGGGATACTCCGTTTACAGCCCAGACCTGGAAGGTGTAGTTGGTGTGGGCCTGCAGGTCGGTGATGGCCACCCGTGTGTCCCGCAGCCCTTCCTTTTGGGGGGAGTAATGCACGGCACTCCCGCAGGGCTGGCAGCGCCGGGGGTCCGGCCCGCACCGCTGGCACACCACGCTGTAGCTGAGGTCATCGCGCCCGCCTGAAGACTCTGGCGCCGTCCACTCCAGGGTCACCGACGTCTCATTCACATTGGAGATGAGCTGCTGGGGGGCCGAGGGGGGGCCTGGGATAGAGATGGGGAGGGGGGGGGGACTCGTGAGCTGATTTGCATGCGTAAGTTGTCGCTGAATTCTGATGGTTATAGTTGCAGACCAGCATCCAAGTTAGCTTAACAAAGTTTACAGTTGGACACTGAGTTTATCGTATTTTATAGGCAGTATGTTTTATATTTTTTACTGATGCCTGAAGTCTGACAAACAGCATCACATGTACATCAATGACAAATTTACAGTAAACCAACATACAACATTGCCATGTATATTCAGACATTTTTAGATATCCTGTAACAACTTGCTTTAATGCAAATGCTTACCCACCATAACGAAACTCAAAAGTTTTTTCTTAAAAAAAGTAAAAATTGTAGAGAAAAATTAAAGCTCACACACACATTGACACACGCACACTGACACACACACGCAGGCTGACACGTACATGGGCTGACACACATGCACACGGGCTGACACACGTACATGGTCTGACACACACACACAGGCTGACACGCACACGGGCTGACACACACACGGGTTGACACACACACACACAGGCTGACACGCACATGGGATGACACACACGCAAACGGGCTGACACACGCACACGGACTGACACACACGCGTGGGCTGACACACACACAGGCTGACACGCACACAGGCTGACACACACACACACACACACACACGGGCTGACACACACGCACACAGGCTGACACGCACACGGGCTGACACATGCATACACACGGGCTGACACACATGCACACAGGCTGACATGCACATGGGCTGACACGCACACGGGCTGACACACACGCACACGGGCTGACACACATGCACACAGGCTGACACGCACACGGGCTGACACGCGTTACCCACAGGGAGACACTTACGCGTGCATGCCATGGAGACCAGGTCGGAGGGCGAGCGGAAGTAGCTCTGGTGACAGCGACAGGAGGAGGAGGCCTCGGTGGTGGAGACGCTGTGCTGAGGGCAGGGGGAGCATGCGGCCTCCGTGGCCTGGGCCTTGAAGTAGCCGGGCCTGCAGGCTGAGAGTGTGAGACACAGTCGTCATCGCCCGTCTGTGCCTAACCACCCCCACAAGCCCCGGCCCTTGTCCTCCGTACACATTTCCGGCACAGACATGCCACCATTCCGCAGGGAGTCAAAGAGATAAGGGTTAGGGAGGAATGCATGAATGAAAGAGTGTTGGCCTGGGATGCTTTTTATGACCCTAATTATGAGCCCCGGCTGTCAGCGCCTTATCTCCGGCGTTCCAGTCATCTCGCGGGATCGTGCGGTGTGATCTGGCAGACGCCGCTGCCGCACGCCCCCCTGCCGGCCATGGAAGCTGGGCGGGCTTCTGTCTTTTTATAGATCCTTTATTGTGTGGCCAATAGCTGCCTATCAACAGTGGTATAAAACAGGCTTATGAATCCCTAGTGTTCCGCGTTCTTCTAAACCGCCGGGCTATAAACTTTTTTACGGTCGTACATCTCGCAGCTTAATAAAAGCAACCGCGGATAACCGTGCCCGTCCGGGGCGGCTCTACCAGATGGGTATCGTTCGCACCCTTTCAAAGCTTCAAACTATAGCACACACGTGTCTGTCTGTCACAGGGGGGTCCTGCTGGTGTGTAAAAGGCGTGTTCATGCCGGTCCGGACCTACACGGGAAGCATGCGTGGCCTGACACCGTGGATGGCGAGGTGAACTGAGAATCTTTATAGGGATGAAGGAAGGTCAGGAAGTCCTGTAACCCTGCTGGTAGCCAGAAGGTTGTTGGTTCAGACCCTATAATTTCACTGCTGGGCCCCTGAGCAAGGCCTTTAATACCAGTTGCCCAAGAGACTGGGCAAAAAAAATAGATCGCTTTGGATAAGACAGTCTGCTAAATCAATAAATGAAATGAAATTATACTGGTAATTCACTTAGCAAGAACTTTAAGTCCAGGGAAGTTATATGAAACGAAAGGCACTAGACACCAGACCCAAGTGTACAGCGGGACGTCCGCTGGCGATCAGCACAGCAGCAGTGCTCCTCCTGACAACCCCCCCCACCCCCCCACGCTGACCAATTCACTGAAAGCTGGATGCCAATCAGTGCAAGAGATGGGGGAGGGGCCGTGTTAATTGGGATTCGACAAACGAGCTGTCGCAGATGAAGGGAAGGGAGATTATTCCCACACTGATTGGGAGGGGTTTCGGACGCAGAAGCCTACTTGTGGGGGGCAGCACAGGTCTTCAGGCAGGATGGGAGGAGGGCACCTATAGCAGGCGTGGGCCTTTATCTTTGTGCAGCAGAGGGTAAAACGAGATGAAACCCCCCCACCAAAAAAGCTCACCGCTGGTTTTTTTTAGAGGAACGCTCGGGGGAGAGTTAATTAAGAACTGTGCCCAGGGGCTTCTGACTGCATGGGGTGGGGGGGGGGTAGCCTGCACCTGATCCTAAGACCTCAGCTCTTAGCCGGAGTGTCCAAAGCAATCTGAATTTACAAGGGGCTGCCACATGTTGAGTGGAATGCCCCCCCTGCCAGGACGAGTCCTTACTGTGGCCACCACTGCCCCGACCCAGACGTAAGCCGGTTGACCTCTGTGGGGGGGGGGGGGGGGCGGGAGGTTTGGCGCAGGGCCAAGCCGGGTGGCGGGGGGGGGGGGGGGGTCACGGG
>JAODKN010000044.1:3812280-3827041 GCA_026774425.1 Petrocephalus zakoni
CTGGTAGCGGTAGCGGCCGCCATGTTGCCGTGGAAATAGCAGAACTCGGTGACGGCGGGAGCCAGTCCAGCTGAGACAAGGGTCCCCAGGACCTGTCACTTAGGAATGTCCTTGGAGTCACGTGTAGATCTGTAGGACTCTCTGGGTCTTTCTCTGCGGTCCGGATTCAGAGCCCCTCCTCCCAGCCTAATCCATTCAAGAGTTTTTGCCCCTCGCCCCCCTCCTGCCTCTCACCTCCCCCAGGCTGGGATGCTAATAGGCTCAGCGGTGGCTTAGACCACATTTCAGTCACACTTAATAAAGCACATTCTCCTGCTGTGAATCGCTTCTGTCAGGGGTTTGGTGCAGTAGGTGATTGATTGACTCACTCTGCCTCATGTCCAGTCAACAGCTCAAAGAGGAGTGATGTTAACAGCCTTTAGCTCACATGTACAAAAAACCAGCCACTCTAAGAGAAGGTGGGCCCTTTTCCGGGGGGGTGGGGTCGTGTTCCGACAGCACGACAGCTATGTAAGATAATGAAGTCCCCCTGGGCGATTAACCTCTGCTACCGAATGAAGTCGGGCGCGCCACGTAAGTTCACGCGAGAGAGACTTAGCTAATTAAATAAATCATATAATATCCTAATTGCATCGTGTCTGTGTGGTGAGTAAGGAGGGAGATGGCTGGGGGTGGCCACTGGCCTGGCACAGAGATGAAAGCCCTTCAGATTAATTGGCAGTGGTAATGTTCTGTGGTAAAGAAAAGTATCATGAGGCCCGCAGTTAATTACCCGTTTTCTCTCAACCATTTTTATCACGCCGTCATGCCTTTCTGACTGGCCGACAGGTGCCGACGGACGGCTCTGAGAGCTGGGGGGGGGGGTGTCGCCACGGCGACCCAGAGCCCGCAAATCCCAGAGTCGCAGGACCGCAGGAAAGGAAGCGCAGTGGCAGTAATCCCGGCCATATATACATGGGGGCTACCATGGCAACCAAAACATGCCGTCGAACCGGCTGTCTGCGCCTGGGTTACTTTCCCATGGGTGCAAAAAACATGGAGGAAGCCAGCAGGGGTGGGAGGTGCCCGTGGTGGAGGGGGGGTGTTTCAATACGAATACGAGGCTCAGGACACGGCGACAGGGCAGGTCGGGTGACGAAAGAGCTGAGAGGGAGAAAGCTTTTAGGAGACGGGAGAGAGATGAAACATCTGGAGATAATGAGAGAGATGAACACACACAGAGTCCCGGAGAAAGGCTGAAAAGGTCCAGAGGCCCAACGTGCCAATCCCGGAGCCGTCTTTCCCCCCGCGCCCGCCCGAGAGAGCGAGGCCTCTTATTACACCCAGCCGAGAACATGCCGCACAGACGCCTCCCCAGGGTACCCGGCCGGGACCCTCGCTGTCACCGCGCGTCGGGCAAACAAACATCCCGCACCCAAACATGCACAATCTTCGATTCACGTCTGGAGGAGGTGGACGGTGTCTTAAATGTCACGGAGTGGCGACTGTTAGCGGCGAGGCGCTCAGACCGGACCGGCACCGGGCCGAGGAGGAATTCTAGGCAGCCATTACCGTGTCTCACAGAAAGGAAACCTATAAGACTGGCTCAGCAGGAGAGGAAGCAGTGGACAAGAGTATGGGCCATTATACACAGAGTGGGGGGGGGTAGTGCAGGGGGTACCTGAGACCCTGACCTTCATCTCCATGTCAGGCTGGTAGAGGTCAAAAGGAGAGTTCACTGACACGCACATTCAGACACAGCCGCACACACACACACACACACACACACACATACACAGACAAAACCACATACATACAGACACAGACACAAACACAGGTGCACAGACACACAGAAAGATATATACACAGGCAGACCCACATAGACATGCAGACACACACACTTGGACTTTAGAATAGACTCGACCTCAAGGCCGGCCCAGGGAAATGGGAAACAGAACTGCTATTAAAATGTGAATTATAGATCTGAAATGTAAGTAAATAAATGTAAATCAGTGACTGGGGGAGGGGAGCTCTGGAGCAGGGGGGCAGGCGTCTCTGTAAGGGGGGGGGCTGCTCCTTGGGCCTGGAGGCCATGTGCTGTGTGGCTTTGCATTTGGGGGACATGCAGAACATGTAAATGAGGGATCTGCCAGGGACCAAAGTGCAGAACCTTTTTTTTCCCTCTCTCTCTCCCCCTCTCTCGCGCATTCCTCCCTTCTCTCGCTGGCCTGGCTCGCTCCTCTCAGACAGCTGACGACCCTCCCGGGGAGGGGGCGCGGGGGGAGGGTGGGATCGTGGCAGGAATTGACCCCGTGCGGCCCGCATCGGCTCGGAGTGTTCGACCTGGGGGGGAGGCGGCGTGGACAGCGACGGATGGCAGGATTCAGCAGGACGGGCCCGGGAGGGCGGGCCGGAACCGAGAAGCGACCGAGAGGTCACCAATCAGTAGCGGCACAGCTACGCATTTTGGGCCCCCAGCTCCCCAGCTCAGACTAAATCCAATTATGACCCAAATATTTTTGGGCCCCTGTCATTCAAGAGTTCTTGAAATCATCCCAACTTAGGGCGACCTTGCTGGCCGTATCACACACAGCATGAGGTTTTACTCAATCCCTCAAATTCTGCTCTTCGAATCCCAACACTGCTGCAGTTCACCACTGGTGTAAACAGCGCACTCGATAATAACAGTTCATGTGCCAGTGCAAATGAATAAACAGAACTGCCTTTTGCGGACTGCCTCCGGTCGCTCCGATCTAGCTAGGGGAATGCAGATAGCACGCAGCTTCCAAATACCGCGCAACGTTCAGTTTACCGCAGACATCTCCGAAGGTGTCATAGCAACGGTCGGCCCTATTCAAGGATAAAGTATCCAGGCACGAAGTACCGGACAACAGCGGATAACCCATAATTAAATGTCTCACCCCCGTAAAAAAGAAACACAGCAAGTTTCTGAGTCATTTTAATCTGTTACAAATCGGATCAATGCCTGGCGCCTGGTTTCGGGATAAGGCAGCAGTGAGAGAGAGCAAGAATGAGAGGGATGTTTATAATTATATTCATATATTTATAATTCAATATGGTCCTTGTCAACTGCATCTGGACAGCTGTCATGCATGTGTCCACATCTGTGGCACGTATGCACCTGTTTGTGCTCCTAGCGTGTGTCTGCCCGCGTGCATCTCAGTGTGACTCTGTCTGTGTGTCTGTGCGCCCCGGTACCTTCAGCGACAGGGTCAGCTTACAATAGCAAGCTGTCAAACTCTGAGGTCTTAATCAACGTCGGTCTCTAATGGAGGCAGATGGATGGGAGCGGCGAGCACCTCTGACCCCGCCTGTGTCCGTCCCGTCGCATTCCTGCCCCCGGCTGCCCTCGGCCCGGGGAGGGGGGTAGCTGTCGCATTCGCCCTGCTTTCACTGATGCCCTGGGACGTCCCGCCGAGCGACGCCCCCTTTTCCCCTCAGACCGTAACCCCGTCATGGTCATCAAGGCCAAGGGGGACCTTTCGAACCAGCCCCCCCCCCCCCCCCTGCTCTGGACACACACTCCGAAATATCAACCAGAGCCCAGAGCATGGGAGTTTGAAGGACCTTTCAACCTCGCCCTGGATGCCGGACGCTGTTGCGGTCGGGACGAATGAAGTGGCGAGATAATCCACCGTGGGCATCCATTTACCCAGAGCGGAACTCCGGGGCGTGACTGTCAGCACGCCTGATGCTCTGCTGAGCAGAACTACAGACAGCAGCCGCATCGCTGGAAGAGGCCCAGAGCTCCGCAAAGCCGACGCTTTTTCTAAAGAAAGTTGTGCTCCTTCTATTTTTTTAGCCAATTTCAAGCTCCATTACTCTATTTTAGAAAGACGGCCTGTGGTTCAGATGCAGCCAGAGAAAATGCAAACCCTTCCCTGTGTATTTATTGAGAAACAAAGAGAATAAACGGCCGGATTAAAGCGGACGTCCTGCCTAATCTCCGTGTGAAAGTGTCTTGCCGCGTTCCGCCGCTGTACCAGTATGTTTCAGCTTGATCTGTTTCTCTAAGATACTGAGCCTGGGTCCCTTCTAAGGGCCGGACCGGGAGAGGTGGGGGGCACGGCGATGGCGCGTTAACCGACAGTCAAACTTCCCGGAGCAACCTTGACCCTCAACCTCCCCCTAGCAGACTTGACCCTTAACCTCACTCTCAGACCCTCTGCCCCGTCTTGCCACTCAAACTCTCAAAGCCGATCCGGCGACCATCTCGGGCCGACGGAGGGCCGGCAATCGGGGGGGGCAGGCGGCTGTCATCTCTGTGACGGCGCCCAGATCACCCCATCCTCCGCATGCCGTGCTTTGTTTTGTTCCCGACTGTATGTACCTGTCCCGGGGCTGATTAAACGGCCTCTCGGGAGCCGGCCAGCGTCTGTCCGCATGTTAAGTTCATTCCGCTGGCAAGCAGCCGACGCGAGATCCTCGATTATACCACCACCTGACGAGCAAACCCCTGGGGGGGTGCCTCTCATGCCGCATAATCTGCACGGCGCTTTTAACTCGCCCGACTCCACATTGCTGCTCCTGCTCCGAGCTGCTCTGTAAACACGTTTCCTATCTAATAATCCAGTATGGACTAAATGTATTTATAAAGCAAATACCAAGGTGGGGGGGTAGCAAAGAGATGGAGAAGCTCCATATGGAGAAGTATAAGAACAAACCCCAGGCAAATGATTGGACACCTATATCATAGGACCCCAGAGACAAGTGGAACAGCATATAGCACATGGATGGATGGAAGAAGGTGAGAAGCTGGGGTTGACATCCTCTTGTCCTCCCTTGGTGCCCCTTACCGGGGTAACCTACCTTGACATGTGCCGCCACGTTCCTCATACCCGGGGCTGCACAGACAGTTTCCGATGGGCACCAGCCACTCGCCGTCGGCGCCGCAGAACATGCGTGGGGCATCCTGCTCCTCGGAGTTGTGCACACAGGAGCCGCGCACCTCTACCAGGGAGGAGGTGTCGCCCCCTGTCACCGTGTCGGGGAACTGCGCCAGACTGCGGACGGTGAGCGGGCAGCGCTTGTAGAAGACGCGCACGGAGACCAGGGCGATGCAGGCACCCACGTCCTGGAAGGCCAGGTAGAAGCCCTTGCGGGTCAGGGAGCCCACGACGCGCACCTCCGTGTTCAGCTTCATGATGCGGTCGCCGATGTCCACCTGCGTGAAGCTCTCGTCCGCCGCCACCGTGTCGATCTTGCCGAACTGGCTCTCCCGGATGTAGCGCTCCTTGTCGTCGTTGGACTCATAGTAGTAGAGATTGAAGGTCTCCTTGCAGGTGCCCGTCACGCCCGGCAGGCTGTTACAGTCCCGCAGTGTGAACTTGATCTCCACGTAGATTCGTTGGGCACCGCCGCGGCCGATCCAGTCCGTCCGCAGCCAGTTGTTCTGGCTGGGCTCCATCACGTTGCACACCTGGTAGGTGCGGATGGGCGTGTTCTTCTCGTCCATGATGCTCACCTCCTCCCACTAGCAGACAGAGCAGCAAAACAAGACAATGCCCATTCTCATTAGCAATCACGGGAAGGCCCGCACAGGCTACAGAGCCCACGGGGCACAGAAATTGATTCAAATGCGAATAACGCAGAAGGTCTGCTTATGTCACTGCAGTTTTAGCGGGCCGGCAGTTATGCTGTTGGCCCTTTCTTAATCGTAATAATAGTCACTCAGGTGATTTTTGTTGCAAAGTAGGTAGCTCGAAGCTCTCGTGTAAGTTTACATTTTTTTATTTCATGAAATTGTTTCAGCTGCGCAAATTAAGCGCATTCGTTTACTAGTTTCAAATTGCACGGCTGGCGCCACGATTTATTCACGTATCGGGACCTAACTGTATACGTGCCTGCGAGCGGTTGTATAAAACCTAAAAACGTGTGATCGAAATCTCTAATGGGGGGAAAACGTGTAATGTGTCTATGAAGCAGCAAAAAGGGATTTGAGAAGTCATATTTGTTCGCCCATCCCGGTGTTTATTTACTTGAAAGTATATCAAAGGAAATGCCGCAGGGGAAGTCTCTCCGTCGGACCTTCGCACAGGGCGACTATCTCGCAGACGTAGGTAGCGCACTACCCGGCCGGGAAAAGTTACAGGAAAACGGGCAAACGTGTGCTTGCGGACGAGAGCTGTAATAATAATAATAATAATAATAATAATAATAATAATAATAATCATAATAATATCGCTGTTGGAGCTCTTGTGTAAGAATTGAGTTAATAAACTATTGATTTTAAAACGGTATGTCATAATAAAATGAAAAATCTTCAGGTTAATCTTCAAAATAGAATATGTAGTTATACATTTACCGGTATTTTAAACGCATCAATGAGAGAGTGTTTAAAATGTCCTATCAATGTTATTTTTTAATTAAAATTTTAATTTTCGAAATGCGGTTGTGTACAGATTCCAGACTTCAGTCAAAAAGCTCCCACGAGCCACATAATTTTGCTGCGTAATAAGTCGCTATAAATAGTGGGGCAGCTCCGGGGGAAGCGCTAATAAACGCGCATTACCGGAGCATCCCGGCCGGCGCTCGCCTCTGTGCGCGCCGCTCGGGCCCGACAGTCCCCCTCGCCTGCCCCCCTAATCGGTACTTCTGAACAGTCGCACTTTGTCTTCTTATCAGTGTTACCTTATATACAGCAATTAGACGGGTCACAGGCGCGGCATTCGCCCAGATCTCCTTCCAGATGATCCCCCATGATTCTGTAATCGCGGCGAAGGCCCGCGCACTCCTTTCTCTCTCCGAGTCGGGGATATAAAGTTACCCCACAAAAGACGATTCATTTAACTGTCCATTCAGGAAATATGACGCCTCTGAACAACATCGCTCTCGCGTTACCAAGGAGAAAAAGGAGACATTTAGGTCTTTTCTTAAGAGCAGATATTCTGCGAGGGGCGCACTTACCCCTCCTTCTGTGGGGCTCGCCACCCATTTCAATTCCCCCTGCACTGTTCGGGAGTCCAGGAGCGTCACTAAAACAAGAAGTAAATACACAGAAATCCCCGCTGAGTAAACTGCTCAAGAACAACAATTACGGCGAAAGTACAGCTCTCAGCACTCTGTGGGTCTGTGCGCGGGGAGCTGCACCGAAATGCTGCAATTTCATACCCACAGCCACAGCTGCGCGACGTCCCCCGTGTCATCCTTCTTGTTTACCATCATTTAATGCAGAATTAAATGTTGCATCCTTGGCTCGAAATTTGTGGACGTCCTATTACTGGTACAATATTTTAACAAACGTCTGTCTTTGATATTTATCAATAATGGGACTTTTCTGCGATAATAATATAAACAATAAACAATTCATGATTATATAAAACGTTTTCTACACTTATTTCATACTGACTGAAACAAACGGTAAGAAGATACAATTAATGCGAAAACTGCAGTTCGAGAATGCACGGTTGTTTACTTATTGCTTAATTTATTCTGAGCAGGCTATGAAATAATTTAGCTTCTATAGGACGAACAGATACAATTTCAGGAATGTGTACGGCTTTAATCTGATGCGCAGTTCGAATCAGATCTACTGGCTGGCTGGAAAGGAATAAGGGGGTTTGGACGCGATCCAGCGGTTTGATCTGAGTAGCCTAGGAGGACTGGTCAGCAAGGAATTTATATTTTACAGTCAAAAACGATTCCCTGGAAACGAGATCGCATAATCCATGCGTGTCAAGCAGTGTCGTACAACCAGAGGAAGACCAGTAATTACGCAGAGCATCAGGTCTGAATGAAAAGGAGGCGATGAGTGATATTTGGCCTCTTTCATCGTTAAATGTCTCAAAACCTTGCTGGACGCCTTGTAATGTTAACAGTAATTGGTGATCGGTTTAGTTAGCTATAGACTGTGGGCACCGTATTTAATGCATCTATTGAAATGTTCAAACTATCTTTGAACGCATAAAATTCAACACTGGCATTCTGCATATAAACTTCACTCATTCAACTGAAACAGCTTTTTTTCATATTTGGCGAAGTAAAGAATTATATTATGTATTATCCTGGACAAAAAAAAATGTAGGTGCGTTAAACGCGAGCTTGCTCGCTATATTTGTTCGCATAAAAATGAACTTTTCGTGAGGTGCGTCTCTGGACAGTCGTCGCATAGAGACGGATCTCTGATCACAAGAAAAAGTGGGGTCTGTCTTTGGATGCAAGCATGCGACGATTTCAACTCGTGTCGAGACCCATAAAGACGCAGCATGCACACACACAAAAAAATCCTGGTAAATTCTTGGGAGGCATCTTCAGTCGGTGCGGGACTAAAACGCTGTAGTCCTTCACAAGAGAGCCATCGGGGGAACAAATTCCATTAAGATCCTACTTCTGTCTTACCTTCATTCGGAGGATAAGTCCGAGACGTGGAAACAAAGCTGGAAATCCCAAACAGTACCGAAGACACCGTGAAAACGAATGCAGCCATTTGCTCGGGTTCGACTCGGCGCCGGTTCCTTCGCTCCGAGCTGCACAGGTCCGAGTTGCGCTCTTATCCCTGTGGAATAAGTGTTGGAGGAGAGCGCCGCGTCTCTGGCCGCTGCCAAGGGGCGTTCCGGCTGCCGCTGACGCGCCGCTCAATCCGCCTCCATCCCTACAATCTCACTTACTGCAGCCCACCTTTCGCGCACTGCCCTCCGACAAAGCGCCGATTTATTCCTGCCTAAGCCTAAATAGATCAGCCGTTTCATGTTACATTGTTGTGGGATTATATTAAACGCGATTGTTTTGCTTAGTCGGTCTGGGAAAAAAAATAACAATTACTACTGTTTTTTTTTACAAGTTTGCTTGAATATTATTGTCACAATCGTGCCTGGATTGCCGTTTCGATCTCCCAAGCTGTGCCATATTTGGTGGCAATCAACTTGTAAAACTTTCTAGAGGTGCCGATAAATGACCGAAAGGGGAACCGGCACGATCGTTCGGTATATTTTAGTCTGCATTAGTCAAAATATCGCCACAGAAAGGGTGCCTGAAGAACACTCAGCCCTACACCCATTATCGCTTGCAAAATGAAACGTTTCCAATACATGCTCTCCAGATAGCAATACATACTGCAATGCGCAGTGGAGAGTGGCAGAACAAGGGCGCCGCTTAGCGGTCGCTTCGGAGTAAAACACTAAGAATGTAAATACTACGAACTTAGAAGCAGTCACCTGCATCATGAAACACGTAAGCCTACAATTAATTAAGGGTCTACGCAGGGTAGTCGCCGGATCCCAATTGTCATAATTATATATTTTTTAATTTTATATGGATATATTACTCTAGAATAATTACAAATGTAGCATGTGTGAGACATACAAATATCAGAACTGTTATGTTTATTACAGCATTGACTTTGCAAATGTTTTAAATAAAGCTGTTCTGTGTAATTTCACTTGAAATGTACTCGACTGTCCTTTTATATGTTGTAAGAAGTAAATCTGGTATGAGACTGATTTAGCTTGATTGGACAGCTGAATGATCTCGACTGACATAATGAGGCAGATGGAGCATCTGGCAGTACGGGGCCCGCATGCCGCATCGAGTGTCAGCTGACGTGCCTGGACCTTTGCTGCTTCTTTGACTTACTCGAAAGGCTGCGCAATCATAATGGTCAAATTAACCATTTGGGAAACTCGGCCAATGGGAGGCCCCTGATCTTCGACGCCAGTGGGCGGGGGGCGGCCGCAGGTGGCAGCGACACCCGGGGCTTCATAGTGCCATCGTGACATTCGGTAACAATTTGTGTCACTGGTTTTTGATTGATTACCGTCGGATTATGTCCCATTTTCTCCTGAGATTCTTGGGTGCCCCAGAACAATTCGCTGACTGGCAGGCTAAAGGGCCTTTGTCCTGGAAGCCCCAGATGGCATCTACCCACGCATTCGGGCCATTTGTCTTGAAGTGGACCTGTGCTCCCTCTTATCCATGCCGACTGGCCCTCTTTCCCAGCATCACTTCGCTGCAACGTCCTCTCAGTCCACCCATGGCTGCTACACTCTAACAGGACAGGCGACATACGGCCCTCGCTCGGCATGAACGTTCTCACAGTTTTACAGATACAATCTGAGGACCTTTATCTCGAATCTGGGGTTCTCAGCTTCCAAAGACAATGGGGTCATGACACAGACTACAAGGGTGGCTGGATGTGTGTGGGTGTCTCAGAGGTACCAAGATTAAAGCTATTGCTGGTGATAAAATCATTCTCAGTCAGACTTACTGCCACGGGAGGAACTGGGGCTCTGAAATCGCTCCGTTCCGGCAGTACTAGCTGAGAAACCAAAGTGTACCGGCGTGAGACGTCAGAGAAGTTTCCTTTTGCCTAGATCTTTCGCTGCTGTCGATGCTTCTATGAGGAAGGTCTGCTCTCCTTCACACACATCTGTCTTTATCTATACGCGGCTTCCGGAAGTAATAAACCAGTAGCCAAACTGCCGATGACTCACCAAACTACAATTCGCTGCCAAATGGAGGTTAAAAATCTGTAGTGGTTGGAAGATAACACATCATTACAATATTACAACAGCAAATTATGCGATAGAAAATGTGTTTTTGAATGACAATAAAATTTGAGTAATGAGTTATTTCAAAGTGGCTTATTTCATTTTATAATTTCAAAAACAGGAGGTACAACCTTTGCTGATTTATTGCCCTTAGTAGCATCTTTGCTACTATTAAAACCTGAGCAACAATATTTATCAACATGAACATGGCCAGAAATCACTTACAGATCCCACAAGCACATTGTTCCTGGGATCTCCTTCACTGAGACAGGTATAACAGGTATAACTCTGATTAAGCGAAGCGCTGTTTGCTAACATCTTGCCTCTGCAGTCCTTCCTGCTTCTCATAGAAAACATAATCCTAGAACGTCTCACTGACATTAGTTCGATCCAGAGGCACTCTGTGATTCACATCAGTGTGTTCATCACAGTCATAAAAACATTATAATATTTACATACATATTGAAGCTCTGTGAGCCTAAAAATAGACTCGAGCGGCAGAGAAATGCCTCCAGTCACCTGTTTTGATTCATGTTGTCTGCTCTCTCTCTCAAGCGGCCATGCTTCACCCTCTCTCTTCCTCTCCTCTAGACTGTAATCTCACAGAGAGTGTAGTGATCAGTCACGTTGGCGAGGAGTGTTTAGATCATACATGGCAGGGTATCCCAAACCACCCCTCCTTCCACAAGGAAGCACGGGCAGAGATCTGCAGCTGCTCTACCCGCTGGCAAGAATGAATGTCACGAGGGCTCTTGGATCTAATTTGGGGGGATTGTTTTTGAGATGGTTTTGTTTGTTTGTTAATATTCTGCTCCTACTTGGATTCAAGCGTACGTGTCATGAAAACAGACCCCCAACCTCCCGTCAATGACCCCCAGAGGAAGTTGGAAAACGTCACGCATGTCCAACCGCACACTTTCACTGGGTTTTCCTCTGGAAGACACGCCCCCTGCACTGATGGCCAATGAGGAAAACCCGAGGCCTCGCCGAATGGTCCCGCCAGGACCCACCACATCCTATGGCTGTCTACTCCTGGGCTGTTTCACTTTCACATGATTTACTGGCGGCAGTAAAGACGGCCTGACAAGAACATGTGTAGGAGTCACGGTGTGCGAGACCGGCTGCCTGGAGCCGAGGCCTCCCCGTCTCAGAAGGGTGAGGGAATGCGCCTTTACCCCCATCCATCTCGATTTGGGTCACCGGGGAT
The DNA here is from genome assembly GCA_026774425.1 of Petrocephalus zakoni. Lineage (NCBI taxonomy): Eukaryota > Metazoa > Chordata > Actinopteri > Osteoglossiformes > Mormyridae > Petrocephalus > Petrocephalus zakoni. The sequence continues at coordinate 3,823,972 of JAODKN010000044.1, forward strand.
CTGTGTTTGTTTTTTTTATCCAAGACCTGGAGTTTAGCACAGTAACCGTGCAACTAATTACGGGGGGGGCAGACAAGGTGGGTGGGGGCACGTTGGGCCATTGTTGTCAGTGTGAGTGAAAAGCCAATGCTTTGAGGGTGCTCACAAATAGCTCGAACCAACAGGCTTCCCTCATTCTTTTCATTCTTTAAAGGCGAAGGCGCCCCCCCCCCCCATGGCACAGCGCCCCCTGTGGTCACAGACGCCCACTTGTTTGTGTGATTCCAGTCTCTGCTCCTGCAGAGCTCATCCTCCCACTCTGCGCCTCCTCCATCCCCACTGAGCTCAACTCCCCCCCAGGGCCCGGCTGCAGACTGTGGGAGTATGTTCAGGGCTTGGGCTGAAAGGTCTTGGCTGGCTAGAGGGATTTTGGGGGGGGGGGGGGGATCGGGGCAAGACAGCACTCTGTCTTCTGTGTTATTCCCCCCCCCACACTTTTTTTTCCTGAGCAGAACACAATTGGCTTTATTTAATTTGACCACATCCACTTTTCCCTTATAATTTTATTTCCTAGGAACGTTCTGGAATTTCGGGCTGCGTCCCTGTGAACAGGGACGTCACTCTATGGAAACCGCACTCTGCTGAGCGAGAAGGAACACGCGACAGCAATGCCCTCAACACAGTGAAGCCAATCTCATTCCTGGGGAGGACCAGGAGGGGGTCACATTCCCGGTTGGTCTCCCTGCTGTAATGGCTCCTGTGTTTTTCTTGTGTGGGTGGGATATTTTCTTCCACTACAGAGCCTGAAGCAAGATCACCCCCCCGGTCATTACTGGGGGGTGGGGACACCTGGGAGGAGGCACCTGGGAAATTATAGGAAGTCAGACTTAACAGTATTTAATTCATTTGTTACATATTGTCCCTGCCTGAAACCAAACCCCAGAACTACAGGGGACCAGCTTAGGGCAGGCACCTCCTGGACCCCTGCTGCATCATCTCATTCCTTGAGAGTATAGTGTACAGCACGAGGAGCAAACAGTTGCACAGACTGCAATACTGACTCTGCTTGAAATGCTACAAGTCTACCAGGACATAGATCAGTCTGACAACTTTGGTGAAGGGTTTACATTCCTCAGTTTCTTTGTGCTTATATATAACTCCGCGACCACACAGACGAACATCACGAAGGAATTAGTCATACAACATCCGGCGACGTTGTGTGAGTCGGCGAAGCAGACATCAGTCCCACCAGCGATTAGACATTAAGGTCCTTTGTAATGAGTATTAAAGGCCTTGATGGTTGAATTTGTATGTTATACACACAATTTTCCATTCCAGCAAGCCAAGTGGAACTCCTCCTTCCTTATATTTAAAAACAATATCGCAGTCTGTTTTGTTTCATGGAACAGGCCAGACTTCATATTGGACCACAGTTGACTGTGGGGGGGGGGGGGTAGATGGGGGCCATCAGAATCAGAATGGAGTTCATTGCCAAGTACGTTGTCACAAACAAGGAATTTGCTTTGGTGGTTGGCATCAATAAGAGTAAAAAATAAAAATAATATTTTCTTAAAAATATACTATATACTAATATAAATAGATAGATATACACATGTAAGAAAAAATATAGACAGAAGAATGTGCAATAGTGCAAAATTCCCAGTCAGAGAGGCATGGCATTAATATTTAGGAGCGCAGAAACGCAGTGCAGGGTGGGGATGAGATTCGGGATGCAGCTCTGGCCTTATTTATGAGGCTGGCTGCAGCAGGGAAAAACTGGCCTTATGGCTAGAGGTTTTGGTTCTAATGGACCGCAACCTTCTGCCAGAGGGGAGAGTCTGAAAGAGTGTGTCCAGCGTGAGAGAGGTCGGCCACAATCTTCCTTGCCCTTTTCATGGTCCTGTAGAGACAGAAGGTTGCAGCCGACCGTCTTCTCAGCAGAGCGAGTGATGCGCTGCAGTCTGGTCTTGTCCTTGGCAGTACCAAACGGTGACGGAGGCGGCGATGATGGGTTCTGTGATGGCAGCGTAGAAGTTCACCATCATTATCTTTGGTAAATGGAACTGTGAGCATGTGTGGGAAAATGGGTATAAGAGAAGTGATTGATTGGTCAGGAAGATGAGCAAGGGACTGGCGTGGGCGGGATTGGAGGGTAATGCAGCTGATGTTTCCCCAAATTAAAACATTACAGTCCTACACACTGAAGGTACAAAATGCCACGGAGCTCCTGTGAGCTATTTCCATAACGAAAAGCCTGTCCGCTCTCCCAGTTACACCAGTGAAAATGTCCGAATAATGACCCTTGTTGTGGTGATAAAGTGAGCCTGCGGAACCGCCATGAGTCTGAAGCCGGAGCTTATTTGAGCTTCCACGCTGCTTATCTTACAGTACTTACCTTACTCATCCCTATGGGATTCTCACGTTACGTGTAACGTTAGCTGACAACAACGTGGAGTCGCTTACTGCTTATTTAAATGCCAAATTACCAAACTCTGTTATGTTATTAAGCAAAAGGTATTCATGATATAAAAGCTTCTATTAATTTGACTTGTCCAGATCAGGCATACGTTTTATCCTTGCCGCAACTGTGTTATGAATACTTAAGAAGCCGTAAAAAGTATACACGTTTTTTTGTTTTATATTGTATAATGAATCATTTGCCATTCATTTAAAAAGCAACATTAATTTTAAGTAGAGCAGCATTTCTGTAATAGTGGATGTTATACTCCAAATTCTCATTGCAGAGGGATGCAAAGAAAGCACATAAAAGCAAGTGCATGTGGGTTCCAAATATTGGTTATCGGCCCCTTTAACTAGTAATAATCGGTATCGACATCAACCTCTAGTCCAGATCACCTTTACCAGCTCCTGGTGGTCTCTGCTGGCTCGAGTCTGGCTTCTGGGCCAGTGGCTTCTGCTGTAAATGATGGTAAATGATGCTCTACTGCAGCGTTTCTGCTTAGCTTCTACCTCAGCGTAACACCACACAGATTCTCCGCAGAACCAGACCCGGGGAACAGCCCTGGTTTTCCCCAGAAGCGCGGTGGGTTCTCCCCTTTGCTAATGACAGACGGCATGAGGTTCCCATACT
>JAODKN010000044.1:3852818-3863220 GCA_026774425.1 Petrocephalus zakoni
ACAGAACACCCAGACTCAACTCCAGAAGAACCAAACCCTTCAACAGAACACCCAGACCCAACTCCAGAAGAACCGAACCCTTCAACAGAACACCCAGACCCAACTCCAGAAGAACCAAAACCTTCAACAGAACACCCAGACTCAACTCCAGAAGAACCAAACCCTTCAACAGAACACCCAGACCCAACTCCAGAAGAACCGAATCCTTCAACAGAACAGTTAAACTCAGCTACAGAAGTACCAGACCCCACAATAGAACACCCAACAACTAAAAAATCAGACTCCACAACAAAGCAGTTTCCCTCAACAAATGAAGAGCCAGACACCAGAACAGAACAGTTATACCCAACAACAGAAGAAAGAGACCCCGCAGCAGTACACTTTCACCAAACAACAGAAAAACCCAACCCTACAGCAGAACAGTTATACCCAACAACAGAAGAAAGAGACCCCACAGCAGTACACTCTCACCCAACAACAGAAGAACCCCATCCCACAGCAGAACTGTTATACCCAACAAAAGAAGAAAGAGACCTCAGAGCAGTATACTTTCACCTAGAAACTGAAGTACCTGACCCCACAGCAGACCAGTTGCACCAAAAAACAGAAGAACCAGACCCTATAGCAGAACAGTTACCATGCCAGCCCAAACAAAGGATGAAACGACATACCTCTTCCCAAAGGAAGTGCCGCACCTCTCAACGAAAATGTGACTCCGAACAAAAGATGAAAAGACACACCTCTTCCCAAAGGAAGTGCCGCACCTTTCAACGAAAATGTGACTCCGAACAAAAGATGAAAAGACACACCTCTTCCCAAAGGAAGTGCCGCACCTCTCAACGAAAATGTGACTCAGAACAAAAGATGAAAAGACACACCTCTTCCCAAAGGAAGTGCCGCACCTCTCAAAGAAAATGTGACTCAGAACAAAAGATGAAAAGACACATCTCTTCCCAAAGAAAGTGCCGCACCTCTCAACGAAAATGCGACACCGAACGAAATATGAAAAGACACACTTCTTCCCAAAGTAAGTGCCGCACCTCTCAACCAAAATGCGACACAGAACAAAAGAAGATAAGACACACCTCTTCCCAAAGGAAGTGCCGCACCTCTCAACAAAAATGTGACACCAAACGAAAGATGAAAAGACACACCTCTTCCCAAAGGAAGTGCCGCCCCTCTCAATGAAAATGCTACATTGAACGAAAGATGAAGACACACCTCTTCCCAACAAAAAACACCAAACAACAGAAAAAAACTGATCCCAATGACAGCTATCAGAGTGAATCCCTCAATGATACTACAAAACAGAGAAATACTTAATTGTAATAAAAATTACTGTAAAGTGTAGCTTTTCTCCAGGGCCAGACAAAGTAATTTCCTGAACTTCCTGAATTTCATGTGCAGCTTGAAACTTCAGACACCCTTAATTTATTTTTTGTTTGCTTATACCTGAAGAGCTTCATGTGTTTCATTAAATGAGCTCAATGTATGTTGCTTTGGACAAAAGCGCATGCTAAATAAATATATGCAAATGTGAACAAATACACCAAGAATATCAAGTTGTTATTTTTGTTTTTTTTTGTAATCAGTATTTTGTTTGACAATGAATGAAAATAGATGGTAATGGTACTTTTACAGTACTAATCGTACTAAATCTCAATTAAATAATTTAAACAGTTAAGTAGAACAAAGTGATGCTTCATTCAACTTGACATACCCCACAATGAAATCAAAATATATTAATTAAATGGATGCATAGAGCTTCCAGCAGATCTTGAGACACTAAATGGATGTTATGGATGACCTTTGGCCTGACACGTACATTACGTGCTGTACTTTGTATGACTGAGATGCTATATAATTCTTATACTAGGGTATAATTATTAAAGGTAGAGCGGTGCCTTGTTGGGTTGCTCTTTGGCCGCACACCTCTAGGGCTGTGGGTTTCCTTCCCGCCCCCATGCCTGTGGTGGTTATATGTTCTGTTCTTTTTGGGTGGTTGTCCTCCCACAGTCCAAAAACATGTGGTTAGGTGATTCATCTGTAAATTTCCAATAGTGTACATGAGCGTGAGCCTCCTGATGGACTGTGTTGTCCCTGAGACCCCATGTTTTTTGGGATGGGCTGCAAGCTTTCCATGAGCCTGTGCTGGACAGGTGCTTCTAGAAAAGGGAGGGATTAGACAGTATTTTAAATGGACCTGCTTGGGCTTGGGCTATGACACCCCCCCTCACATTAACATAGGTTAAGTGTGGATGATCCCTGCAAATTTCTAAGAGTAATACATAGGAACCAGTCTAGCCTGAAGGCTAACACAACAAAAGAACACTTTGCATGTCAGATTACTTTGTCATTTCCCATTTTCGCCATTTTATTTATTACAAAAAACATTTAAAATATGTTTTTGTATGTACAATCTTTTTTTACCCATTACTAAAAATGCAACAGCACAGAAAAGTTTAAAAGTTATTGTGAGAGTCGCAAGATTCCGTGCCATACCCAAACCAAGGCCTTTAGTATAAAAAATATATTATGCACTTACACTAACAAATAATATCACTAATATTTATATATTATATTATTTTACGTGTCATTTTCAGTATTCCTCTTGGTTTTGGTCTGCGGGTTCTGCAAGCTCCAAAAATATTCACATTAAATTGTTCACGGCTAACTTGCGAGTAGCAAAAGAAAAATTTGTGATTGTGGTTACTGTACTTGAAAAATATCATTACAGAAATACATACATAAATATAAGTGCAAAAAACACTATAACTGATGCTATCTAGTTTAGTGAACAAATAATGAAATAGTCAATGGTAGAAATGAATGAAGGGACGGATTCATCGTCTTATAAACAGAACAGTACTTCTCAGCATCTCTCGTCTATTCATAGTTCTCACAGTCTGGCACAGCCACCCCCTTTCTTGCATGTCAGGCCCCTGACAGTTCAAGACCCCGCGGGTGACCTCATGCGTTCCAGGGCCCCTCCCTCGAGCGGTTAGGCTCGTGGGGGTTAGCAGCGGTGAGTGGAAAGGAAATGCCAAAAAAAAAAAAACCTTTGAGCCCTTCGCAGCTTGAAGCTGACCCACGGAGCTGTCCCCACGCGGTGGGCAGTGCTTCCTGGGGGCGTCACTCCTGCGGCCTGCCATGCTGCTTGTGGGTGTGAGGACCAGTGCTGGAAGGGTTACTATAGAAATGTAATTACCAAAAAAAAACATAGTCCAAGAATCACAATCACCACATAAGTACGATTGTCCGATTACTTCCCAATTCTTTTAGATTGCAATGCCAGATGTGCACACAGACACGGCAGAAAAAATAATTCAATAAGACGACTTATTGACGTCCCTGGGATTTGAGCAGGTGACCTTTTGATGACTGGCCAGGCATTATACTGTAAACCACTGACCCATATGCCCCCCTTCGGGGGGGCGGCTCCTCCAGCTGTTGGTCAGAGGTGTGACGGCAGAGGGGCTCGGAAGATCACACCGAGCCCCGTGGAAGCTCATTCTGGGCCCGCCACCTGTGTTCTTCCACTTCCTTGTCGACTCGCCAAACCGCTCCACGTCGCACCTATGACTCAAGTACCGCGATGTGGAGCACGGCGGCGCTCTGAGCAAGCGTGGAAAGTCACAACCACAAGAACCTCCGCCGATGTACTTTCCTCCGTCACACAATGAAGCTGAGTGTGACGGCAAAGGGCTGATCGGTACCGTGGCCGATCCCGTTTGACACCCGAAGTCCAGCTGGTTGGGTTTGTGTGATGGCTCTATACCAGGAGTCCTAGCCTGCTTGGTGAGCTGGGTCAGAGCAGGGTTAGTCAGACTAGGGCACGGTCTCCACCTTGTGTGATCGCTAACCATGCCAAGGTACAGAGCACAGACAAGACGTCAGTGACGTGACTGACACACGCGTGTGCGCATATATACCATACGTGAACTGAACTAGGAAGAAAAGGATAGTAGAATGTATAGATTGGCTCTGTCCAAATTCAAGGGCTGCATCCTTCAAAGGCTGCATTTGAAGACCGAATGTGTTCCAACAGAGCGACAAGGCCATCCTGTTTCAAAGGCTCCCTGAAATGCAGCTTAGAAATGCGTTATTCTTTTGCCGAGATCGCAAGATTCATTGCGCAAACCTTCAAAGGACGGAAAGGCATAATAGACTGTGTCAATTGAAGGATGCCATTTCTGAACTCGGATTTCTGAACTTCTGAACTTTTTTTGCAAAACTGCGTCGCTAATCTGCACACATACTGAGATATTTGCTAAAATGTCTCTTCTAATAAATAAAAATGGCTGCATTGCACACTTGGTAAGTCTATGTCACTGTGCCCAAAACAACTCAGAATATGCTACAAAATTAACATTAATCATGTATTTCATTCTGCTGTACGACAGCCGTTTCCTCGCTATGTTCTTCAGCACGTAGACTGTTGTAAAGTGATGAGGAAAGCCTGCTCGGGCTGGGATCCTTACGTGCAATGTGAGTACAGGCCGGCAGGAGACTAGGGGGTGGGGAGAAGCCGAGGCAAGTACGTCCTAAGTCAGAGGTGGGCAATCTTATCTGCAAAGGGCCGGTGTGTATGCAGGTGTTTGGGATAACCTTTACCTGTAGGTAACTGTTCAAACCCAGGACTCGCCTGTCAATCAGTCCTCTAAGTAGTAACCTAATTAGGGAGTTGCAGCGAAAACCCGCACACACAACGGCCCTTTCTGAATAAGATTGCCCACCCCTGCCCTAAGTGAATGTAGGGTTTATCTCACTACATGCACCCTGTCCAAACAGGTAAATAAACAGGTAAATAAAGCACACAGTAATAATAATGGTGTAGACAGTGGCTTCATTCCCTTCTGGCTGATTGAAGAGAGGCCTTTGGTGCATCTAGACCTTCAGAATGAATGAAGTAACAATCCAATCTTCTGGGACCCACAGACTGTCCATATTTTTGCTCCCTCCCATGTAGTCTGTCTGGGAGAACCTGGACCATCTGTGAGTCCCAGAGGACCAGATTGAGAAACACTGGTCTAATAGATGAAAGACTCATCAAAGCTGGGAAGGAAAAGCTCATTTTTGCCCAGCAGGACCTGACCTGCATCAGTGGTGCAGAAGAGGAGAGGAGTAAAGAGGATATACCCCTAAATCACCAGCCTCGGCCAAAGCGCCTGCAAAGCTAGGGTGATGCCCATGAATGCTGATGGGATTGTTGTGGAGTGGCTCTACAGCTTTAAGATCCCTGCGATTCACAGCAGGTAGGACCAGAAACACTCCATCTCTGCTAATGTTGTCTGAACAAGGCTCATCTGTCTGCCAGGACGCTGATCAACGACAAAGAGCATGTTCTGCGGGTGTAACACTGCCTGCTCTGGTGATCAGTCTCAGAACATAAGGCCTTGCAGCTGGTGGAGGAAACAGCACAGTTCTTCAGTGGGGCCCTTGCTCCCACCCATACGGAGCATTTCCAGGCTGCAGACACGGAGGAAAGCTCAGTACACCGGGAATGGGCCGAGCCTTCCCGTGCCCACTGGCCAGGCGCACCACAGCATTCCGACTGGCATTCTGTTACAGAGCAGGGCTGATTATCCTGGGATTCGACCCGGCACAAACAGCTGGAGGTAACCCCATGATAAAGTCTGTTGGGTGGGAGAGTATGAGAATATGGGACAAATTGCTAAATAAATAGTTTTAGAAAAAAAATGATTATTCAGGGTGGGGGAGGTTGAGCACCCACCCAGAAAGGCTCTCCAACCGCCTGTGTTGCATAGTGTTATACGGGCTATAGACACACTGAAGGGCTTGTTAAGCTGCAGACTGTAAAGTCAAATGTGATGCTGTAATGCAATGCAAAGTCAGGCACTCGCTGAGTAATATCACTCAGGTACATAATAAAAAATGTGTTGGCTGTAAGGCGCTTGAGCTCTCGCATCCTTATCAGTACACACACTCCCTTGTGTGGCTCTCAGATTGGAAGAGGCAAGGTGACGGGTGACAACGGCGGGAGCAGGAGTTTGGGGAAGGGAAGGGCAGAGCTGACTTGTACCGATCAGGGAGAAGGGCAGACACCTGCAGAGAGCCGCGGCACCTTCAGCAAGCGTGTCAGCTACGGGCCCTCGTAAAGGTCCAGGCGACACAGATGGCGCTGATTCCTTGTGGGAATGGCCGCTTCATAAAATTATGCAAATTCCTAACACTGCTGGAGACAGATAGCGGAGTGGGGGAGGGCGACCAGGAATGTGCGAGGGTGACCTTTGACCCCACTGTCATCTGCGCACTGACGCTTGTGGCATCCATATGTTGCACGGTCAAAGTCTGAGGATCAGAGCAACATCAGGGCTCAGTCTTCTATTAAGGGTGCAGGGGCTGGGCCAGGGAGTGATGTACTCGAGGGTCTGCACACTGACCGGAAGATCTCACTCCACGTGGCGGCAGCCGTTAGTTCGAGAGAGGTGCTTAACCTTACACAGCGAAACGGCATCCCAATCGACATGCCAGGCAGGCGCAAGTAATAACAACACCACCAACAATATACACTGTGTTTGAATAGTGCTGCAGTGAGAGAGGAGATACTGTAAGAAGAGATTAGAAAATGAAATGAGAAGATAGATCTGCATTTCCGGAAGAGTTGCGGGGGGGCGGGGGTGTGATACATTGTGGCCAACAGCGGGGACGTAAGTGGCAGCAGTGACAAGCTCTACTTCCGCAGAAAGGTCACCCACCCTCCCCCTTTTCTAAGTGTTTGCTGATGCTGTCACACTTTCCTCCATTAAGTACACACACACACATTCTTTTTTATTGTCATAGTCTCACTTATTGGAGCGAGACTATTATACACATACCCACACACACACTCATTGTCTAACCCCACGCTACATACAGAAACGGCCAATATCCAAAACAGTCACATACTCACACAATATGACATTAAAAATGTCATACAAACGTACAACAAAACATACAGATCATTGTCCATTTCCTTTCTTTTTCATTCAACTTTTAAATTAAAGGTAATGTCAGTCCCTCTCTCTGTAATAATGCTCCCTTCTTTGGCATCTCGCAGGAAAACCAAACGCAAGACTAATCATCACTGTCACACCTAATGTTTCTCACTAGAGGGCGACATGGAGTATGACCATAAAAGAGCGACATGGAGTATGACCATAAAATCAAAGGGGAAGCACCCTATAGGCCAGTGTTTCCCAATCCGGTCCTCAGGGGGCACCCAGACAGTCCATGTTTTTGCTCCCTCCCAAACAGTCCCTGTATTTGCTTGCTTACTGGGGGGACTGTCTGAGAGCGAGATGGGAGAACATGGACTGTGTGGGAATCCCCGAGGACTGGGTTCTTTTCCAGCATCAGCATCCATGCAGCATTTATTCCTACCCTCGAAAACAAACCTTATTAAAGCAACAGTAGATTAACCATTTACATTATCAACTCTTGATTGAATGTTAAATGGGATGATCGTATTTAAACCTCATAAAGTGATTTACTTCATAAAGTCCTATGAGCCCCTTTATAAAGAGGATTAGAGTGAGTTTGTCACTGTGTTTGCCTTTTCTCTGAACTTAGCATCAGGGCTGTGATTAGAATAGGAGGGCATATCACAATACATTCACCAATCCATCACAATCCTTTCTGTCCAGGTTAAAGACGTGGAATCTGAATCGTAGCCTGTATGTTGTGTCTCGGACAAAAGCAGACCTTTCCTGGAGACCTTGAAACGAATAAGCAACCCAACACTGAGGCATCTTCATGGCCGGCCTGCACATGGCTGCTGATTGGGGCGTCTTCTCTGCACATAGGAAGGCTACAAATGGCTCCGGTGTCTGCAGAATAGTAGAAAATAGACACGTAGAGCAGCAACACTTCTTTAAGTGTTATCTAAAAAAAAAGATTGTTTCAAATGCATGCTCTGTGGTTCTTTCTGTGTAAGGAGCAGATTCTGAGTAATGGCAGGCCGCAGGTCAGGAAATGTGGTGGTGGGGGGTGGGGGTGGGTGATGGTAGGTCTAGTGAAGGTCGGGGGGGGCAGAATATGGCATCCACTTCGTGATGGCCATAAACTGCATCTAATTGTGCTCCAAGGAGGCTGAGTCGCCGGGCAGAGCATCCTGATATGCAGTCGCTGCCAGAGGAGGACTCTAAACCCTCACCTGATGCCGGAGGCAATGGCAGTGGCCAATGACATCACTCTGCCACAAACACACACGCCTAGACAAACACAAACATTAGTGGCTGACCTGGAAACAAGTTTGTTTACAAGTTTCCAGCAGCAACCTGCTGCAATCGTTGCAAATCAGTTATTTCATAATATATTACATATTGCATAACATTTATTTAGCATATACTTTCATCCTAAGCAATGTAAATTTGAGAAAGTTGGGGCGACAGTCCCTACGGCTATTAGGGTTAAGGGCCTTGTGTAAAGGCCCAAAGGTGACCACTCTGCTGATCACAAGAATCAGTCTGGCAATATAAACATGCTTAAATGGCTTCTCCTGTTCTTGCTAATGTTCTCATGCCATCCTTTTCATCAGCAGTGGGTCGCCCAAAAATCATTATTTGTTGACCTTTAACAAAGTCAAATTTCTTACACTTTAGTTTCTTAAGGGCAATGAAACTTCTGGTACACTGGAGACAGAGATAAAGAACTTGAGTGGTACCGAACATCTGAAGATACATGCCCACAGCTGAGACACGCACTTCCTGGCAACAGCTTACTTAGTCTTTAGTGACTAAACTTCTACAGTTAAAATTAGCCTCTCCCCAACTCAACAGGATTAAAGTCCTAACGTTTCCTTAAGAATTTAAATGAACGGAAATTCATATAGTACAATAGTTCCAAACAGCTGTAACGGGGATGATCCACTGAGGTAAACAGGGGTGGTTATCCTGTTGTGTTAGAAGGGGTGGACATAGATTTGGACGTTAGGAACTGTATTAAAGCGCCCTTGGTATCTCCAGATTAAAATCATATCATGCTCATATCCGCAAGCTTGCAAAATTTTTTATGAAAAACAAACGTATAATTTCATCAAACAGAAGGTAACTGACAACACAGAGCTTAATGGTGCCGAAACAAACTTTCACCCCACGCACACCTGTATTTCTATATTATTAATATATTTGCTATTTTCTTAGTATTTGTGGTGATCATATGATCATATGACCTGCATCTGTGACAGTCTCTGTCAGAAGTTTCCACCCTGTGAAATATGTCAATCAGAATGGGCCATCAGAGAAAGAGCGACGCCTTGCAGATGCGCGGATTCAGCCGCTGGCCGCTGTTCGAGACGGAAACGGACTTGGCGCGTCCGGCGGGCCTGCAGCGTGAAGCCTGTAAATCACTTTCAAAGCTCTGAAGTGCGCTTAGCTTGAGCTGTTTGGAGTAAAAGACAGATAGCGAGAGACAATGAAAAATAGAAGCTCTGTTTACTTGGCTAAACACAAGCCTCCCTCTTGCCATTTTTACAGTTTGCTTGGGTGCAGGAAGGCGGCGAACGCTGGCCTGGATTGTTAACTCCTTCTGCTCCTCCTGAGCTGACCTAAATAGCTGCAGAAAGGAAGAAGATCTTCGGTAAGGCGGAGTTATATTAATTTCAAGAATTTAGTGGATGAGATAATACAAGGAAGGAGGGGGCGTGGCCATGTCGGGAGGATGTGTATGGTCACATAGATACCATTCATGACTAAAGTGACAGAAACACATGCTCTGTTCTAGTTAAAAATGAACCTGAACCAGATGATGACACACTATCTGAGCCCAGAGAGTTTATTTTATTCCCAAAAAACAGCAAGTTTTATCTCCATTTCTTGCCTTTATTTTGTGCCTTTCCTGTGTGTTGACATCACCCTCCCCCCAATAAAAAAGATGTTCTTCGCCCAACCGCTGCATAACCTGGTGCTTTTCTCAGATCCAAACACAACAGTAACCACCATAATGCCCTTGTGTATATCGCCACCTGCTGGTTGAAGTACAACATGGCTGTTGCCGGTGTCTGCTCTTCTCAAGGTCAGTGAAATCAACCAAGGGGGACCCCACCGAAATTTATTTCTGGCTGTGGCACTGCAATTATTCTGGAGCTTATACCAGGAGCTATAGGGTACTAGGTATACCCAGAACGGGATCTCAGTCTAGCACATGCCACATACAGACTATCCCCGACTTACAACCTATGCAACTTATGATGTGCACATAAAACCAGAGTTTTTTATGTAATAAAATAAGTAAATATATGTAAAAATAAATTTTGGGTGGCCGGCAGTGCTACACGACCTAGTATGCTGTATGATGGTTGGCGCAGGAAAGTACTGTACTGCCTGGCAGTGTGACCATCCCAGCCTCACGTCCATCTCCCAGTCTCATTCTCACACCTAAAAGTCAGTCTCATTATCCTGCT
>JAODKN010000044.1:3871812-3883790 GCA_026774425.1 Petrocephalus zakoni
AATAAGAGTCCCAGAAGATGTTTCGGAAGATGGATGGCTGGCTGGATAGATGTGTGTGTGTGTGTGTGTGTGTGTGTATGTCGTTCATTTTGCAGTGCTTATATGAATAAATGTATAATGCAATTTTTTGACAGTAAGCAGGAAGCAAAATGCACTAGGCAGGGATGCACCCTGGACATGACGCCCGTCCTTCGCAAAGCACATGTAATATATTTGCAATTTTAAGATATCTAAAAATTACTAAGGGGTATGTCACTCTGATACTGTGCTCATTTGCTTTTTAAAAAGAGAATTCTTTTTCTTAGATTTTTTTAATGAATAGCAGAATTAGTTATAGCGGCGATAAAAGCCTCCATTTATCCAACCAATTCACCCCAGTTTATACGTCAGTTTACGCAGAGCGATGCATGGATATTACTAAATCGACGTCTGAAACGATTTAAATCCATTCAGCCCAGCCTTGTGTAACACGCAGGAAAAGGGGGCATTGACACCCTGCATTTAAGCATCCTGTACAGTTTAATGCCGCATCCGTTCGATGTGAAGTTTTCTTTGCCCCCTTTCTTGCCTGGAAAGGCGCTTGATTGGTGGCTGATTGAGATCTCTCGGAGACCTTCGGCTGGCGTGTGTGCCTTTAAAAGTGTGGATGCGCCCCGATTCCCAGGGTCCCGCTTTCTTACCATCGCACCGTGATTGACAGAGCAGCCCGGCGGCGGATCCTCCTTCCCTTCTCCGCTCGTTCTCAGTAACTTTGTATAGAGGGATGCGTCGGGCGCACAGCGCAGCCTGAAAATGGCTCTCCGCTGGATTTATCGTTGTCTCCTCATCGTCCATGCAGTGGTGCAGAACCAAGCCTTACGGAGTTACCCTGAGAATGAAGGTAGGGTTCGTTAAACCACTTTTGACCCAAATTAATTATCGGGGATTTGTGGTGGGAAGCTACCCATCTATTCAATACATATAAGTGCGGTCTCTGCTAGGAGCCTGTGGTTGGAATGAATCATGCATGAAGCAAGAAAACTGCTAAGAAGAAGCTTGGAAAATTGTGTAACATTTTTTTCTAGGGCACTGGCTTTAAATTTGAATTGTATGTACGTATAAACCCGGGCGCCTTTTTCAGTCGAAGTTAAAGAAACATAGCCTTACAATTTATTATTATCACTCTATTCATATATATTTCAAACTTCATGAACAGAGCAATCGTTATTATTATTACAGCATTATCTATCTAGCATTATCTAGCATCATCTACCTTTAAACACCTAAGTTTTAATGATCTGTTACTCATATACTGTATATGACACGCTAAATAGCCAGTAATGCAACTACATTTTACAATATTGTGCGTAATAAACGCTATAGCAAAAAGCAAATCGGAAGAGAAATTACAAGCAATTTGTCAAGCGCTAACTGATATGTAAGCCACAGCCTTTTCCATTGATCTACGCAACTGATACTGCGGGAGGCTTATTTTTAAAAAGGATAAAGCGCATAAGATTGATTCCTCAGACGAGCGGCAGTCCGCTTGTTTAAAGCTCAGCGCGAAAAATAGGATCTTTATCGAGTTTACGGAGTTTGGCGGCTCGGCGACACTGATGCCCTAACTCACAAACACAAACACAATAGCATATATGCAAGAATATCCATGCATGTGTGTTCAAGTCTCTTAGTTAAAAAGTCGGTCAGTTGTTATATTTTTCTTTATTTAAAAAGTGAATCTTCCTAGATTGAAATACTCTCAATGAAACCCCTTGTACCTGAATAGTGATGCTACCCAGTGGGTTCTGCAAACTATATAGACTCCCTTTAAAACGCCTTGATGATGCCTTTGCCACGCTTTTGCGTCCTGCGAGCGCTGCGTGTGGAGCCACCTGCCAAAGCTCTCTGATAACTTGACAGCTACGACGCAGGCGAAATATTTATAATTAGGCATCGCCGGGCAGTTCTTTTCCAATTACATTGATACATCTCATTGATAAAATGATGGGTCATTTTATAGAAAGGTGTTCAGCTTTGCTGGTGTTTTGAGAAAATTGATTGAAGTTCTGTGTCCTTTAAGGAAACATTCTAGAAACGTTATTATTATTGTAGTACTTCTGTCCGCAGTCCTGCCCCTCCTGTTTCTTTAGTTGCAGCCTGCTGCTCGTTACCTTACCTCACGTCCCTGCCCCCTTGTTGAGCATTCCCAGCTGCCTCCTGTTTGCTCTTGGGTTGTATCTAAGTCCTTCCTAGCTTTCTGTGCTCCCCCTGACCCGTCATTAATGTTGAATCCCCATGTTACCCGTGTTTGGCCCCTGTCTGTCGTGCCCATTTCGATCCCTCGTGATTCTATTCGTTTGCGGTTTTGCCATATTAGTTTATTAAAATCCCCTTTCTTTCTTAATTACTTATGCTTGTGTCCTTCTTGCTGCACATGACAATTATTCAGTCTATGATATAAAAAAATCTATTCCTTTTTAAACTTTTGCATGTATTTGAGGTTAGGTTTATCAGTGAGTCATCTGTGGCTTAATTTAATTCTTGATCAATTCTGCCTCCATAAGGTTTTTTTTTCTAAAAATTAAATTGGCTCAAGTTAAAATTGGGGTCACCAAGTGCTTTGCTTTACAGGAAGCCACATCACTGCACTTCAAACAAAGCAGCCAGAGACGGCTGCCATTTTGGCTTTTCCGGTTCGCAAGTCTCTATAAATCATCAGATTCTGGCGGTACCCCCAAACACGGACAGGGCCAAAGTCTGAATCTTTCCGAAACTCTAATTTGAACCAGGTGATAAAGCGCCCAAACATTGCTGGGTGTTTTGCAAGATGGAGTCATTTTGGGTGTGATGTTAGGGATGTTGGGTGTGATGACATGGTTGTTTGTTTCATGAAAGGAGGCTTTCATTAAAGGCATGTTGTATGTTTATTGCTGTCAGCTATTGGATTCAATCACAGAAAGCCAAAAAGCTAGTGCCATGAGGTGGCTTTTCATTGGCTCATATTGTATGTTTATCGCTATCAGTTATTGGTTTCATTCACAGAAAGCTGATGCTATGAGGTGGCTTTTCATTGGCTCATATTGTATGTTTATCGCTATCAGTTATTGGTTTCATTCACAGAAAGCTGATGCTATGAGGTGGCTTTTCATTGGCTCTTGTTGTATGCGGAATGAATACAATTCCAAGGTTGTTAGAAGACATTGCTCAGAAATCTGGGTGATTGCTTTACATGTTGAATATACATCTAAAGGTCACAGATAAACTGCCTTTGATTTAGTTTATGTGTTCATAGCTGTCTAAACATCACCCCCAAGATCATGTAGGGCAGCTCTGAAACGTGCAGTTCCAGCACGTTACACCAGATGGTGCCCCTGTAGCTATTCTTTTCAATGACAAGGTGTTTGGCACCTTGGTTCAGTTCTGGTAGTGGTGTCTGGTAGTGGTAGCAGAGCAGTACCATACTGGGGAAGCTAACACATCTTTAGGACCTAGTGCACACGAATTGGACCTTTGTTAGGCAGGGTGACTTGCTGTTGGAGACCACAAACCGAGGGTCCTGCAGTCCCCGGTGCTTCCAGTGCAGCACATGCTGATGAGCCAAGCAGAATGGACCTGCTACTCAGTAGCACTCGCTCAGGCTCACTGACTTTCTCTATCAAAAAGAAAATCACATAACCTAAATTCCTAAGAGGTACCTGTCTGTCACCAAGTCTGCATGGTGACAGAGCGCTGACGTAGAAGCAGCCAAAACGAATCCACGCTAAACTGCGCTTTAAAATTCCATATATGTCTGCCATTTGCGCGTTGTTATATTTATCAAAAAATATCCATTTAGCAAAAGTTATCTGCATAAAACACTATTAGCTGCAAACCTGTTGATAAAATTGCTGTCATGCTCACAGTTAGAAAGGTTATTTTCTTGAAAGCCGCCGATGGAGAAAAAGAGCCTTCCTTCCCTCTGCTCTGCTCCGTTCCCCTCCTCTGCCCCCCTCTCTCCCTCCCCTTTCTCACGGAGCACCTTCAGGGACAGACACCTCCGACCTGGATGTCCATTCTTACAGCTGTCCTTGCACTTTTTTTTTAAATCAATGTGTGGAGAACATTATCGACGGGGCTGCGTGGAGCCTGAACCCTCATCTAATGGGTCTCTCTTTGTGAGCAGCATGGATCCTCAGTACTGGACACACTGCGGTTTTCTCCTTTGGTCACAGCTTCCTCGGGACTGTGTGTTTAATGTCACCTCTGGCAGCAGTCAGGGGTCGCCCTGGGATGGGAAAAAAGCATTCCCTGTTTTTGTTATATGCACATCAAGTCCTGGGTCCCCTTCATTTGCCAGTGTTGCTTCTGGCTTAAGCTAGCGTTTGCTGCATGGTCACTCTCACACACACACACACACACACACACACACACGTTTGTATTGGAATATTTGTGGCACCCATCCATTCACTTCCTAATCACAAGTACGATAACTTTAACTGCTGCCCAGTTCTAACCTGACCTACAAGTAACCAAACAAAATACAAGACTTTTGGCATTTTTAGTTTTTCGATTTTTAAAAAATTGAGTTTCCCCTTGTGGGGACTGAAAACCCCCCACACACAGACACACACACACACACGTTTCTATTTCTGTCTTAGTGAGGACTTCCATGCATTTCTATGGGGAAAACCCTAATCCCAGTCACAATACCCTTACTCTTTACCTAGCACTAACTAAAACAAAGTAACCAAATAAAATACAAGACTTTTTACTTTTTTGATAGCATTAATAGATTGTATAAAATGAATTAGTGAGGACCGAAAAAATTACCTCAGTAGTCATTTTTTGAGGATTTGCTATGTTTGTGAGGTCCTTTGGTCCTCACAAGTATAACAAATCCTGTACACACAGGTACACACACCCCCAAACCTTGCAGCTTGTTGTTAGACACTCTGCGTTCAACAAGAATGCTTGGAGAAAGCTGTATAATTCAAGATTCCTAAGCTGTCAGGGGAAGGGCGAGGGTCAGCCTTCCATTAATTGCTCCGATTTCTAATACTTTTTCACTGTACTAGTCCTATATTTCCTCAGTGAGATGTGGCTTTGCAGAAAGATATCAGCTTCCCTGACCTTGTTTCTCCTGAACCTATTTAGAGTTCTCCAACACAGCGTGATATATAGGTATGGCCATTTACACAACTATATCCTGGATAATATTCTGAAAGCACTTCACCTGCTGATATAAGGACTATGCAGCAGTCAGCTAAATGAATCACACCCCATTGCCTTCTTTCATATTATCGGATTTGTTTCCTGTAACAGAATACCTAAGGAACTGGACTTATTAAACTAAACAAACCAGCAAGCATAAAGTAAAGCGCTTTAATTTAATAAAAGACAAACTAGCAAATAAAACCATATGCTTCTAATTCTGCACACAAATATGTTCTCAGAGGGAGCGTGACTCAGCCACCCTCATTTTCCTAGAGTCAGCCTAGCTGATCTTATTTAACCTTTAACAATGTGATCAAACTGATCACTGTCAGCTGGCTTTCATTACCTGACTCATCTGTAGGCGCATGGCTGCTGGCCCCATCACCATGGAGACATGGGAACTGACCAAAACCCACCCCTGCGTCACCTGCCTACCTGATTCTTACTCCCACCGTAGGCTGGCAGGTTTAAATCCCAGTAAGGATGTTGCTGGACCCTTCACTAAAACACAAATTAATACATATAAGCACAGAAATCATTTATTTAATCATTTATTGTGGTTCAACGGGTTCGTATCTCTTAAGAGCACCAGGGTTAGGGGTCGAATCTCACCTATGCTGTGAGTGTGGGGTTTGTATGGTCTCCACGCAGGCTTTGTCCCACAGTCCAAACACATGCAGTTAGGGTAACTGGTGCGTGTATGTGGCCTGTGCTGGACTGGCGTCCTGTCTAGGGTGTCCCCAAAGGCTATGCTGCCTGGGACAGCACGACCCAGATGTCGCCACCCTACCAGCAGAAGCAGTTAGGAGACGGCTGTCTAGTTCTGTCTCTTTGCAGTAGGATTATTATTATTGTAAGTTACATGCAGCTGTTTTTTTTTGCATTTTTAGCATGTTGCTGAGGGGTACCTCATCCTGACACTGCTTTTTCAGCAGGTGTGGGTACACATGACAGTTTCCCCCTCGACTGGCAATGCTCAGCACATCTTAATGATCTGCCACCTTGGGGAGTAACGGCTCGGCATTCACCGGAGTCTTGCATCACGGTTAGAAAATGTGGTGAACCTGAGCATAATCGGAGGCTTGAGTTCCTAGGTGCAGAGTAACCGGATTGGGGCTTGAAATGTCAGAGGCACCAGATGTGTAACATGGAACGTGTCCCATCACAATGTATCCTCACTAATCATCCATGCGTTTTCCGTAACCATGCGCAGTACAGGCTCGTGCTGACCTGAGAACCACAGGTCACAAGGCAGGGAGTGCCAGTCTGTCACAAGATATATGCTCAAAATATTTGCAATTTTGAGTCACCGTGTCTCCTGACTCCACTGTTTTTTGGGACGTGAGCAGTAAGCAGAGTACCGGGAGGAGGCCCACATGAACACAAGGAGAACATGCAAACTCCGCACATACTCGGAGCCAGCAGCAAAATACGAGCCCCCCCCACCCCTGGAGGCCTCAGTGTTAACCACCGCGCCACCCTCCTACATTCAGTATTTATACAGCTGTAAAAATAGAAGACTGTAAACTGAAGACTACTACCTTGCACTGAATAAAAAGCATTTTCTAGGCAGAGGGTACAAGAATATACATGTGGAAACACAGACTCGCTCCCCCTACCACACTGCATTTGTATAATGGTGCTGGTGGCTGTGGTCGAATGCTGATTGGGCCTCTGAGGAGAGCTTCCGTTCTATTGGCCGGCCTGGGGCCACACAGCGCACGGCAGATCCACCTTCCTGACAACAGGCTCCTGTTCCCACACACCTTCACCTCTGCTTTGACCACCACCTACATTCTTTGTTCCTGCTCCCTGCTGGCCACCAGTCATCTATCCCCTGGATGTGTCCTTTAAACTTCATTCGTGTTGATTCCACTTGGCCATGTCTTTGTTTTTTTTTTTTTTTGAAAGCTCTTTTTTTCTCCCGGTTAGAGAGTGACTCTTTTCAATTTCACACTCTGGAATTAAATTAACATTAATGGAAGGCAAAGGAAACAGCTGGAGCACCCAGACTGGTTAGCCTACGTTACGTTGTTGACCAACCCTCCCCCCTCGATTGCCACATCTACTTCCAGTCAGTCTAGTGAAAGTGCTTCTCGTCATCCTGTTAGTAGTCAGGGCAGTCTGTGATGGGGGCCATTGCCCCCCCCCCCGCCCTACCAAGTGGCTCTGACCTTGCATCAGCCCTGTTGGGTCTCTGGTCCCATCCCTTCCATGCTGAAAACACTTACCCTTCCCCACGGATACAGCCACAGAAGCCCCTGCGTGCTTCTTGCTTATGGCTGCTTCATTTGGCTTGACACCACATGTGGGGAACCAAGAAACAAGAGCTCTGACCTTTGAATATGTTTAAGAACGCATATTTCCGTCGGGCCTTGGATCCATCACGTAGGAGCATCGCGCCATTAACCAGACAGACATCCCTCTTAGGTCACCGAGCGGCGCGAATTGGATACGATAATGCACCACAAGAATATCGGTGGTTCCCGGTGAGTGTTGGGTGCTGTCCATGCGATCGCTCTCATAGGTGCCGCGTCTAGCAAAAGAGTCGGGATAGGGTTCCACGGCAGCATTAAGACACAAAGCACAATGTGACCCTGAGAGATTTACTCAGTTCCTTTGTGGGGGGGGGGGGGGGGGGTGGGGTTGTAAAACCTCCATTAACCGATGCCATTATCAGTGTCTGTGATGAGTCAGAGACGTAACGGCCCAGGACAGGGAGCAACACTGGGAGAGACAGAGGCAGCAAATGCTTACCGCTGTGTGCAGTTAACCGTGCAGCGTCCATCTGCTAGTCCGTGCTGGTCCTGCAAACACATTGCCAGTAGCAGCTCTGGAGTATGTCTGAAGATCCTATATTTGGCAAAGGCATAGGATTTCCCTATAATATACAATATACAAAGATGGAGAGTCTTCAGCTACGTTCTGTGATTATTTGTTTTTGCCATGAGTTAAGATACCAAGCTGCAGCTGAAGCATTGCAACCTCATGAATTTTAGGGGGTCCATTCTTCATGTTAATGACTCCCCCAGACGTGGGCCGTGCTGAGTGAAATGTCTTCCAGGGTGGGAGCGGTGCTCCTGTATGAGGGAGATGCCGCTTTGGAATACAGGTATCTGTTCCAGGATGCCTTTCCTGTGTTCTATCCTTCTGCACCCACGGCGTTCAAAAGGACACTAGAAACTGCCAATCATGGCGTGACCCCGCCGAAATCCAGGACAGAATACAGAGCCACACTGGAGTGCTGAAGTCCGCTGTGGCTTCAGGAATGAAGGCTGCTTGGGTCTTGTCTGCTGCGCATGACCCTTTTGGCAGCAGCAGGTGTTGGGGGTCCCATTTTCAATCTGCATTCAGCCGTTGAGCCAGAACCCTCCTCCGAAGACTATTCCCTATGCAATTATGAAGGCTGACTCCCTGCAACAGCTTGAGTCATGTGAGCAAACACTCATTTCGCTACTTAGTGCTGTAACCAGCCTTCCGTTTGTAATAGGCCATGCCTCTCAGTGCCCGATATCAAATGAGATACCTGAATAACTGGCAGACCAACGTGGGTCGCCATGGCTGGCCTTGGCGATGAATGGTGTAGGTGTAGTCGGTGATGTAAGTCACATGGAGTGGTACTCAGGTAGAGAGATGTGATTTTCCAGTGGCTGTTTAACGGCCGCTAATGCAACATTAGCTGTCATGTGACCCTGGGTAGCTGCCCCCCCACACACACATCTGTGCCAGGGCCCCTGAGTATAGTATAACTTGTAAGTGCCAGTCATCCTGAACATGCCAATGTGTGTATTTGTGGAGGACTTAAATATTTGTATCTATTATCACTGTGACCTCAACTAAAAACTGATTTAAATGCTTCCAGTCTCTCAGTACATTGCAATGGGCTATTCGAAATGATTATTTTAAATGATTACATTAACCACTGTAGCTATGTTGCAATGTCTGTTAAATGTCATAGAGTAGCTCACTTGCAAAGAGACCAATTATCTTTGTTTCAACATGAAAAGATTTATAAGCAGAAGGCCATTTATGGTAGAACTGGATGTAGTCAGTGTTGTGTGCTAATTGAATGACTGAATGCTAGTCTCTGTGAGGCACCCGTATGGCATATTTCAGCTCAACAGAGACCCAGTTTTTTTCAGTCCTGTTTGAAATCTGACAGTAACATTCATACTTGAATTCTATTAGCACGATTCAGTGGCATTGCAGTGGGTCGTGTGGATACTGCGTGTGCTTGAATCAGCCACGTCTGCATGGTATATCTCTCTGAGTGAGACTCACAGGATCTTTCACCTGGCAGATCGAAAGACACGCTAGTAAGAGAGTACTAGATTCAACAGGGGAAGACGAGAGCTTGTTTGGTAGATGAACCTACCGAAATGAGTAATAGTCATGACATGATGTCCTGCAGAGAAATCCAGAAGGTGACAAGTTAATGACACTTTTGAAAGAAGGTCTGTAAAGGGAGGCAGAAGATGAAATTTACCCAGTGTCACTGGAGACCACTGCAGCCGTGTGGGTGGAGTTGCCATCTTGGCTCTGTCAGAACCATGACCCACTGGCTAACAGCTTGCTGAAGCAGTTGGATCCAGTGATGGGAGAAATGAGCCTTAGAAATCCACTACGGGTGGGTTCACTGTGCACTGCCAATGAAAACCTAGCTCAAAACCTCGTTTCTCCAATCGGTAATGAGCACATAACCGTATTTACCTTTTGACTGATGGCACTAAGGTTAAGGGTCCTGCTTGCTTAATTTAGATGATATGGATTGGCTAACACTCATCTGGGCGCATGCCACCTGAGGACTTTGTAATGAGGGTTTTATGACCGTAAGTCGTAGAATACTCTTTTAAAAAACTGGCAGAACATTCAACAGTAGGGCATAATCGTGAAGGACATTAGCCCCATTTCCTTACGGTAACGGGAAATACTATTTTATCCCCCACGCCCAAGAAAATAGCATTTAATGCATGTGAGTGGAATGATGGCATGATTCTGCCCCCAGCGTCTGCTGGCCTCATCGCATATTTTCCCCTGAAACTGAAAAAAGCCCAAATAGCATGACAATCAATAACTGTGTATGTTTCTTTGAAACCCAAAACCCTCTAAAATCCCATACTGTATCCTTTGGGAAGCCAATATCGTGTGTTTATTAATGGAGTTAGCTGCTGTATGATGTTTCAGACGTGCTCGTGGCGGGTGGGGGTCTCAGAGGACTAGCAGCGGGACAAGGCACATGCGACTGAGCCTCGCTGCAGCACCCTCGCATGCACTTGGCCGAATCCAACATGATGTGCTGCTGTTATCGTCATCCAGATGAGCAGGCATTTCCCTGCATCTGCATGGCTTTGCGCTCTGTCCTGCTCCCGGGATGTTTCCTATTATGCTTATTAGATAATATCGAACACAATCCCAGCCAAGGTGACTAATGGTCCAGGGTTTTATCTCGGTGGGAGGGGGGCTAAGCCTGGATGAAGTTACAAATCCAGGCGGTGTGTAGGTCTTGGGAAGCCCCCGGAGAGAGGGCAGAAAATGTGGCTGCACCACAAGTAGCCTCAACGCAGACCGGGGCATTCGCAAAAACACACCTGGAGGCCTCGAATGGAGGACACCGTCTCTACTAACCCACTTCCCAAATTAACCTCTGTCAGTAACGCAGGAGCAGTGATCGGGGCAGTGTTCAGTGGGCCGCTGATCTGTAAACACCGCAGCGCAGCACGCAGCGCGCTGGATATTTTAGTTCTCCGACGCAGGCAGCACATGACTCTTGCTTTAATGTGAGTCAGTATGGAAATGGAGAATTTACGTGCTGGATGGAAGCCTTCCCTGGAGTCAGATTAGTGTCTTGGCATAATACAGTTTGTGGATTTTCCTCTGCATGCAGATAAGCAGTTGGGGTTACCTCCTGTGTCTCCCGCGTTCCCTTTGAGGTCCAGCCCTAGCAGCAGCCAAGAGATCATCTGCTGTTTCAAAAGGCGGCACAGGTCTTAACGTCGGGTCCTGGCCTCAGAGGGTGTCCAGCTACCTGCCCGTTAGCAAAAGGACCATCAAATGCATAGGCGCTCTGTATGTTTTTTCTTTTTTCCAACCGTCTTTTTTTTTGAAGGTGCCCATTCAAATCACACAAGAGGAGAGCGGCTTGTCGTCCTTACGCGAGAGCAAGTTGGCGGCCGCCTCTTGTTGGAAGCAGGCTTCATCAATCCGCAGTGTTTCGGTGGGGGGGGGGAACAAGAGAGGAAATGAGAGAATGAGGCCGGGGTTGGGGGGATAGTACAGCAGCCAGGCCTCGTGTCCCTATGGGCTCCCTGTGTCCTTAGGGAGAAGTGTGTGTGTGTACCGCGATGCTCACAGGACAAACTCGTGTCATTAGCATTGACTAAACCGCTGTTGAAAAAAGCAAAGTTTCTCAGGCACGTCTCGTTCCACGCCTGCGTTTTAGATCTAGTACATGTTAAATCAGCAGTTCTTCTCTTTATTCCACGTGGATCGACCTTGGAGAATCGTTATTATGACGTCCTATGCGGCCCCCAGGATGCGCGCACATGCACGATTTATCTCCCCACCCCCGACACATCTGAGTTCTATCCCCGCGCATCTGGTTTCCGTTTTCAGTGTTTTCTGTTTTACGGGGATGTGCTCAGCCTTTGCTCCGGCGCGGGGCGAGTGTTTGGGAACACATGCGAGAGAGGAACATCTGCAGATTGGATGTAATTAAAAATTAATCACTCATGGTGCCGGGACTCTAATTGGCTTGGAATGAAGCTGAAAGGGGAAAGCGTGGTTCAGAGAGTTTCGAGAAGACGGGG
>JAODKN010000044.1:3889255-3908257 GCA_026774425.1 Petrocephalus zakoni
TTTCCAAATTGAATTTATTATAATTTATGGAATTATCATGAAATACTACTACTACCACCACTACTACTACTACTACTTCTAATAATAATAATAATAATAATAATAATAATAACAACAGTAACAATATTCATAACAATAATATAAATAACAATAATAATAATAATGACAGTAATAATATTCATAAAAATAAAATGAGGTGGCTCAAGCATCTGGTCAGGATGCCTCCTGGACACCTCCCTGGTGGGGTGTTCCGGGTGTGTCCCACTGGGAGGAGGCCCCGGGGAAGACCCAGGACACGCTGGAGAGACTCTGTCTCTCGGCTAGCCTGGGAACCCCTCGGGATTCCTCTGGAAGAGCTGGACGAAGTGGCCAAGGAGAGGGAAGTCTGGGTTTCCCTGTTTAGGCTGCTGCCCCCGCAACCCGACCCGGAAAAGCGGTAGGAAATGGATGGATGGATGGATGGATAGATGGATAGCAACAGAAATAATAATAACAATAATAATAATAATAATAATAATAATAATGACCTGCTTCTCCTGTATAGTTAGGTTACCTTTCAGCCCAAGAAGTGGTACAGAAGCCCTGTGGCTCTCAGCCCTGGGTCACAGGTCACTGGTGAAGCTCCCCCTCCCCCATCAGAAGTCAAAGAGGAGGGCCTCTGCCCCATCAGAGGAGGGCCTCTGCCCCTGTGTGAGTGGCCATAAGACTCGCGGGTGGCTGAGAGGTGATGGCAGTCTGGCAAGGCAATCAGCTCACCTCCCGAAGCCGATTCTACGCCAATAAAAATCTCTACATGCTGACTGCAGGGATACTGAGGGTCACCTGCTGCAATTGCTTAGAAATGACCTGACGACACAAGCACCAGGCTCTGAGCTGAACGAGAGCACTCAATTAAAAATAAAGAGAACTACTCCTAAGACATCCACACACATGCACATCCAAGAGATCTTCTTCGAAAAATGCAGATATCCGCTTCACAGCAGAATTCCGGAAGCTATATATGGCAGTTCCTAAAATAACCAGCCTCAGGTGCTATTTTTCAGGAGGTTTGTGGTGGGAAGACACTGGTCTTGGAAAACTCTTCAGAACAGCACAAGGCATGAAGCAGGGAGGGTGACATTCGTCTGTGACAATGACAGCAGGCGTTAAGTACCGACACGCTACCTTGAACACTGGATGCATTAGAAAAGGCAGCAGCAGATGGATCAGTGTGAGTTTATGCTGAGACCAGCACTGTGAATGCCATCCACATACAAACCCCCAGGCCACCAGCGCAGTCAAACCCTTAACCATCGTTTCCTTAAACCCAGGATGTCTCTCTGATTGAGATTCATTGTTCGGGTGAAATATCTGGCTGTATAGATAATGGATAATCAGCGAAGCAACTAAACTTAACTGTATTTAAACTGTATATTTATATCCATGTCGTGTGTCCGTGTCTTAATATCTCAAGTTTAAATGTCTTTCATATTTATGTTCCATTTATTACTGTCACAGGTGTGGGGCATGGTGTGGACGGGGAAAAAGGTGGCGATCCACTTAGCGGCTCCGAGACACGACAAAAAGCAAACACACTACAAAAGCAAAATCACCACGGTGGGTCAGAGAGGGAACAGAACTAGGAAGAGTAACACAGCAACAAGACACATTCTAACTCAATGACCTACTAATGGACTGAATTCAGACAGGCACTTAAATACAAAGGAACACCAGTGCAAACAAGGAACAGGTGCAGCTCATAATCAATTAACCAATCAAGGGAGGCGTAGGAACAACGAGAAACAGGTGGAGGCAAAACTACACTAATGGACAGAGAACCGGGGAAGTGAAACAAATCAGAAAACTAAGAAGACAAATAAATCCAAATAAAACAGATGAGGCTAACACTGGGAAAGACCAGGAACACAAATACAAGCAGAACAGAACTAAACCAGAAACAATCAGGGTAAAACAAAACAGCAAAATAACTAATAAGCGCCAGGAAAAACACAAATCCAATAAACAACCAAAACAACTGAGACTGGCCAAGATTTCCCAGGCCTTTAGCTCAGGTGGATACAACCACAGCAAGAACCACAGAATATGCGCTAAACTCCGACATCTGATTATGTCTCACTGTATGCTCACCCTGAACGCAGGGGACCCCTAGGACTGCGGTGAAGCTGACCCCTATCGAGCCCCATTCTCTCGGACACAGACACGTGTGGGGCAGCGGTCGGCGAGGATGGGGTGCTTGGCAGGGTGGGCCCAGGCACGATGGGGTGGGAAAGGCGGCAGGCGATGGCGTCTGCACGCGCGAGGGGACAGAAGCGCCGAACTCTCAAATCACAGCGCTGCCAAGACGAACATTTGGCACCTAATCGTTTATGAGACTGGGGCCCATATGGTCACTCGGTTCCGCGTTAAATTAAACATTTTACGTCTCAGAAGAATGGAAAAGCCTGCTTCAGGACATGGCTTTTTGGTTTCTGTCATCCAAGGCGCCAAAAAATAAATGGTTCTCGAACTTCTTGTCACAGGAAAACACTGCACAGTCATCAATAAATTACAGGGACAGAAGTCTGTTTACCTTCTAAGCCTCGGTAAATGGTTTTTAACAGAGGACACAGGAAGAGAGAATCCATCAAAACGTCCATATTCAGATTTGTCTCGATAAGCTGACAGGTCTCTTTCTGCGGGAGATTTAAGTGTTAATGTGTTGCCATAAAATGGCATCCGCGGATCAAATAATTGAAGTGATATAAATGAAAATTTACACATGAATGAATGATCGCTGCTTCAGACTGTCATATACGGAGGCCATTCGGGTTTCATCACGATGAACATGTCCCTTACAGTAGACAGTAGATCTTCATTTTGACACCGCAAACGTACACCCCCCGAATCCACTTCCCCATCACACCTGGATCGTCAGTCCCATAACCGTGGCTCTCCAGCGAGGACAGTAGACCTATCATAGTCAGACAGGCCCCGCTGTTAAACTGGGTCACGGATCACATTTACTGCCTGGGCGGCCGGAGGCACCAGAAGCCTGGCCAGCCTGCATCCTGCCAGCCGAGCCCCGGTGGCGGAGCGCCACGCTCCCCCCGGGACGGGGAGGCGAAAGCGTCCGTGAAGCCGTCTAGCAGATGGCGAACTGCCCCCCCATCCACGCCTCGCAGCCCATCACAGCAGGTCATATTGCTGCGAGGCAATCCGCAAGGGGCACCGTAACCTACCCCCCCAGGTCACTGGACCTCTGTTCCTGCTAGGTACCAGGTCAGATCTGGCAAGACAGCCGAACTGGAACCAGAACTTAGTAAGGGCATGGCGACCACAACATCGCTGCAACGCGGTTAAAGGGGGTATCACCGGTGCCCCCACCTGGCAGAGAGGATCCTGAAAGAGCAGCGACACATGGAGGCCTTGAGGGCAGGGTGACATACTGCCTGGCAGGGCAAATGGCTACCATGCTGGCGCCATGCTAAATACCCACAATGCTCTGCTGCTGGAATTTACAAGCTCCCAGAAAGCAAGCCTCCAGCCCTGAGCCATTTATTTCATCCGTAAATCACATCTGATGCTGCATTCATGGGAAGCAGGGTAAGGATGTGGTGAATGTAAATGCAAATAACGGGCACAGTAAGGACGAGAGCGCTGTATAAACAGCTTCTATCAGGGTGCCACGGATGCGTAGAAATGTGCCGCGGAAAAAAAAATAACTCTAGAAGGGAAACAGACCTTTATTTCTCCCCGGGGCCTTTATTCCAGCAAAAGAAACGACGGCTTACGTAAGGAGATGCGAGCCAGAGAACTGCAATTAGCCATGAAACGCGAAGGCGGCCCATCCCCATCAAAGCCGAAACGTGCAAAGCGGTGCAGAGATGGCCAGGGTGCTACGATCAGTGACACTGGGAATCCGGGGCGGGTGCTAGTCCAAAGGGCAGCAGGCTCAAGCCCTAAGAAAAAAGCAGAGGAGCAGGTTGGCTGACAGGGAAAACCTGTTATATGAATGCGAAATATGTTTAGTTTTCATAAGAAAATAACAGTAATGATAAATTATAATAAATTATATATGTATTTACAGAACCAGGGTTTTGATAATGGTGTGGTCTGTGCCTGGGGCGTTAATGAAGGTTTTATGAGCTCTGCTGGATAAGCTGTTTCCTGGTGGGTGATAAATTCTTAACGACCATTCTGTGGTCAGCGGTCCGGAGTATGCCTTGCCTGTCACCGTATCGCGGTCCGCGTTTGCTCGCTAGCTCTGTCACTGAAGGAGGAGCACGCGGTCGCCGGCGTGAGCGCTCACACAGCTCACGAGGCCGGACTCGCCTGAAAGCTTTTCCGGAACTAAACGATTGCGCTCAACTGCAACAACAAGCTGCACGTACACACATGTATCGCCCCACGCACAGCAGCCTACACAGGTGTGTGTGTGCCAGACTACACACACAGAAAACCCTACACAGCGACTGCCCACCCCACATCACTGAGCGCCCCACGCTACAGCCCGTCACCTTCACACCAGTGTAGACTCACTCCCTGATCTGTGCATCGGGAGAGATGATTCGGAGAGATCTACTGCGGGTGATCATATGTGGGGGGGAGGGTGAGATGGCAGGGGGCAGGAGGCCTCGCCCAATGGTGCTAACATGGACGTGTTTCATGGTCGGTGTAACCTCCAAAAAAAACGCCAAACCACTTCTTCATGCTGAACTCTCGTTAAAACAAGAGCACTGCCTTCCTCCCAAACACATTTCTCTTCTCTGTAAAATCAGGATGGCAAACAGAGCTTCTATTTTTACAGGCGGCTCTTACCCGGGTACCCGGGAGTTACAGAACAGCGATCACAACAAGCTAAACCCCGTGATTAACCGTCTGAAACCCTAAATGTGCAGCGATTACAGTCTCACACACCCCCTTCAGTGTCACCTCCCTACCGAAACTGATCCAGCCACAACCTGCAACATCAGAGACAGTCCTGATCACCCATCACCCACCTCCACCCCACCCTACTGTGGATCGAGATCTGGTGACAGAGGGGGCGGGACCTCTGGTACACCCCGCCAATCAAATCGAGCCGGAGCACCAGGAGTCCATGGGGATGGCTCTCCCGTCAGCAAAGGCCGTGTTTTCGATGCGCTGAGGAGACGTTTTTGTTCAACAACCTCAGAGCGAGGTGTTATAAATATCCACTGTGTCCTCGCGTCTGCGTCAAAAGTGGCAGGGCGCCATGACAGTAATTCATTTGTCATCCAGTTTGCTCAGTCCTCCGTATAGATGGATACACTTATTTCATGAGTTAATCTTTTTTCATTTTATATAACTTAATTACACTTTGTTTTATATATCTCCAGCCACATCCAGCTTTTCACAACTGCATTTTTCTCCTCCCCCTGCATGGCATTTGAACCTGCAGCCGTGTCTCGGCCGCTACGCCACCTGCTGCCTGCAATGCAGAATAACGCACCCTCAAAGGGCAGAGGAGATTACATTTTTAAATGGACAAATTTAATTAATTTTATTTGTTTGTGTCAAAACCGAGCTGTACAGATCACACGCCGTTAAGGGCTTTAATGAAACCGCTCTCTCTGGTTAAAAGGGAGTGATAGAGAAAATGGATGAATAGATGGACGGATGTGTAACGGAGGAGAACAAAACACTAAGAGCTAAATCTCATTAGGCAAGGTGACCATCATGGGCACTGCGGTTTAGAAATGATGACAAAGTTATTTGTTTCCACAGTGTGGAAAAGGCTTTCCACCCTTGCATCATCTCGTATAATAAGCAGCGGGGGGCCCCCCCCCCCCCCCCCCCCAAGCACAAATTGAGATTGCATTGTCTGAATAGTGGCTGAGTGGGAAAATGTTGCTTTGTGGATCTCTGCTGAGTCTTACTAGTATGTTCAACAGACAATGGGAGGAGAGGAAAATGATGACACGTCTTCTTTTTGGAGAGTTAACAATGGAGGGAAAAGCTGCTTCCCACCACCTCCAGTCATCTATGTTCACAATCAGCAAGGCTGTGAGGCTGCAAGACTGCAGAACTCTGTACCCCCACTGGTTTGGTTTGACCCTTCTGTAAGGATAGGGTGGATGTGGGGTGGTACTGAGGTGAATAATAAAAATGTGCTTTTGTGTGTGTTGGGGGGGGTGAAAAATGTCTTCACTAAAAGGCCAACAGCAGCCCATTGAGAGTTCCTCTCCTGCTATTTGGATTGAGTGTGAAGAGGGTCCTCTTGTCTCTGCCAAAAACGTTTAATGACTCGCCCAGGAGGGTCTCCACTCTCGGAAGAAAAGGACTGTAAATCATTCTTGCTTTTTCAGCAAATGCTTAGTTCTCGTTGCCTGCGTTGCATGCCAAGCAGAACAAGGACTATTCAAAAAATAAAATTAAATAAGCAGTTGGGGACCTGTGGTGAACCGTGGCCTGGTTGCGATGGATGGTGTCCTACGTTGTACTGCGGCGGTTGGCTTCCAGGATAAACAAAATATGCACAACCAGCATTTTATTGGTGGAATGTTGCAAGGCATCTGAACGACTGTCTGATGGAAGTCTTGAAGTTTTTGAGGGAGAGGTGGATCCATGGTGGAGATAAATCCTTGGCTTTTAAGCTCCATCGAGCAGTCCTCGGTAAACAGGGCCAGTATCCTTGTCAGGGGAAAAACAGGGATGCTCAGTGCCTTGCCTCCACTGGAAGACAGGAATCGTGGTAACATTTTATCTCTCCTTTTCATGCAATAGGTGCTAATGAATCTCATTAGCATGGCCCAGTCTCCAGCTGGCACTACTGCTGCTCATAATTATTGTCTCTGATTTTCCATTTCGCCGCAGCTCTCCGGCAAAAGTCAGGGTATGAGCGCAGCATCAGTGCCATGGCCGAGCGGTTCCTGCACAAGCTCAGAGATGTGGTTCTACGTTAATCACATCTCCTGGGTCCGGCTCCGTAACCACATGCAAAAAAAAGGGAGGTAAATAAGGAAATCCGGAGTGCTTTTGGCTACCATTTACGAAGGGTCGCTGCGGTGCTTGTTTGTAGGTTTGGCATTTGAATGGTGACTTAGCAGAACGATTAATTTCACGGTCATCTTCAGACAAATGTGTGGGTTTGTTAAATGGCCCGTTAAGCTATATGGGAATGTCAGAATCATAACTAAGTGAAGCTTTAGTGCTCAGCATTCCCACGGTGACATGTAGACCAAACCACCCTATGAGATTTCGTTGTCTTGGAAAAAAAACAGAAGTACATCGTTTGTCAAGCTCTTTCTGGACGGGAGCTAGTGTTCCTTGACTGGTTCTCAGGCATGATTCCAAGCCTGCCTCTGCTGTGTGGCTGTGGTCAGGGGTCTGGTGGGATGGACCAGGCAGGGAAACGTGGAATGGGATGTAGAAGTAACACAACATGAATTCAAGCTCAGTCAAACACAGCACCTGCGTTCTAAACAACGAACACTTAAAGCCAATTTGTCTGAGAAAAGGACACTCAGAAAAAGCTGAATCTGTCAAGAGCAGAAAAGCTGCTTCCTGCCAGTGACTTTGATGGAGGGTGGCAGTGTAGCAGAGGGGGCAGGAGAGAAATGAAATTGGTTTCGTGAGCACGTAGTGTGCCTTGCTTACAGACTGTTGCCAGACCTAGCTATTCCTCATTAAAACTCCATGTTGGAGATGGGGATGGACATGACCTCAGGATGTCCCCCCTTGGAGCCTGGAACTCAGGCTCAGCCATCATGATGGGCTGCTCTAGCCCTTGGTTGTGTAGAAAAACCCCTCACTGATTTGCAAGATCCCACCAAGGTGACTAGAGGGAATTAGGATTGATATGCTTCGCGTTAGTTTGGGGCTTTATCTGATAAATGATTTGGGTATGAATCTGTTTACCTGTGTTTGTCTGTGTTCCACTGCTCCCTCCAAACACCAGACACTGTTTGTCCTGTATGCTGCCTGTTCCCCCGCGGCCACCGTACCGCTGGAGCCAGACGGGGCCCCCACGCTCGTTACCATGGCCCGCACACTCCCTGCCTCTGCAAATCGGTCCGCTGATGGCCTCTGCGCCGGCCCAGCCACTCAGGTGTCGAGCTTCTCTAGAAGCATTCAGAAAGCTGTCCTCTCATTGCTGTGCTGAACATGGGCTGTGCAGACTCTGGCTAGCGCCATCCCCACATAAGGTCTTATCTGCTCTTCTTCTCACTTGTTCCACACAATGAAGGACTAGCTGCTATCTCTCCTTCTCCTGCAATGGAGTGGAATCCTGAAAAGGGGCAGGAAATGACCCATTAGTAATGACAGCGGAATTATACGATGATGAAATGGAGCTGAGCAGTCATTACATGGCCCTACTGCTTCTTGTCTGTCTCTTGTAACATTCTCCCATCCCACCCCAAGCTATTACTCTCCAGCACTGTTTGTGAGGCAACCTTACAGCTCACATCTGACCACTTCAGGAGAGCCACAGCCTGGTGTCCATGCGGGTCTCGCTTACCACTAACCATCACTACCTCAACATGGAGTCCAGTGATGCAGGGACGCCTGTCACCTGACTGTCTCTCTCTCTGTCTTCATCACTTCCCTCCGCAGTCTTTCTTCTCCTTCAGCTGTCTCTTTGTGACAGGACTAGGCTGGATAGCGGAGATTGAAAACACAGGGATGATTGTAACTTTCCTCCAGCTTTGTATGGTTCGGTCCAGGCCTGGGAGACCCATCTAATGATACTCCCTTAGCTGCTGAGCTGAACAAATTACTCGGGCTTCAGCCAATATCTTGCCCCCCTCCTCTTCTCAAGCAAAGGCAGTGTAACGGAACCTTCCAGCCCTGAGGTTCCCTGGGACGGATTGGCCGGGGTCCCCTGTGCTACAGTGTAACCAAGCAGCTCATTTTCTATAGAAGACCGACACTTGAGGGTCAGTTCCTGCAGTTGTTACTTGTCAGTGTTTAAGCTATTAAAACCTGCTTGAACGTTCGCACCTCAAAAGACCGGGTCCATATACAACAGGCCTGCACTAATAGTACTTTTGCAATTTATTTATTTTTTTTAATCTGACTTTCAGAAATAATTTCATATGATTTAACGTGTTGTGTAGATGACATCGGCCCAGGCCTTAAGACGGAGAACTTCCATGCCAAAGTCGTGTTTGAAAACATCACTACCTAGTTATTCAAAAAAAATGTTACCACTTCTGAGAGTGGCTTTTAAATGAGTCAGAACAATATGGAGTCAGACAATATGGAGGTTGTTTTTTTGTCTTATGGTATATATAGAGGATAACATGCTGCCTGTTTGGACAGCTGTCAATTGTATTATGTCACTCATATGTTTTTAATAAATAATAGCAAATGCCTGTGGAAGGCATAAGTAATGGCATTTGGGGAGGCTTATGGTGGCAGGTTATCAGTGTGGCTGCTGAAAAGGCCGATTTCATGTCTGGGGTCACACGGCCATTCCCCCAAACAAATCCAATGTCTCGTCAGGACTGCCTTTTCGCTTCTCAGAAAAACAGCCAGATCCGGGCAAAAAATACAATGTTCAAAGTGCGAAATGCGAACCCAGACCATAGTGCTTTCCGCATTTGTTTGGGTTTTGGGTGTTCGCCGTGGGTCAGTGGACACGAGGCATGTGGCCTTGCAGGAGAGATAATAAAGGCCCAAAAGCAGACTGTCAGCGGTACGAGTTTTTGAAATTGGTTGCAGAGGAAGTAACGCATCTCTGACAAGCAGATTTCAATGCAGCTGCCGCATGGATTGTACGGCGCTCCCACCTAGTAATACACGGCGCTTGCCACATGTGGCGCTGCTGTGTGCTTTTGCTTGGCCAGCGTCTATGCTTGCGCTAATACATCACCTCACGCAGCTGCCGATGCGGGGCTTTCAGACTGCGAATGATGCCGGGCGGTCGATGCTTGAAGTTTGGTCTGATGGAGCTTGAAAAGAATGGAAATTTGAGAATATTGAAGGGGGTAAATCTCCTTGCTGAATTTTTATTAAACGACACTTTCTGTCTTGTTGAAGTAACTACGCAGTAATGACACGTTAGCGCTAACATTCGCATGCCTTGGAAAAAAGGTTATCATCAAGGCTGCTAAAGACATTTCCCTTTTTCTTTGGGTCCTTTTGAGGCTCTGTTGGGAAATCAAGGCTCTTTTAATACATTTCAAAGGCTTCTCTTTGGCGGCTCTGCACACTTTTTGAAGGAAAACAGCCCTTGATGGAGATGTGCGTTCATGTGTGCGTACGGTCGTTCTCAGCAGCAGTGGTTTGGAATTCAGAAGAGCACACCTGGTTACCTTAAATCTGTGCTGCATTTTAAGGACAAGGACTTCCTTGAATTCTTCCCTAACGATTAAAACCTGCTTGATTTTTTCTTTAAGAAATTGCCAAAGTGCAATCATGTCTTTGGCGGAGGGGGCACCCTGCAGACCGGAATGATACCTCATCCATTGATAAAACAGATCTTCAGCTTCATCAGACAAATAGACAAGTGTCTATGTCTATATATATATTTATATATATATTTGGTTATATATACATATGTCTATATGTATATAAATATATATAAATATATATATATATATATATAAAACCAAAAATCTCTTGGGGAGGAAGTGGGCGTAAAATCACATTTTCAAAATCATGCTCTTTAAAATGAATGCGTTCCTAATGTTGTCTCTGATGGAAAAAGGGATACAGAGTGCGTTGAAAAATATAAGCAGTTAAAAAGTGATGTCTGAAGGATTATTTCTACATTGAGGGTCGATGAGCGTGAGATACATTAAACGCATTTACCCCGACATTAGCTCGTCTAAATCTTTCGCTTTATTCTTTCACATTCACAATTTTCATGCTGAATCTCATTTTTGTTAAGACTCCAACGTACCGCATTCTCTTCCCGCCTCTACGCTTAATTGGCCCCAGATTGTCATTCCCGTCCAATCCTTCGTCAGTTGACAGGCATCACACTGGACTTGTTAGAGAAGAATGCTCTCAGTTTATTGTGTTGGCCATTCATAAACCGTAACATCTGTTCTAGTCATCCTAATCAGGTCACTTTTGGGGAGGGGAAGCAGGACTGCCCATGCCTGACTTTTTGTTAGGCTTGTGATTATTTTGTCACTGTACTTTTAACCGGCTGGAGGACAGTCCATAATTGGCCCATTAATCTTGTTGCTGCCTGGCTGGTCAGATTAGATACGTAGAGCACTGCGGTGCACCAGGTCCAGCTTGGTACGAGACAGGTCCTGCTCTGACCTGTTTGGACAGTAGAGGGCAGAAGTATCCTCCTTTCTCAGCCTCCGACCTTCCTTGACCTCAGGATCCTCGGAGGAGTGTCGCAACAGATTTTGCGGGAAACACCTTTTGATTTCATGACTGTGTGAGTGTGTTCAGAAAACTGGCTGCCGCTCCACAACCGGAGTTAAAGGATTTGTGAAAGTTTTGCGCGATGCTGCAGGTTACCCACAATCCCCAGGGCCTTCTGGAGACCTGCAATGCAGTGGTTTTCAGTCAATGTGAACTGTGGGTTTAAGTTTCTTTCACTTCCTTCCACCAAAATTTTTTCAAGCTTTCTTGCTGTATCTATGGTGTTATTAAGGTACAAAGAGTACTCCTTGGCATCGCTGCTGTAGCGAGGTGGTGAGGTACCTAAAGCTGATCGATTGATTGAAGACACCTTCATCCTTGGCTACTCCTGAGATATATTAGTTGTCTGAGATTCTCTTCTGAGTCCCAGGTGGATGGAGCTTAGGGGTTTATCGACACTGATTCTGAATGTAGATCCGGAAGCAGAAACGGCTGGGACCTCTTTCTGAGCATTGTCTGCTGTAATATTCGGTACAGGATGGGCCAGGGGACAGAAGCATGTGACAGGCGAATGCGAGGAAGGAACGGGGACCTCGTTTGGGGACGGGAGTGTGTGTGTGACACAAGCAGCGGGGAGAAAAACAAAACAAAAGAAAACAATATGGTGTCAGCACAGGGAAAATACGCAAGAAGGCAACTGGATGCCTGATGTGGGGGTGTTTACTATAGCTGAGAAAAAAAAATACATTGGGATTGATGTATTGAATGAATGGGGTCATCGGCGCGGCCCCCAGTCTACCATTTTAGATCCACATAACCCTTTTTCCTCACCCGCAATTCGGTTCTATAGGGGTTACCTGCTAAATGTAGCCATGACCGAAGATACTGCACTAAAGGCAAATGTAGCCATGTTATTACAATTTTTACATTCGTAGTATGTTCCAGAAGCTTCTACGCACTCTGAGCAAGTTCAAACACAGTCTGGGAGCTGCCTGTGTCACAGTGTGACAAGGAAAGAGAGAGAGAGAGGCTTGCACGTGTCCGCAGCCTCCCCTAGGCTGCCTCAGCATCACCCCCCCCCCCGCCTTAATTTTCAGTTGAGCGCTCAATAATTCAGCTGGCGAGCCATGGGAGGGAATAAAGGCCTAGGTGGTGAAGTCACGGGAATGGCTGTGTGCCTGCTGCATCCCTCTGCAAGCAGCCACGGGAAGATGGAGGCAGGGAAGGCACAGCATCTACTCCTCAGGATCTTCCCACACCATCATCTACCAAGCACACTCCCAGAGCAAATAGCGGTTAAGCTGACCCCGTGAGACGTCAGTGGGAGCCAGCCGGCCATCTGCCAGCCCTGAAGTGTAAACTCCAGCTGTGTAGCTGGGACTGGAGGGTATGATTGTCTTTGGGTTGTCAAAGGAAGGAAGATTATATTACCATTAGTCATGCATATGTGCCAGATAAACAAAATGCAATGTACCGTTAAGCTCAAAATTTATTTAATTTCTTTATGAATATGTGTCTCAGATCATCATGCTGTTGTTTGGTTCCTTTCCTCTTACTTATGTTATCGAGTTTGCATTGGGGAGGAAGCCAACAGATAGGGGCAGGCTGTCAGATTGACAGGTATGGTGCAGAGGGCAGGACGGGCAAGAATGGGAATCTAGGATTAGCGGGAAACGGGGCTTCTCCTCTGTCACGCTTGGGGAAACGGCTTGTCGCGGTAACTCACGGCAACATGCTGGGGGTCAGGGGTGTAGACAGATGGAGACAGAAAATGTGAGAGGGGGAGAGATAAAGACAGACAGGATAGAGATGGGGCTGTCTGTTGTGCCTTGCCAAACTCCCTGTGCCAGTCTCCTGGAGGACAAACAGAAGCTGCTAATTGCATATGCCACAAGCCTCGAATGGGCACAAAGATAAAATATCCACCCTCCCTGCAAACATCGCACACCACTGTCCGGAAGGATGCTTGCATACAATTAAGATGGAAGACAGGGGCCTAATCGTGTTCTTAGGGCAGGGATTGAGAATGACTAATGTAAGATCTGTTTACTGACCCGTTTTCACGCATGAACTCCAGACATTATCCAGAGAATCAGGTCTGAACATTCAGGTCAGAACAGTCATTCTTAAACACATGCGGCAGACAAGCAGAAACGGTCCATATCAGACATGTTCCCACTAGAAACACTTTGGTTGGGTCAGAAAAGGGGTGTTGCTTGGGTAGAAAATGCAGGAGGCAAGGCACGATGCAAAAAGTAAGCTGTGGAAATTGCAATGTTTTGTTTACGGTCAAGTAGCCAGTTTGTAATTTGATCATACACAACTCTCTTGCCATTCTGTGAATCTGTCGGATGATTTCGGCACCAGCCCTTACTGAGAGAAGTCGTCTCTCCAGTTAGGCAAGCTAATTGAAGTCTTCTTTGTGTAAATTATCCTTCTTCTTTGCCTGTGGATGTTTGTATTCCTACATTTTCGCACCAGTCGCATGATAGAAACATCATCAACACGCCCGCTCGCCCGCGGTGAATTGCCTGCTCCTTTTGTGCGTGGGGGGTCAATTGTAAATTATTAATATTGCATTAGGGAGCTTGCAGGGTAAAGTCTGTTTAAGGTCCGGTACAACTGATTCGGACATATGCATATACAGCCTGACCCGGAAATGTCTAGAAAAATTCAGGGTGGGAGTGCACGCCTGAAAGGGGCCTTGGTGTAGGTATCGACGCAGGCCAGTATGAGGAGACCCCAATCCCATCTCAGTAGCTAAGGAGCCCGATAGAAAAGCTTCTTATTGTTCATGTACACTTTGAAAGTTCCTTTGACATAGGTCAGTTATCTACCCCACTCATATCCCCTTCAATGGAAGACAAGCTCTCCCCATTAATGCTGGGACTGAATGGTGAGGTGTGTTTCAACCCTCACTGCAAATGAGTGAAAATCAGAGTAAGCCACCTGGTCCTTCTTCCCCATGGAAGGACTGCAGACAATGGATTTGGAATTAGGGAAATGGTCCGAGCAGGACGCATTGTCAAGAGCTCCGGCTCTCAAAGGTTATCACTTAAGTGAGCAGTCCTTTAACAACCACATGAAAAGAATTCTGCCACCAGTGAATCTAATTCAACAAAACCAGATTCCAAGAGTAGATTGGAACCAAAAATTAATTTCCCCGAGATATGTGAATTCTACTCTATTGCGTTAACAGA
The DNA here is from genome assembly GCA_026774425.1 of Petrocephalus zakoni. Classification (NCBI taxonomy): domain Eukaryota; kingdom Metazoa; phylum Chordata; class Actinopteri; order Osteoglossiformes; family Mormyridae; genus Petrocephalus; species Petrocephalus zakoni. The sequence continues at coordinate 3,903,724 of JAODKN010000044.1, forward strand.
TTGAATTTAAGACAAGAGTGGCCTCCTGTACAAAATCCACTCATGGTATGAGACTACGGTTGCTTTAGTTATGGGCCTGATATTCTTAATTTATTTGGCATTTGAAAGTCTACCCAGACTCCAGGTGGCGCTGTATCATTTGTTACTCACTTATTTTTGCATTGTACAAAAATTTGTCTAAACATGTGATAGAAATCTTGTGTCTGTCTCACATGTATCAATCATTTCTGACTTGATTGCATTAGGACTCATTTCAGTTATAGAATTTTTTTTGGAGGTGTCACAGAGATGTGATGTGATTTAAGAATGGGACAGATGAGTTCATAATAAACGAATAAACTAATAGACTTTCGCCATACCCAGGGCCTCATGGGAAAGGGTCCTCTGGCAGATGACGCCAGCAAATGGGGGTGGGGGGGAGCGGTCATGTGACTGCAGGAGCCTCACTGTCTCTCCCAGTCATGTCTGCTGTGTGCAGTCACCATGGCAGAGCCCTTCACTAACTCCCCTAGCTGAAGCTCTGTTGTATTATGAGGGTCTGTTGCCTTGCTGTAAAGGACAAGCAATTACGTGAGTATAACTGTACACAGTTATACATCAGCAGCACCAGTGACCCGCCTCCAGTGACCAAGCATATAGCGCTGAGCCTGGACATTGTTTATGGGAATAATTTCATCTACACACAAATTTGTCTACATCATGGGGGCCTCCGTGTTGAAAAAGCGGCGATATTTACAGCAGAATGCCACACTCCTTTTGCAAACCACCCTCCATGCTAAGACCCGTAGCAAACTGTCCCCTTACCTGACAGTCAAACATGAGGCACTGAAAGTGCTTTTAAATATTTCACAGCCTGGTTTGTCTCCCATCCCGGGAGGCAGTAGGTATTATCAAACCCACCCTCCCCTTTTCCCACCCTCCCCCCTTCTGGATAAACCCACAGAGTAAGGCTGTCATGGTCCACCACCTGTAAGTGCGTGTGCCCCCCGACCCCAGAGGGAGAGCCCCAGCATGGCAGCTGAAACAGCCCCAGTATCCCGCTCAGCACCCCTTAAGTCTCCTGCCCCACCACCGCCTGAATAAAAACAACAAGCGTCATTCCACTTCAGGACACCGGCCTAAGCCTTCAAATCCTGACTGCCCACGAAAAACGAAGCAGCATACGTTAGGCACCTGGCATCCATTTTTGTAGGAGATTACAGAACCTCTTGCAATTTATAAAATTAGCATGTTGTAATCTTTGTAACCACAATCACCCTTTCGGCTCTATAACAGACACTTACTCCCCCTCCCCCACCAGCATATGAATGTACATGTGGAGATACATGCAAACACGAGCAGCGACAGGTTTAGCCAAGACCTGTCAAAAGATGCAGGCATTTACACACATGCAGACATTGCGGGGACTTCATATTAAACAGCTTAATGCAATCATTCACACTAAATCAATAAGACTCAAAAAGGGATTAAATTTGGTAACCATAGTTACATACCAACTGTTTCTGTACCTTTTTTAAGCCCCTGAAGTATTTGGTTTATGGGGACATCCCTACAATGCCTGCTTTTCCAGTTCGTCTATCTATAGTTAGAGAAACAAGCACACACAGAGCCCACATGAGCCTGGGGACATGGATGCCAGCTCTTCCTCGATGGGCGGCGACCACAGAGGACATCGCTGGCTAGACAGCCCCGTCCCTCTGCCTGTCAGCCGCTGGCTCTGACCTTCACCAGAGCCGCCGTGCTAATATTTATTTTATTTCACACTCATTTCTGTAGCACCCGAAGGTCAGCGTGGAATAACAAGCACGTGTCGTTCTGCTAGATTTACCCTGAAGGGGTCTGACGTCTGGGTATATTTATATAAAAAAAATCACTTCAGATTGCTTTTCATGGCTTGGTTAAATTGTCCCAAATTGGTCAGCCAGCCCCAGTGCTGAGGGCACAGCCACGGTCGTGCTGGCTTACTGTGTTTCATAATGAAGATTTTGTCATGGCTTAGCTGAGTTGTCAGTCGCAACGTCCTGCAAGTGAAAGTTAGAGTTACTATACATATTTATCTGGTTAGCTAGCTTATGAGCTTGTATAGGACTAGGTCTTAACCTTCTGACTGTAAAATTAGGATAAAAATGTGTAATTTCGGAATCCAATATTTGTCTATTCACATAATTAGATATTTTGTGAAACAATGTGTTTGAAACTTGTCTTTGGTTGTGTCCCTGTAGTAGTGGTGGTGGGGGTGGTCATGCCAGCCACTGATGAGCTGTGGGTAAACCCCCTTTTTGAAGAAATTCAAATGCCTCACAGATAGTGGTGTAACAGTTCTGAAACAGAAACTGAAATTGTTTTCTAACTGCGTGTGTCATGTGACTATTTTGGTCCAATCATGATCGAGTGATCGCTCTTGTGATAAAAGCTAGGCTAGTTTCATTAGCTCAAGATAGATAATAATCCTTAGATTGCAGAGCACCTGGGCACATTCAGTCAGTGGTGTGGGAGCATTTTGGTTATCCAGCAGAGTACAGCATTTTATTTTTTAATTTTTTTATTTACGTACTTATTTTATGTGAAGTTAAGCTAACATGTTCTTTACTGTTCTGTTTACTGTTTCATATTGTTGTTGATTAATAAAATCCAGAATTTTTTTTCAGTTTTTTCTGATTTTCTTATTTGCCCCACAAAAAAAAATTCAAGGTCTGGACCAAACTCTAGCTCTGTAGAATGGTTATGCCCCCTACTGACAGAGGAGGTGATGAAAGGAGTGCCATATACATAGCCGTCACAAGGTCTGTGAGGTGTCTGTGTCATCCGTGGGTATAGATTGGGTTGGGTTGTATTTTAAAATCCTTCCCTATGGACCAATGTGATCTCCATTGCAGCACACGATGTATTTGTGAAAGAGGATACAAATGTGCTGTTTGGTGAAGATGCTGATCATTTGTGTCAGTACTCTAATCTACCACCATGGTCATGCGTTCCTTGGAGGCTGGGGTCATTACTTTTGCTTCTGTGATGGGTGGGGGATGATCTTCTAAAGACATTGTCCTTTGGGAGACAGCAAAAGGCAGGATGCTTTCCAGAAACAAGAAGCTCAATAGTTCCTCTTCACCAACCCCAGTAATTGGACAAGATTCTAGAGACAGAGAGCACTTCTGAAACATTTGTGCATGACTGAATTTAAGCATACATGTTATGGGCATGTCTATGTGTCCATCAATGTGTCTCTGCTTTCCTGTTCATTTGTATGTCGTCTGATGGTGGCTTCTGAGGTCTGTTAGCTGATTCACATTGGACAGCTTGACAGGTGGCTGAGAAGGGGGACTGACCCATAACAGAAGCAGCAGAACTCTTTGCTCTGGTTGGGCGAGTAGACTCAAGGCCATCTTGGCCCATTAGTTGACTGCTCTGGTGCCGGAGGCTGCGTGTAAAGGCCACACTGAGCTGAACATACGCTCTGGTTCCTGATCCGCATCCTGCACTTGGTCATCACGGTTTATCATTATCGGAGACTTTTACTTAATGGTTTGTCTTGCCTCGGAGGGAGCAGCAGATTAGGGTTAGCTGGGATGGCTCTCAATGGCTATGAGATGGGCACTCAACTCTCAGAGAGGCAGACAGACTTCCAGCCAGAGTGGTAGGGGTGGGTAGCAGCCTTCACCCGCAGATAGGTCACTGGACATGGGGGAACAGGCTTTTTACGGTCATGCAGAGCAAACCTTTAGCAAAAAAGCTACACCCCACATATCCTTCACAGCCAGGAGACGGAACCTAAACCAGAACTGCACCTGTAGGCAGCAGAATACGCAAGAAACAGGGCTGACTCTTATTCATCGCATTTGGCACTTAGCTTAGTTAGAAACAATCCTTAGCAACCTTAAACTGAATTAAATCCTTTTCGATCCTCTGCACGAGACTCCGCCTATCCGATTCCTGGTGTCACAGCAGTGACGTCTTATTAGATCTGCCGTGGCCCAACAATCTGAGGGCTCACCTTTTATAGTGAGGCACTAGAGTGTTTCAGGACCAGCTCATTGGACAGCTGGCTTCAAAGAGTGACTTGGTGATTTTTACTGTGGTACCGGAAGGTCGTTCCACGTGGATTTGGCGTTCCAAACACTGGCTAATAAGCTTGTTTTGGCAGCTGATCTTACAGAAAACTACACATATTAGACCCTCTTTTGATGCCAGGGTTAAGGATTCCGTCATCAAATATGTTCACTCTTGCGTCAGGGGAACCGTTTTTCGGGTGAAGAGGCAACTTAAGAAGCCCGGGATTTTATGAGGGAGAGGGAGGCAGGGAGATGTGCCCAGAGGCGTGGGCTGCACCGGGCCTCACCAGCACACAGCGGGAAAGCATGAAGACAGGTGACCGTGGCAAGCCGCTCCCATCAGCGTGTTACCACACACTGCACCAGTCAACAAATCCCCTCAGAAGCCATGTCATCTTCCCAATTTTTTTACAGAAAAGCTTGCTTTGCATCCTCTGCTGGAGCTGGAAATTGCATTGGGCTCTGGTGGGGGGTTGGCATGTTGTTCC
>JAODKN010000044.1:3932215-3949237 GCA_026774425.1 Petrocephalus zakoni
TGTTTTCAGGGGTCACGTGGGTTGGTTTTTTTCCGTGTTTTTTTTCCCTGTCTTCCCCCCTTACATGTTCCCCCCCCCCCCCCCATCCTTCAGTCCCCCTCCGGCTTCCCAGCATTAGTGCCTTCAGACTGGAGAAATGAGGCCAATTCATCACGGCTGGCATCGCCTTCATTTACAAGTCCCGGCCCCAGACAGCTACTCACTGTAGGGCAGCTGTTGCAATCTTCCTGTCGCCCCTCCTCACACCTGCTGCCTCTGGCCGGGCGGAAACATGGAAATGCAGCAGAGACGGATGGCCGAACACGGACGGCGGACATGATCCCGGCCGTGCTTCCACTACCATGCCGGTCCTTGCGGGCTTCCGTCCTTCCCAGCATGCTTTGCCAGGAGCATCCTGTGTCTTGGCGGGCTGGAATACACACAGTCCCAGATGCCACTTACAATGATCATCTTCGTTTATATCTTCATGCATGTGACAGCTTTTTTCCTGAGAGTAGAAAGCATTCCCAGCATCGTTTTCAATACAGATATTGCTTATGTAGAAATTTGTTTCCATTAGGTGTAATTAGTTGTTTGAGCACAAAAGCTTCTGGCTTTACTACAATTTGGAACCAGAAGGTTATGCATTCAATGCCCAGACACAAAGCCTTCTTCCTGCCTGGCAGAAGTGTGATGGACTGGGACTCTGAGTTTTAGTCCAGGGAAAGACTGTTTATCTGTCTAAGGATTCGGGGGGGCTTAGGTCCCAAGCAATGGCCTGACACCTGTAGGAAGTGTGATTCAGACAGACACAGCCAATTGGGAGATTAATGCCACGTGCAGCCGACACCCCAGGACAGGAGCAGCCGACGTTGATCAGAATGCCTCTGAGAAGATTTACCACAGCCCGCTCCACATCTCCGCCTCCCCCAGAACACTCAACCACTCACCCAGCCCCCTAAGGATCGCAGGAGCTCATTAACATTCATGGGATTTCTGGACAAAGATATCCTTGGTGAATTCCCTGCTCTAATTATGTCCTGACATTTATTGAAGGCTTTGATTAAGGACTGTCATAATGAATAACAGGGACGGCTGTAGCCGGGCGCGTTTCATTCTCCTGACGCTTTCCGTAACACGTGGCCATCCTTAAGACCGCTCAGATGTTCCACGGTGATATTGCTGCCACAGTCTACAAAGGGACCTTGCAAAGAAATATTTTTCGCTTTACTTTTTTTTCCTTGTGGCCCATAGTTAAAGTCCTGAATGGTCCCTGATCCCGGTGTTTTGTTTTCTTTTCCCAGGCAAGCCGGTGATGATCATCACGGAGTACATGGAGAATGGATCCCTGGACACCTTCCTGAAGGTGAGCTGGCCTCCTTCACTGGCGTGGCAAAGAATCTGCCGCCAACGTGATGATGTGGTGATGATTATCTTTGAGTGTGAAGGTTTGTAACTGAGACAGCTGGTGTGTGTGTGTGTCTGTGGGGGGGGGGGGGGGGCAGTGATGGTGGTGAGGAAATTATGATTAAACGGCTCCACATTCGAATCCCGGGAAGAATTCGGCCGTTTCACTGTTGAGCAAACAACTGAAGCAGAAATGCTCTAGTTAACATCCTTATGAATTAATGTTTAAATGTACCAGCATTACTGGGGGAGCTCTGGGCCACACCAAGACCTCACAGAGGCCGATCGCACGTGTGCAAAAGACATGTCTGTGAGTTTATGGAGCGTTTGATCGCAAAGACAGGACTGAGGGTCCTAATTTCATTAGACCAAGCAAACACGCTCTGTTTGAAAAGCACGGATTGCCTAATTGCAAACGTACTGGAAAGAAAATTAAAACAGACAAAAAAACGGGGGTGGGGGGGGGGGGGGGAGTCCTGTCTAAAACCTTCGATTTCCCTGCAGAGAACATAATGAAACATCATAAATAATCCACAAAGCCTACATAAAAGCTAATTTAATTACTGTATCAGTTTTATGGGTAACAGATCATAGCCTGCTCCTCAGAATACATGTGTTTAATTAGGACATAGATCAATTAAGCATCACTCACTGGCGAAGCCCAGCATTTCTGTCTGGACGGCCCTTACAGTAAGTAACAGCGTTTGGAAGAGACTGATAAAGGAAGTCTGGGTATTGATTGGAGGTGTTCATTAATCAGGGCTTTTCGGTTTTAAGAGAATACGCCATAATTAGCTTACATTCCATATTTAGGGAGGAGGACACGTTGGAAATTGATGCTGCTTCGCACAGAAAGGCAGCGTTTTAACTAGATTACATTACCGGTACCGATTTCAGACTGGAGACAGTGGACTCGCTGCTCTTGGTACCGGTGACATCATTTCGGTAAATACAGGCAGCTCGGTCTGTGCTGGTGACCACAGCCGCGTGATCAGATGAGTTTCTCCAGTTTCCCCGAAAGCCAGCTACTGAAGGAGGTGAACGGGATCAACGCGAGAGGCATAGCGGATCCAGGAGCAGATTCCGAAGCAAGATCACAGTCCTTATTCTGCGTTGTCTCCATCCACACAGCGAGACGTGCTTTTTACCCATGAATACAAGCACATAACCTGCTAGGAGCTGGTGGGCATGGAAGACTTCGCACGTTCATGGACTTGACCGGCCTCGCTGTTCCTCTAACTGCCCCCCCCCCGCCTCAGAAACATGATGGCCAGTTTACGGTGATCCAGCTGGTGGGTATGCTACGTGGCATCGCCTCGGGCATGAAGTACCTGTCGGACATGAGCTACGTGCACCGCGACCTGGCAGCCAGGAACATCCTGGTCAACAGCAACCTGGTGTGCAAGGTGTCCGACTTCGGCCTGTCCCGCGTGCTGGAGGACGACCCCGAGGCCGCCTACACCACCAGGGTAAGGCCACCCTGTGCGACCGACCCCCTGACTTCTGTCCGAGTTTCTGTTGTCCTCTCCGTTTGAAAATACAATCTGACAATACAATGCCGCACCAAGGAGCACCATGGGTCTGCAGCACAAACAGTAGACATGTTTTTGACCAAATATTAAATGCAGTTGGTTTTGTCAGCTGACTAGTTTTTCAGAATGAACATGTGAAAGCACGTATAACAGCGACGTGGCTGACTAGCTTGGGGTTTGTATCAAGGTGTGTTTGGGTGTGGGGGGGATAGCAGAGCCCCTGTACTAATGATCAAAGAGACAGTTTCTCCCCTCACAAAGTGACACAAACAGGAAAGAGATGGCGTGTGCAATGCACTCACTTCTTGCTGTGTTTTGTCTGTCCATGTTTGTTCGTTTCAGGGGGGGAAGATCCCCATCAGGTGGACGGCCCCCGAGGCCATTGCTTACCGGAAGTTCACGTCCGCCAGCGATGTGTGGAGCTACGGCATCGTCATGTGGGAGGTCATCTCGTACGGCGAGCGGCCCTACTGGGAGATGTCCAATCAGGACGTGAGTGTGCTGGCCCAGTGTATACTCGGGAATAACTGTGACCTGCAGGAATGAAAGGCTACAATAAATCAGGCCAGGCTGGCTCATTGTCAACTGGGCCTCTTTGAATTAATCAGGCCCGTGAGAGAGATCCTTCATCTTCTACCCCAACACGCACACACACACAGAGACACACTCATTATCTGGCACACACAAATGTTGATTACATTTACAGGTGTTCAGTGTTTTCATCTGCACTATGATTTAGGCATCATCAGCGGCCCATATTCAGGGCTGTGATTCATCTCAGTCCACCCCACGGCCGCCTGGGTCACCCCTCACATGGCATATCTGTATGGCTGAGAGGAAGACAGAGATGCAGGGAGGGAGAAAGAGAGCACGTCCAAACCCCGGCCAAACCTTTAAAAACGCAAACAAAAGCAGGACGGGGAGGCCATGCTCGGCTTAAGGTAAAATAATTAGCTATTTATTAGGCAAACATCTGTCTATTTCAGCATTTCGGCCATACTCAGAATCAAAATCTATTCTCCGAGCGCCGATCTGATTTCCCACTCACGCCATGGTGTCTTGGTCTTTCCCAGCAACATGCACCAACAAAGCAGTGGAGATCCTGGAAAATCACCCAGACTGGGAATAATGCCCTCACCACATGGCCTCGTGGACACCATGTTTTAGGAAGCAGGGCTACAAAGATCACCCATGTCATAAAACCAATGGTGGCTCTTCCCTGGGTCTTTTACGAGGGTTACTAGGCTGGTAAAACAGGAGGCACCGTTATCTTATTACGCGTTTCATGTGTTTTTTTATTATTGTTTGAAAAAGCCAGTGTCGTTAAGCTGCGGAATCCTCCAGCAAACACTCGTTACTGATTTTTATCCTTGCTTTTTATGGCGTGGAGGGATGATTTTTTTTAACCACTCTGTGGTTGCCTGTCACGTACATCCCTCGGCAGGGGGCGTTGTTTGGGGGAGGACGATGGAAACATATCTCTCTCTTTTGAAAAACAAAGAAAAGAGAGTGAGCCAAGGCGCGGGGGGGGGGGGGTGAATTGCGTTGGCTGAAGGCTCAGTGTGTGTATATCCACATGAAATCGACACGTGTTCCTCAGCGTGCCTCTCTCATGATGCACCAGGTGATCAAGGCCATCGACGAGGGTTACCGGCTGCCTGCCCCCATGGACTGTCCCTTGGTCCTGCACCAACTCATGCTGGACTGCTGGGAGAAGGGACGCAGCGACCGGCCCAATTTCGGCCAGATTGTCAATGCCCTGGACAAGCTGATTCGCAGTCCTGGCAACCTAAGGCCGCTGGCCAACAGCTCTGTTTGGTAAGCCCCGCCCCCACTCAGATCCCCTGTGGCCAATCCCACCCTCATCTGCTGAATCATTCACACCCTCAACAACCTCAATGGCCACAAGCAGCCTTTACATTATACCTTTACACTTTTACATTACCTTGTGTTAAATAAGCAGCTCAAGACTGCGGTGAAGAACATTTTCTGGATCTATAGATCATTGTGCCAGTCAACCAACCAACCATTACACCTGCTGAAATTAGTCAGAGGCAGGCAGAGCACTCCATAATTCCCAAAAGTAAAATAAATAATTTTGAGCATGTACTGCCCTCTATGCCCAGTGCATGACTCAACCTGAAACCCAATAAGACCCTTTGCTTTATGCGAGTCAAGAAATAGAAAGGATTTGGATTCGTTTTGAATCACAAGCCTCTAAATTATTTCTCACACCTGTCAGATGCTCCCCGAGCTCAGAGAGGGCTTTTCTGCAATCCCTCCTTGTGCTGCCTGTCACTTAGTGCGCTCCCCGTCCTCCGGCGCCTGTTGGGTTGACAGCCAGAATTAAAGCCGTGGTTTTCCCCGTTGTTCTTGCTTCTTGTTTTCAGCTAATGTCGAGTCGGGCACTAGCTTCGTTCCCCGTCTGCAAATACACGGCCAGCCCTCCCCATCACTCAACAAATGAAGGGAATTGTTTAAGAAAAAGAGTTGTCTTAGCACACAGACAGGCGATACCTGAAGCTGCTTGTTTTTTACAAATGTGACGATGCCATGTGCCCCCTACCCAACCCCCACTCCTACAGGCAGGATCCTGCCTCCCCAGAGCCGCCAGCCAGCACAGTTGAGGACTGGCTTGACTCTATCAAGATGGGTCAGTACAAGGAGCACTTCGCGAGCGCAGGATACGTCACACTCGACTCCCTGCTCTTCATCAACATCAGGTCCGTCGCGCAGTTAGTCCCCTTCTATCAATGCTAGCTGGCCAAGTGATAGAAGCCATCTACAGGCACTTCAACATGCTGTGATGTCATTATGGAAGTTGCTTTGAGCATATATTTACACAGTAGTGTAACAGTTGAATACTGAAGAGAGATTAAGTTCATAGCACAAACGTGTCTAACAGCATAGCAGCATGCAGACGGATTACGAAAGAAGCAGTTATGAGTCATACTCTCCTGTGATTCTTAAAGTCTCAACAGCAGTTCCCCATCAGGGAAGCAGGTCAACCAGCTGAGAGGTTGCAGTAGAAGCCTGGACACAGAGAAACATCACCCCCCCAATCCCTACATAGGGCAGCCTTCTGTGCAGTGCTTAGCTGGCCTCCAGACAGGTGTTAAAACAGCAGCCCCATAAAAGCAGGCTGATTTGTGTAGTGGCACGTGTGCTGGCTGTTTAGAGGTGTTTGATGGTGGCCCAGGTAGGTCATTAACACCATGAGGTGAGATGTCTGGGTCACTGAGAGCGTGGAGGGGGGTCGGCAGTGCCTGGCATAAAAGCTAGATCAGAATATTGAGGTTTTTTTGCATTTAGAAAGACAAATCATTTCCAAAATCCCGCGAACAGATTATATCCAGCTGCTGAGTGATATAAAACTGATTTAAGTAAATCTGGATTTGAGCAAAAAATATCAGAGATATGTCAAGGAGAAATGTACAGAATCACTAGTGCTAAAAGGTGACATACACCTGAAGGTAAATTTGGCTTTGCTATAAGGTTTTGGTTTTTTCTGTAAGGTGTCTTAAATCGCATGGGAAGGTAATTTTTATTTATTTTTTTACTTACACAATGGTTTGTGGAACATATGACTTACATCAGGCGAGAAATGCCTGTCCATCCACCCATTATCTGTCGCCTATCTGGGGTCGGGTCACAGGGGCAGTAATATAAGCAGGGATGTCCAGACCTCCCTCTCACCAGCCACCTCCTCCAGCTCCACCGGGGGAATACCAAGACGATCCCAGGCCAGCCGAGAGATATTATCTCTCCAGCATGTCCTGGGTCTGCCCTGGGGCCTTCTCCCAGTTGGACATGCCTGAAATACCTCCCCAGAGAGCCATCATGGAGGCATTCTTGGTAGATGCCCGAAACGCCTCAACTGGCTCCATTCGATGCAGAGGATCAGCGGCTCACCAGCTTATCGTAGTGGAGGACTTTGGGTGCCTCTGCTATCCTAGGCACTATGTTGTCTGGGGCAATTGCCGTGGTGGGGTCTCCCAAGGCCCTAGGTGAACGGCTGGGCTAAGTGCGATTCAGAAAACCTGCCATGATGAATAATATTATAGAGCATGTTTGCTCCAGATTGGGGAGACCGAGGTCTCGCCCTGGAGTCAGGCCTGGGGCGGGAGCTCGAAGACAGGGTGCCTGGTGGCCAGGCCTCTACCCATGGTATAGCCCAAAAATGTAACATGGATCCGTCCTCCTGTGAGCCCACCACCTGTAGGGGGAGCCGTGGGGTCAGATGCAATGTAGATTGGGTGGCAGTCGAAGGCAGGGGCTTTCGGAGAAATGCCTGTATTAAGCGAAAATGAGAAGAGCTTGGTTCTAAAAGATCTCCTTGATTTAAGAACTCAGTTTATCCTTTTCTTGAAGGAAAAGTGTCATTCCAGTGGTGTCCCCATACCTGGACAGGTTTATGATATTTTGTTTTTTGTTGTACCCCCAACCTCCCCCCCATGGCCCTGTTCTCCTCACAGCGAGCTGGGGAAGATGGGCGTGACGCTGGCCGGACACCAGAAGAAGATCCTCAGCAGCATACAGAGTCTGCAGACACAAGGGACTCATGTCCAAGTGTAACAGAGCTCCCCAGCCCACCCCAACCAGACAGAATGAGATGGAAGAGGAGGAGAAGAGAGACCAGGAGAAGGTGAGAGCTGCAAGAAGGGTCCCTCGTTACTTCCAACTGACAGGCTTCACCACTCATCCTGCGCTGGATGTTACCTCGCTGAAAGCACTCTGCCCTCCGTTTGAGCACGTAGCACCAACCGCAACAGCCAGGACAACCAGAGAACCAGAGACTGATCTACATTAGGTCACCACCAAGCATCTCCGGGAAGAAAAAAAAAAATAAAAAATAACAGCCAATCCGCCATATGGAGTTTAGCGTACGGTCATTTGGACGTTTTATTTTGACTGTCTGCTTCACGTCTTGTCTCCTTTTTCATTCTTTTGGGGGTCAGGTGATCTGTGTTTGCTGAAATGCATTGACACGTGCTCCTTGTAGCACGCTGGGCCTCAGCCCAGAACCATTCCATTTCAGAATGACCTCGTCCCACGTCACGTGACCCGTGATGCCCAGTTGTGAAGACCAGACCCATGTATGCGTGGGTTTATGGCCTCTCACAAGTCTCCATGTATATATATGTGAGGACCAGCACTATGAAATCACTTTAGTGAATGTACTGCTATGTCCTCCTTGGTCCTCAGTCAAGGAGGCCACAGTGTTAATGGAGTGGTTAGTGGTTACTGGCAGTCTACAAACCAACACCACACCTAGACAACATGGGTGTGGCTGTCTGTGCTAAGTTACCCAGAAACCAAATTACTCACCCCAAAGAGATCCATTCTGGCTGTAGTAGTTAAATACAGCTGTTTGATCTTTATGTTTTATTTCCCTGATTTTCCCTTTTCCCCAGTAATTTGGTCCTTCAATAGTTAAACACAGATGTTTTAAGGCAAAAAAGGGACCTGCCACAGGCTGAAGGAGCCCCCCCCCCCAGCACGGAGACTGAAGCAACACAGCAGGTATTTTCAACTCTAAAACTGCCACAGCGAATCCAAGCATGGAGTTGAACTCCGAATCCCAATCAAGCACTGGATTATAGTAAAATGGGTCCCACAGAGAAATGCATGCAAGTACAAACAGCCATGCCCAGCTTGTCTAGGGTCTAGAACCTTAGAGGTATACCACCAATCAGTGTGTCTTTTTCAAAATAAAATGTTGTTACAGCAACAAACTTCCAGGAAACAAATAACTAGATTGTTGTATCATAGTGTAAAAATGTACAGTGTTGATTTAAGAGTGTAGAATGTTTGTAATGATGTACTTTTATTTAGGAGGAGGAGAACCCCTAGGGGATGTGTTTGAATTCATTGGTCGGCAGGCAACAGTGTTGGGGCACTGATTTGTGGAATGTAGCATGGATACTTAGTTCCGTTGTTGACTGATAGGTCACGGTGACTGCAGTGTCACGCAAGTGGTAAAAAAAAAAAGCTACTTGACATTTAAATGCCTTATTTACTGTCCCATCCATTCCTTTAAATCCATGCGTATTGTGTTACGGACCATTGTGTGCATATATAACCTTTATGGACTCGAAAAAGGGGTATGTAAAGCTAACAGCTAATCATGTTGTGGGATTCAGAGATTCACGCTGCGTTGATCAGGGTCCTTTCGCGTCACATATGAAATTTAACCTAGAGGAACAGGGCAGGCAGCTTTTATATCTCCAAGAGACAGAGAGAGGCCTGGCCAGCCTGCCGGACATTCCCAGTGCGTCTTCCATTGGATATGTGATGTCAGCTGACTCAGTCCAGATTCATAAGCCGTGGAGCTTCTTTTCTCTCCTGAACCACACATGTGCTGTTTCTTGCAACACTTTCTGGGGAGGGATCACAAAAATCGTGTTGCTCCCAGTCCCACCAGGGAATCCCCCCCCACCCCGCAAACGATAATCAATTAATGAAGCATTTTAAATCTTGGTGATAATTCTGAATGTATTGTATAAGCATCCAGGTTTTTTTGAGAATACACTCTCATGGAGCGATGTCATCTTCACATTGCCCCCCGTGTTTACTTACCCGGATTATTCTGTCGAATAAGCCCATCACAATCTATAAACAAGACACGTTTGATCCTTTTTCTGCTAATAAGTTGTGAACTCCCCTAAACTGGAGAGTTATTGAAGCGTACGTCTCCATTCGCTCCCATGATCCTTTGTGAGGTGGCAGGCGATTTATTTAAAATGCAGAGTGAGTTTAACATGAGCCGCGGCTACGCCCTCCCAGAGCTCCTTATACCATGGTAAACAGCATCCGTCTGATGCCGTGTGTGTGTCTGTAAAGGCGCGTGATTAATGGTGACAATGTACCCAGATGCATAAAGTCGTTTTGTCCCAAGATTTTCCGGTCGTTCTCGAGTCTCTGTAAGTGGCACAGATAGATACTCTTAATGTAACTTAATGTAAAAGCAATAGTATGATTTATATGTGATGCACATAGATTTTAAGTGAGGCTCTCAAACATCTTCCAGCTTCAAGGCCGCTAATATTCGTCTTAGGCAACATATAATTTAACAGAAAGAATGTTATTCCTTTTATAGAATGTTCTATGGCCGGTAGGGATGGTGTGTGTGTATTTTTTTTTGGGGGGGGGGGGGGAATTGTGTTCAGAGATTAAGCTAAAAAGAAATCTGTCAGTTCTTCATGTCCAGAGGACAATTAAATTCCAGGTTCAGCATATGACGTTACGTTTACCCAAGGCTCTGGCATCAGAAGACAGGAGAAATGTCCGCATATTGATTAGCATCGACGGTGGACCTGGGGGGAGGATCTCCAAAAACCTCTGATGAAAAGGCGATCCAAACGTCACTGGAGGAGTGTTCCGTCACACGTGCAGCATACGCAATGACAGAATGGATGGGGGACAAAGGGGTCTTATCGGGAACGACAGCAGACGGTGACTGGCAGCTCAGAGACTTATCCGTGGTTCGCCGGTTCAGACTGGCAGCAAGGCCCCGACATAAGAAGGCATAAGACCATTGTGTGCGTGAGCCATCACACTCTTCCGTGACTGTCAGGCTTCTCAGTGGGAGACGGGACGGGGTCAGGAAGGGAACCGGATTCCACTCTGCATGACGCCCTTCCTGATGGCGAGCACGAGACCTGCTCGGGGACGACGAGGGGCCCAGCTGGAGCTTAGGGGCCTCAGTTTGGCGCTGTGGCAGGCCTGGCGTCGTCGGGAGAAATAAGGGCAGCCCCCACCTCACAGTCGGGCTCAGGCTCTGCAGTAAAGGTTTTCTGCTCCTTAGTCAGACTGTTTTCCTGTTCCTTCATGCCCCTGTTCTCATTTTCCCTACTCATGCAGGTTTCTATGAGCTTGTTAAAGATGTACACATTTTGGACTTCCTGTTGCTGTAATAAATATGCTAATATTTTTAATTTCTCACCCGAAGGCTTTGTGTCTCACTGTTATTTTGCCCCTGCCCGGGAAGCGTAGAAGGAAATATTGCTACAGCGCACACTAACCCCCCCGACCCTGAACAGAACCTCAGTCAGTCTCCGGTGCTCACTGAAACCCAAACTACCCCACCCGGTCTGGGACTCGGAGCGCGGTGTCTCTGTAGTAGCTTGCTGGGGGAGGGAGGGTGGGGGGCAGTTCTTGCTTTGAATTAAGCTTTTGTTTTTTGAAAAGTCTAAGTGGATTTCACGCACAGTATTTCTGCTGGCAGGTACAACAGTAGGTCAGAGATGGAGTGAAAACCTTCCCTAACGAATCCAATGGCGCCGGAATAATTAAAAGAAAATGTGGCTAATTGTATTTTTATATCCCCCCCAGAAAGCTTGTAATACTGAGTGGTGGAATAACTCATGATACTGCAGCCGGTTACTGGCAGGCTGCAAAATACAACTTTAACTGTGCATTACACATCATGGCTAAGAGGAGATTAAAGAAATTATAATGAATATTTATTACAGCGGTACAATATCCCTCTTAACCTGCCTGAGTGGCTGCTGGGAATGCGATTGACCTGTCACACAAGCTCAAGTAGTATATAAGATATATATTACACACGGCGCTCTGAGCTCGCCTCCTACAACCGAGGAGCCCCGTACGGTGTGATACGAGCTTGTGCTTATGCAATGACACTATATTGGCTTTTTAAAATGGTATCAACAAAAACAACAGAAATACGCAGAGAAGATAAAGAGAAGCACAGAAAGCGTTCTGTTTCCAAGAGGCAAGAGGCTGAGGTGTAATATCGCTTTGTGGTTAAAGAATGGAGGGAGAAGGCGACGCGGGGTAATTACAGAAAGGAGATGAATACAGCCTGCTGCTCAGAGCCGAGCTCAGATCTCAGCAAGTATGAAGATAATATCAGAACAGCTCTGGTAGGCGCCATTGTTTTGTCGGATGAGCCGGTGGGGGCCAAGGGCGGAGGGGGCGGGGGCGTCCCAGTGATGGATCTGGCAATATCCCCAGAATGAAGGCCATGAAGCCTCAGTGTATGCTGCTTCAACAAGCTGCCAAGTGGTGCTGAAGCGGCTGTTTGAGCCAGACACAACCCCCCCCCCCCAACACAACCAAACCTTGCAAAGTTTGTCATGAATCTATGGTGCAATGCATCCCCCCCCCAAATCCACATAAGCACACGCAAAGATGCATTAATATTGGCAAAACACTCGGCGTGCATCTCAGGTGAACCTTCCAGAAGTTGTACTGGCATTATGGAAAAAGTGCATGTTGTCTATGGTGAATAAATTGCTCCTTCTGATTAGGTGTCATGTGACATTTAGGTCAAGGACACTGCTTCTGGCCAAAACCACTAGTGTTACAGTTACTTACCTAGGTTCACCTGCTACAATGTCAAAGGTGAGAGGCTTTTAGACACATTGAAATCCAATCTTAGCTGACGAATTAAAAAAAGAGAAAAAACTGAGAGAAAATGCATTCTTACAGTCCAAGGAGACGGTCCCCAGTTTGCAATCTGATGCCGGCTAATAAGTGCAAGCATATCCAGGCTGGCACGTTCCCATGCCCCGGACATATTAAGAGCTCTGTGGAGGGGGCATCTTGCTTGGTTAGCATCACTAACCAAGACCCTCACTTCAAATGAGTAATGCAGTTTGCCGGCACAGCCGTCTTTCTGCTTTGACCTCTCATGTGCCTCCACACATCCATGACAGGAAGCATTTGAAAGTACCTGCACTCTCACTCGCCTATAGAGCCTTATAGAGGAAGGGAGTGTGAGAAGAGCCTTTGCTCTGCTGGGAAGGAGGGAGGAGTCTGCAGGAGCATAGCCAAAGGAGGACGTTGTCAGTTTTTGATCCACTCAGTTAAACTTTCCCAGCCCTCTGGCTGCATTTTTTTCCCGATGTACTCCATAAGAGGCGAAGAGCTTCTTCTCCAATGGCTGGAGTCACATTTAAAGAGATTACCCGGATCGCTGGTCTAATCCATATGGCCATGGGGGATGCTGGCCCCTCTGCATTTGGGCACCCTTTCTTTCAGCATCTACCTGCTTGGTGTAACCACCACCACCACCCCACCATTTGGTTAGGGTTAATAGAAAATCTATGACCTGCCTGGTTCTCACATTCCAGGAGCTGGACAAACATTCCACAGGCTTCTAGGTTCAAATCATGGCTATTAAACCAGTGAACAGCGCCCAGATTAAAATCTGACATATTATAAAATGATAATGAGGCGTGTAACGTGAGTACGAAGGAGGATATCTACATAGCAAACACATGAGGAGTTTGATCAGGACTCGATCCAAAGCTCTGACCTTTCACAGAAGGTGGAGAGCATCTCCACCAGGCTCTGCTCAGTATGACCAGTGCCACACATTTCCGCTCTTCGGCTGCGTAAGGTCTACTTCCTTCATGTCACGTCTTCCTTGGTCTCGCTTGTTCACTCTCACACACACACACAGATGCACATTTGATGTGTTTCCAATTCTGAGCCCCCCGCGCCCCTATTTGACCCGGGTCAATTTCAATTCTGGAACGCTCAAATCACCGATATTCCAGTGCTGTCAAGCTGGGCTTAACCAATCAATTGCAATCCATCTTATGCCGCTCCTCCACCTCGCTGCACAGCAGGATTAAATCACTACCAAAGCTTGCAGCCTCTGATGGCGTGGGGGGGGGGGGTGGGTTCGGGAGAGAGGATTGGGGCAGTAATTACTAGGCTACTAGAACTCCCACCGCATTATTGTGCTTTGTTTCAAACCTAAACCCTTCATTCTCCCACGAGTGGGGTGGGGGGTAATGGGTAGAGCCCTACCTTCAAACCCACCCCCCTCAACCCTGACCTGGCAAGGGAGGAGGAAGATGATGGGGGGCAGCTTCCACCCGTAGGCCGCCATCATTCCTGGTCAGCCAGTCTCGTTAAGGGTGAGGACGGTGACTCCATCTTCGCATTGCCTACCAAAAAGCAGTGCGGCATTTTGCCTAAAAGCAGCAGCCCCCTAACATTCTGAAAGGGGGTTTCAGATATTCAGAAAGCACCTCCAAACACCCGCCCCCCCGCCCCATGTAAAAGGGCAAGGCCACTCTGTGTTTTGTTCCGATGCTCATCAGGGAATCAATTACGTCTAATGAAACTGATAATTTCTTCACCCCTAATGTGAAAAATAAAACCTCGGACCATTTACGGAAGGCGTTGCGCTGCATCTTTATCAGCAGAAGTGCCCTCTGTGCTTATTTCAGTGGGGGAAACTTGCCTTTTGTGGCAAAATCGACCGATCAGTATCCAAGAAGGACGTCGGCCGGAACGTGAGCCACAGTCCCCGGGGGCTGCGGCGGTGAGCGGGCCCGTGCTCTGCCAGAGGAGGAACCGCACCGGCCTTCAGATCCTGGGCTCAGAAACGCCGTCAAAGGAAACCGGGTTGCCACATGCTGACACCGATCCCACCCTAGTCTGGAAGGCAATGGCAAAAACAGACGCTAACAGTCAACTGCAGCAGTGGCATGCCAGGGGCCGCGGGCCTGCTCTGTCTCCATGGAGATGCAGTGTGTCCCGCTGAGAGTCCGCATTTCTCTGATTGAATTTAAACAAGAACCCCCTCCCCTCACCACCCCCTCTTCAATGCCCCCGCATGCCAGGCTTGATTAACCAAGGACATATTAACAGATCAGCTGTACTGTATACAATCAAATTAAACTAGATTAATGGGTCATTAATGGTTCAACTGATGCAGTTTGTTGAATAAGCCGATATGTTGCTCATATCAAGATGCAAATTTGTATATTTTTAACACCCCACATTATGGGATTTTCAAGATCTGGTATAATCTATTGGATCCACTCATCTGCTAGGTTTCCATGGTTTTGCGGTCCAACCGAGTGTCAATCACTTTCTGGAGACCGACCAGCCCTACGAGCCAAATGTGGAGGTGTAAGGAAGCACACCGAAGCCGTGCAGCTTTACTCATCGCCAGCCCTGTGTATGAACAGAGCCAGCCAGCCCTGTAGCATTTCTTTTTTCTGTCTTTATGGGTTGAGATGGTGATCAACTGTGGTTATCCGCGAGCAACCGCTGCTAATCTTGTAATTTACGGCCGCGGGGAGATATAACTGTAACCAGCACCCGATCCCTTGTCAGGTGTGCCGTTCCTGCATGGGGCTGACCCTTAAAAAATGTCTTCTGTGGATCATTATCCAATTACCCAAACATCTGTGCCCGGCCAGATTCCCGCTCAACCGAAGCGGGGCACACCGTCTAAGATGCCATGCGAGTGGGGCAATTAGGGGAACTGCCCCATGGTGACACGGTTACGCCCTGAAACCCCCCCTTGACCCCTCCCCCTTTTTCATCACATTGATCAAACTAACTGATGCGAAACCTCAAGAACGGTGCTTTGAAGTACAGAAGAATGCAGCTGCGGTCGATGATGAAGAGATGCACCCTCCTCCTCCTCTACCAGGGTACAAGCTCACGCCTCCTGGAAAGCTGGAAGATCTTTTGGCCACAGTCGGTAGCACGCCTTCATCGGCGAGGGCTGGAATGTGGTGGATGGGGACGGTGAGTGATCTGGACAGGGCTGAAGCGGACGCGATAGCAGGGCCGTGCTCCCTGCGAGAGCATGACCTAGGCGGTGCAGCTAATCCTATGACACAGTGGGAAATGCGCCGCTCGCTTCCCCCTCTCGGGGCTACAAAAGCCGAGGCTGCACGGTCTGTCTCGAATCAGCGGCGCGGCTCGAGTCAACAATATGGCTCTGAGGAGCATTAGGGACTTAAATAAATAGGGCTGTATGCATTACTGCAAGGGGATACAGTTACGGGCACGCTCTCTGAAACACGAGCACGCCGCGTAGGGCCGAGGCACAAACAGGACCCCTAAGACGCCACGGCGAAAACAGATTCTGTTAAAAAAACACACTAGTTATGTCGGCGGGACGGCGAAGAGAATGACTGCATGATGACATCATCGACTGTACGTCACACTTCGCTAGGGTACAACAGCAAATCCCGATCTCATCAATGAAAAGGCAGATTTTGCAGGATTAAAGAAAAGGTTTGGACTTAGGCAGGAGAGAAGAGCCATTCCCTAAGCTCAGCCGCTAGGCAAACAGGAACACACCTGGGGGGGGGGGGGTTTACTGCTCCTTCACACAACAGGGACACCGCACTCACCCCCCAGATTACAGCGTAATCAGCATCACCACCAGCTGGTGCCCGTTGGCGTCTACAGCGTCGGGGGTGGTGAAGAATGAGCCAAGCGGGGAAGACACTGCATCCAGTAGACGTCAGGAGGAAAAACAAAAGAGACTGTCAATAAATGTCAAAGCAGGGAATCAGGGAGTGGGCTGAGATACAGCAAGTAGGAACGATGAGGGGCTTTTAGGAGCTACATGAGCATGAGGTGGCATGCTTCTGGATGAAAAGCTCGCTATGGGTTTGTACTGGGAGGCCCGAGGATTACCATCTATTATCATATGAATCTTCAGGGTACCATGAGGGAATTTCTGCCACACACGCCGTTTAGTTTTTGTCCATTGCCATAGCCACACTTCTCAGCTGGGTGTGGACACCCCCTTCCCATTAACAGCAAGCACTGTTCTCACAGACATCGGCGTTTCATATCATCCCCGGCATTTTATTCTTGATGACAAGAAATTAATAACACTGATCAGCGGCAGAGCGCACATCTCGCACCCAATGCAAAGGGGCAGAGCTCACATCTCACACCTCATCCAGAGGGGCAGAGCGCACATCTCACACCCGGCCCAAAGGGGCAGAGCGCACATCTCACACCCGGTTCAAAGGGGCAGAGCTCACATCTCACACCCGGTACAAAGGGGCAGAGCTCACATCTCACACCCGGCCCAAAGGGGCAGAGCGCACATCTCACACCCAGTCCAAAGAGGCAGAGCGCACATCTCACACCCAGTCCAAAGGGGCAGCGCTCACATCTCACACTCGGTCCAAAGCGGCAGTGAAAAAGAAGACCAGCCACTTCACATTTATGCCTTAAAAAGCCATAAAAAACCTGCCCCAAACAAGTGGAAAGCTTTCTCTCTCGCTGAAAGGCTCAATCAAATCAGAGATAATTAACGGTCTCGTGTCTCATAACGAGTCTGATGGAAGTAAAGCGGGAA